>ML804379.1:384666-432397 GCA_009831015.1 Picea engelmannii
CTAATATGTCGTTAGGTAAAAGTGTGTTTCTTTAGTATGCATTAGTATGCATTTGTAGTTAGGCAATCCAACGGTCACGATATGTTCCCGACATAGAGTGATCCAACGGTTCATACTCTCCTCGATCTTAACGACCATTGATCCGTGTCTTAACACCCGATTGGTCCATGATCTCTATTTAAAGAGCATGGAGGGTCATTTGCCGATGATCGATCGTGAGAAACTCTCTTGTAAAATCTCTATGTAATCTTTTTCTTTGCATTAATAAACTGCTCCAAGTGGCCGCGTTGGTTGGGGCCGTGGATGTTTCCCCGTAGGGGTTTTACCACGTGAAAACATTGGTGTGTTGATCTTTGATCTGGTTATGTGAGTGGTTACTGAAGGTGTTTGTCCTCTGTTGGAATACCTGTGTTGTCGAACAGTACGCATTTTTCACATTATACAACAAGTGTATACGCAGGTTGCTCCACTACAACCAACGTACATCGGGATTTGTGCCATAAAATCAAAATTAAATGTCGAGTTTCCATGTCACAATAGGAGATATCTAATCCTTGGCCTTCCATATATTGGAAACATTCTGACTCGGCCCTTCAGTTCCATTTTGAAGGCTATAAATGGGCTAATTCCGAGCTCTGGAAAAAGGAGAAAAAGATTCAACTTTGAGAGCAAAGTTATTTTGGAGAAATTATTTACTTCATATTGAATCTTCATCCCTTTGTCCTTTAAGTTTTAACACAGTGTTCAACCCCCAAGCTCTTCCATTATTGATGGAGAACCTCATTGTCTCCCTTATATGATCTTGCCTTCGGTGGAGGATTGAAGTGGTGGAGGTCCAGCTGGAAGGAACTTGGTTTTTCGGTTTTGAACCCTGTCGACACGGAAGTCTGTAATATTTTCACTTCTGTTGATCATTTATTAATATAAATACTCTATTCCCATCCAATTGATGTCTTGAAAATATATGAATTATTATCCATGGGCGTATTTGTTATGAATATTGATGGATTATGATATCTAATGTGCTAACCTTTTATATTGCCACCATATGCTTGTTTATGTTTGTTTGTTGAGAAATTGTTGCATGTATAAATAGCTTTGGGTGAAAGTGCTCAATGGTGGACATCATCGAACATCTGGATGAGGTAGGCCTCTTTCTTATTTTGCTTGCACATTGGTTTATATAGCATGTTGTTGGGATAGAGTTGATTTCTACAGTTATTTTTGTCTGTTGTGGTTCACCCTAGCCATAGAGAGATTTTCCTCGTAACAGAATTGGTGACCATACTGGGGATAGAATCTTCTTTCTTAGGGTTTGAAGTACTTCTCTCCTTAGATTTCTCTCTTTTCTATCGTGGTTCTTGTCGTATCATTGCTTCACAACTCATGTTCACTCTGGGTCTGAGTTTTCAACCTTTCTCCCTTGTTTGGCCTTGTTTTAAATCATATACGTGCCTTTTGCCTTGACAATCGCGTATACACGTGGGTTGTCTCACTGCAAACTGCGTATATACACTTTGTTTTCTTGAACAATCACGTACACCTCTTTTCCTTTCCTGTTTGCTTGGTCTGGTGTTTGGTGGGTGGGATTTGATGCTTGTTGAGCCTTCTTGGGTCTCTGTAGTGCTTGTTAAGTGCTTGTGGGATGACAAGAAACCCTCTTTTGGTTAAATTTATGGGCAAAGTCTTTCTCTTCATCTTTTCATATTTATCGTCCTTGTACATTGGCATGGGTGTTTTGTGGCTTGGTATCCTGCTTGAGTTATCTATTCTTTATACATGGTAGGGATATATATCAAGTTACTTTTCAGTCCATGCATTTTCAGTTTTGATATATTGAAAATACAAAAAATAGGCATTTTTGCATTGCTTGACATTTTTTGTCTTTTGAGTCCTTATCATTAGTTTAGTGCATATAGTGAAAGATTGCATTTTTAATTTAGAATTGCAGAGTTGAATTTGAAAATTGCATCATTTTTAGAAGCATATCATTCATTGAAAGTTAAAGTTAGGACTTTGCATTATTTTCATATTTACTTTTCTTGCAGAGTCATAACACCATGAGTTTCACTACTATACCTTTTTGAGTAATCACTGCCATAAAATCAATGCTATAATTTAAAATTTATTAGTAACGATTTTATTTTTCTAGGGTGCACAAAATAGCCTAGGATTTAGTGCCTTGGAATAACATTTTGTGAGTAAACTTCTCCAAGGCAATTAAATCAACATATGTGCCTGAGATAGGGAGTGGAGAAATCCATTGTATAATTGGTAAGATCAAGAGGCTCCTCTCACACCGGAGTTAATCACAAGGTCGCACGAAGTTGGTTGAATTGATATCCCCCCGATACCTTCCTAGCATCAGAAATATTTCTAGGGATCTATTTGTATTTGGGGATCTTGCTAGTGCCTTTAACTTCGTGAGAGGCAGTGATTTCAAGGTTTTGGGCTTTGCTACCCTACCCATACGGTGGACCTGACTTACGATTGCTCTCATGTGCATCGATTATACAATGGTTTAATAGTTGATTGACTTAGGTGTCCCATAGATTACTTGCAGGGGTTATTCTGCAGGTACCCTGGGTTAGATGAGGGTCGAACAAGACACATCCTTTATGGAGGATTACCTCTTTGGGGGGATCTGATCGACTGGTTGTTAAGCCCGCGAGGGCCCTTATAACTAATTTGGTTACCTCCGATCTTTAGAAGGGAGTCCCAGGCCCCTCTTGGGTGAGACATACCTTCTTTAGGGAGGGAGGCCGCTCAACCACTTTACCCGTTTGTATGCACATTGGTCATTTGACTTTTGGTGTGATCTTTGATTACTAGCTTGCCTTAGGATATATTTTTATCTTTTAGAGTCTTAAGTTATCATGTAGTCGGAACAGCCTCCCCGCCGGTCCCTTCGCTTGTTACAGTTACCACCAGATTTCGAGTCTTTTCCTTCTAAGAGGCGTAGATTTATTAGGAGTGGTACACACACATCCACTGATCAGACTTGTGATTCTACAAGTATCAGTATTGAACCTAGTCTTCAGAATTTTGGGATCCCTTCAACTCCCATACCCACTATATTTATGGCACCCCTTCGACTCCTGCAACCTCCATGGTTGTAGCTCCGGAGGCACCTATCATTACTATGGCCCGACCTATAGTAAATGATCAAACTACTGCCTCGAACCCCTTTGGGTCTCTTGGCCACTCACCGAGCTACAATGTTCAATCCATCCCTATGGCTTCTAGTCTCTTTTCCTATGGTATGCCCAAATTCACTTCACATTTTTTGAACTCCATCCCAACTGTTGGCCCTAGTTCTAGCATTGGGCTTGGGGGCAGTACACCTCCCTACACTCCTTTTTCATTTGGTGGATCTCAAGTCCCTCAAATGAATTCTAATATGGGAGGCATGCATGCTTTTAACCCCGGGTCCAATCCTCCTACTTCTGGGTGGAATAGTCAATCTGGCGGATAAGCTTTGGCTCAAGTTTCGTCCTACAACCCTACCTCCTCGGTGCAGATTCCGACCAATACTTTTGGCATGATGAATCCACCTCTATCCTTCGGATTCCAACTCGGAGGAGGTCAATTTCACACTTTGGGCAACCCCCAACCCGGATCCAATCTAGTTGGGGGAAATTTCTATAACCCTCAATAGAACATTCATGTTGGAATGATGCCCAACCAACCTTATATGAATCAACCTGGAGGAGGGACTTATAATGTCAGACAAGGCCATGATGTTTACCAGAACCCTGGATGGCCTGCAAATCCGCAAGCACAATCTTTCCCGGGAGGTTGGGGCCAGATGTCGCAACCCCATCTCTCTTTTCTGGCCACGCTTAATCTACTAGATTTGTCTAAGTTAATGAATGACCATGTGAGTCATGATCCTACATGGCCCCTCATCCCAACCAAACTTCCTTCGAACATCCTGAAGTTTGAGGGTAAAAATGGAGAGGATCTTGGTGATCTCGTCAGTACCTTTCACCTTTGGTGCTCATCAAACTCCCTTAATGACGATTCTATTCATTTGAGATTATTTCAACGCACCCTTATCAGAGTTGCTTCGAAATGGTATATTGAGCTACCTAGGGGGGCATATGGGACTTTTAGTCAGTTGGTGATGGTGTTTCTTAACTACTTCCAGTTTCCCATTTGTTATGATGTTGGCCTAGAATTGTTGTCAAATTTAAGCCAAGATACCACCACTCATATCTCGGACCATATCCAAGAGTGGCGTAGACGGAAGAGGTTGATTAAGACCCCTATACCCCCGACCTTTATTTTAGAATGGTTTCTTAAGTCTTTGTACGCTCCTATCTCGAAAGACATGGCTACTTCTAGGGTTACCACTGAGGAAGAAGAGATCTTTAGGGCCCAACAGTTAGATTTGATATATGCTCAGTATGGGATGTTATACCACCTTCTTCCTGACGCACCGTGGTCTAGTTACAACCCTAAGCAAAAGCCCGAACCTCATGTTGATGGCATTGTAGGTTCTGCCAATGTAAAGTCCGCAGACTCAGTGATGAACCATTTGAAGGAGTTGTCTCTAAGCCAGTCTGTAGGAGGACCAACTTCGTCTATGTCTTCCAAACCTACTCAGTCGGTGGATGTACATTCTGTGCAATCGCCGACCAACCCAAATGGTAACCAACAACCAGGAGGGACTAATAAGAAAGGACACAATAACCATAAAGGTGGGAAAAATGGAAATAAACCCAAGGAAAACAATAATAATGAGAAGACGAATGGTAATGCTGGAGAGGGAAAACAAGAAATACGTAAGGTGAAGTTTCCCTATAAGCTTTGCACAGATGATCACCTTACCCATTTATGCCCCAAACTTGCAGAAGCTACGAGGCTATCATCTCAATCACCTATCATGTTGACGAATCCATTCCCACATAATCAACACTTAACCTCGAGCTCCTCAAACATTGGAAATGCGGATGGTGGAGGTCAAAACCAACAGTCACAAGATGGCGATCGTTTATGTATCAATATGGTCGATGCAAAAGCTAATGTAGCCACTCAATCTTGATATTATAGTTCTAAACAAACTATTCCTAGTATAGAATCTCGTCCTCCTCCTCCAAAGACGACTTTATAGATTGAGAAACTAGAGCCACGGCCTCGTATTTCAAAAGGAGTACTCAAGCGCTCTACCCATAACCCAAATGCTAGAGTCGCCCATAACTACTCTATTGTTGAGGACCTAGGTCAAACCCCTTGTGCGATGTTGGTTTTGGAGGTCATCCAGACGTGTCCTTCACATAGTAATGCTTTACTCTATGCTTTATGAGCTCTAGAATCCAGTGGCTCAAAAGTTATCAAGTTTAACGTCATAGATGTTAAGCCTCGCTTGCCTCACCATGTGGCTTTCCAAATCCACGTGGAGTACTCAAACTATACCATCAAACATGTGGTTGTTGATGAAGGCGTTGCTACGTGTGTGATGTCCTTGGTCTATTGGAAAGATATTGGTTCTTCGACTCTTTCCAAGTCATTGAACATGTTGACTTCTTTTGACGGTCATTCCTTTCGCCCTCATGGTATTCTCCCTGCCTTTTTGGTCCAATTAGGTGGGAAGACCGTAGAGGTGGAGGTAGAGGTAGTTGATGCACCTCTTGATTATAACATGTTACTAGGTCACAATTGGACTTATGCTATGATCGTCGTCGTGTCGTCTGTCTTCCATACTCTTTGCTTTCTTCATGAAGGGAAGATTGTGACGATCGATCAATTATCCTTTGTGTGCTCTATTCCTAATGCATCTATTGGACAGTCGATCCCTGTGATCGACAATTCTCAGCTGACAACTGAGAATATCGATGTCGTAATGTATTCTTCCCTTATTGGTACTTTTGAATTCATGACACCGAGTCACCACATTTTTTCCATGTCCAATAGGCCCATCTCGACAGGGAGGTCCATTCCTTTCCACACTTCCTGTTTTAGTGATCCTTGGGCCCTACCTTCCCCGACTTCATCTTGTGAGGGTCAGTCGCATACTGGAATTATATCACCAACCTCTATTAGTCATGTTGGAGATGGGTCGATAACCTTTTCTAGTCATGTTGAAGACCAACAACCAGTCTCTACAAGTCACGATGGGGGCACAAGTCTAGTCATTGCTAGTCACACTGCACATACATCACCAACCTCTACTAGTCATGTTGGGAATTTATAACCAACCTATGCCAATCATGTTGGGGATTTGCTACTAGCCACTGCAAGTCATGTTGGGGGCATTCATATGATTGAGAAACCTAGGCGTGTAAGACGTAAGCCCAAGTTCCTTTGTAGGCTTTGCAAAGGATACCACCTTACTCGTTTGTGCCCTGCTACTGTCGCGGTACAAGAAGCGTGGTCCTTTCCTAGGGGCCCTTTGGGTTCTTAGTATTCTTTGGCTTCCCAACCTCCTTTGGTTGATACATCAGTCATGCTAATGCAATCTTCGGTTGACACCCCTCTTTCTTTAGGGGTTGATGCATCCCTTGACCTTGTTGTCTCGCATCCTGTTCAACCAGCGGTTGTGTCGATGCAATCTTCAACCAACACCACTTCTATTTTTGGGGGTGTGCATCTCTTGACCTTGTTGTCTCACATTCTATTCAACCAATGGTTGAAGAATTGTTTGTGCCGATGCAATCTTCAGTCGATCCCACTCTTCTCTTGGAGAGTGACAAGCCTAAGGAAGTGACATTGCCGATGCAATCTTCAGTCAATCCCACTCTTCTTTTGGAGGGTGATGCGTCCTTCGACCATGTCCTTAGCATCTCTAGTTATGTACCTTCTTCACTAAGGAGAATTCCATTCTCTTCGAGTATGCTCCCTCCAAGTCCTAGGGTGGTTTCCTTTGATTGGAATGATCTTGTAGAGCCTCAACTTCCTTCTTCTACACCTTCCAAATAAGGGGCATTCTTCGATATATTGTAGATAATGTAACCTCTGCAAGTATTTTATCCTCCTCAACTTGGGAAGCTTTGGGTTTTCCCAAGCTTGTGTCAGCTCTTTGTAAGTTGCTGACCTTTCACAAAAGTCATGCACGGGAGCCTTGGCCTCCCCCATTACATGATGCTTAGAAAAACATCCACGAGTCTGATTTAATATATTTTCCGACTCGTCTAAAAACCAAAAATATTGACGAGTGATTTGTCCATTTCACACTCGTTAAATTGGAATTCAAAGGTCGGGAGTCTCAGTTAAGCTCTTTTCTAACTCGTTTTCAAAAAGCAAAAATATTTCCAAGTGATTTGTCCCTTTCACACTTGTTAAATTGGACTTGAAAGGTCGTGAGTCACAATTAATCTCTTTTCCGACTCGTTTTCAAAAAGTGAAAAGATTGTCGAGTGAACTTGTCTCTTTCACACTCGTAAATTGGATTTGAAAGGATGTCTATTTGGCACAAGTTTATCCCTTTTTCACACCAAGTAGAGTAAAAGACATAAAAAAAGACATTTTTTTGCGTTAAGTTGTGATTGCATCTCATGCCCTTGCTTGCAATATTGAGCCTATAGTCGTTTCTCGCTTTGCGTTATAAACCATTTGCCTCAATAGTTTTTCATCCTCAACCAAGCAGAGCCTTGTTTATATCCTTTGAAATTTGACACCCTATACCTAGGAGGGAACATTCCCCTAAGTGTCCATCTCCCGCATGCACTTCCATGCATTGAACATAGGTATGTTCCAGTGTTGGAACTAGTTTTGCTTACTTGAGACACTCGTTTCCTCCTCTATATCATAGCATTCAGTTGTCCATTAAAAAACAAAAAAATACGGGCGAGAATGGATTATTATCTTGTATCAACAATAGTCGTGTTGCCTTTGAACAGAGCACAAAGTTATTTGAGTCCATTCATCATCATAATTTTGGGATTAGCATTGCCTTAGGAAGCCGAGCTCGTTACAGAGTCTTCTCTACCGACTGGTTACTCTTCCAGTCCCTATAGAGAATTTCATTGATGCCTCCTACATCTCATGGTTTCATCATTGGGTCTATGCTGCTGGAGTCCTCCATGTGTCTCATGCTCTTGTTCAAAGGAAGTCTATCAACCTATGTTGGCCACTCCTTAGAACTCCTGACTTTTCATGTCGGCCACACCCTCAATTTGTCTCAGAATCACATGATATTGTAGTCCTATCATGCACCCTGGCACTACTTTCATCATTGGAAGGTAACCTTGAACCCAACAATCGACATTTCATCATTGGTCGTTGACTGGGTGGTTTCCCTTGTGTTTGATGGCAATACATCTATTCACACATTGGGATTTGTGTAGTGTCTTGGATGCTATTGGGCTTATTGGTGGTTTCCTCGCCTTTTTCAACAGTTTTCATCATTGGTTGTTATTCAGAGGGTCTTTTTTGTGTACCTCTTGCACTTGTCACACGCGAAAGACGCACAAGTTCGTTGGTTCGTGAACATGTTCTTCGTTCGATTTCCACCAAATCATGAAGCTCCTGCTTTGTACCTCATGCTAACTGGTGAGAGATGCCTTAAGGTTCTCCTTTCAGCGGGTCTCTTTCCATCGACTTCAACCCATTTATTTTGGAAACGAGGCCTAGAGTGTTATGAGTACTTGGAGGCCCGCAGTCATCAGTGGTAGGCTCTCTCACCATCGACAGTTGGGAATACATCAATGTCTCTTGATTGATGTATTATTCAGGTGTTCGAAAACGACTCCTTTATTCACACTTGTAAGAATGTGCTTGGTGCCTTGATACCTACTTTCATTATCGGTAGGTTGTCTCAAGTTTGTTAATGGTATACCTCAATGACCAATAATCAAACGATATCTCATTATGTTCAACCTCAACTCCTTTATTCACATGATGTAGACTTGCACCTTTGGCGGATTGTGTAGAAGACTTGAAGACATCACTATGTGGCCGCAACTTTCCTAAGATGTTGCTTCTTTTTCATTGGACTAGTACCTATATGACTTCAGTGATCATGGGATATCAGATTGTACTCTATGGTATACAGATATCTACAGATTGGTTTTGAGACTGGTTCTATTGAGCCTTATTTGTGACTATGACAACTATTGGCATGTAACCGCATTTGTATTTGCCTATTCATCTCCACAAACACTTGTTTGTTATATTTTTACATGGATTTGTAGTGTAATTTTATTGGCAGCCATGTATGTAAAGTCAATACAGAATGTAATGAGAAACTGAGTTCGTCCAGCTGGTTCCCTACCACTCCACTTATGGGTTGTTTATAATGTATTTCGGCCATTGCAGATACTCCTTTGACCTCACACATTAGGGGGCATCTGTTAGAGAAAGATGTGCCTCACCTTATGCAATATTGCAGAGATGACCTTATTCCATTTCATTATGCAGACTTACCTTCCCTGTTACCAAAATCCAGAGACAAAAATACATTTTTTTCCACTTGTACGCATCTTGCACACTATAGAACAAGTGTATACGCAGGTTGCTCCACTACAGCCCGCGTACATTGGGATTTGTGCCAGAAAATAAAAATTAAATGTCGGGTTTCCATGTCAAAACAAGAGATCTTTGATCCTTGGCCTTCCATATACTGTAAGCGTTCTGACTTAGCCCTTTGGTTCCATTTTGAAGGCTATAAATGGGCCAATTTCAAGCTATGGAAAAATGAGAAAAAGATTCAACTTTGAGAGCAAAGTTACTCTGGAGAAATTATTTACTTCATATTGAGTTTGCATCCTTTTGTCCTTTAAGTATGAACATAATGTTCAGCCCCCAAGTTCTTCCCTTATTGATGAAGAACCTCATTGTCTCCCTTATATGAGCTTGCATTTGTGGAGGATTGAACTGGTGGAGGCCCAGCTGGAAGGAACTTGGTTTCTCGGTTCCGAACCGTGTTGACACGAAAGACTGTAATATTTTCACTTCTGTGGATAATTTATTAATGGAAATACTCTCTTCCCGTCCGATTGATGTCTTGTTAATATATGGATTATTATGCATGGGCATATTTTTTTATGAATATTGATGGATTATGCTATCTAATGTGCTAACCTTTTATATTGCCACCATATGCTTGTTTTTACTTGTTTGTTGTAACACCATGTTTCCTCCAGCTTGTAAATATAACTGGACTGGCCAAGAACTATGGCAAACTCATAAATGTGAATATGTGATGTAAATGGACCTTGAGGAGAAGGTCAATGAATGTGAATAACATTTTGAATTTATTGCAGGACTGCTGAGAGGGGATGTGCAGAAAAAGAGACCACGATGGCAGTGGAAGGCACCTGAAAAGGTGGCGTTAACTTCCACCGAGAATTAATACTGTATTTGGACTCCACTGGCCCGGAGAACCAAAAGCGACTCGATGGCCCTGAATTAAATGTCTCGCAGGCTAGGAGGTAGATGGTTTAATGAGGGATGGGAGGTGAACTTCCCATCCGTAGAGCCGTCAGGCCTGATCAACGCGAGGGTAATCGCGCCACACACAACCTCACAAGAGGATAAGGCATGGGGTAGAAGCGATTGTGAGGGCAGACGCGAGGGGAACTCTGGCATTACGCAGAGTGAGTGATAGAAGAGAGGAAGGATTGCAACCTTCGCTCCTGGTCACTAGAAGACAAAGAGATGCAGTCTCATAACATCGTGGTCTCAACTCGGGGGTGGCTAGTGGTAAATTTGTTGGGAGTCGCTACACCTACGGTTGGGTGGAAATGAGCACCCCTCTCAGCAGTTGCACTCACTTCTGGTGTCATTTCTGATAAGTGTTTTACATATTGCATCTTGAAATTCATACACTGACATATATGCTCATAGAACTGTGAAATTGTGAACGATTACAGTATAAGAATGTCTGTCCAGCGTTTTGATAAGAAATAATAGATATATGCTTATAACAGAAAGACCATGCATGGATTATGTTGATAAATGAATTTAATTATGCATGAGTTGAACCAAGTCAGGCTTCCAATCCGTCCTCGGGAATTTGTTTCCCCTTGTCTGTCTCCCGGAATGCCCCGGAATAGATCTCTTCACAGAGATTTTTTCCTCCTTGGAAAGGTTTACCAAGAGCTTGGAAAAAGGACTTGAAGTGCACGTCTTAAAAACCCTGTACGAGGAGGAACGACCCTCTTAAAATCCTGAAGTAGCATCGTAGGGGTAAGTATCGATTGACATATGAGATTTTGTTGGAAGAACCATGGTCTTTCACGACTGTTAGATTGACGAAAGAAACAAGGGCGTTAGATACCTTGCCCCTTTTCCTCTATCTTCATGAATAGCGAGGAAATCGGGATCGTAGACCCCCAAAGTCCAGGAGAACATTTGGATCGTTTATTCATGATCTATCCAAATGTTCTCCTGGACTTCGAAAGTAGACCCCCAAAGTAGAGGGAGAGTGCGCGATGGGGGATAGATCTGAACCGTTATATCCTAGCTAGAAAAACCTGACAGCCGTGGGATCTGTTCAAAGATGCATGAGGGTTAAGCCCTCATGAAAATGAGGTTGAAAGTCTTGACAAGAGGCGTGGCCATCGGGATATTGGCACTCGTGAAGTCGGGAGTCACGATGACATGAGGTCGGGGATTTTCATAGTGAAAACCCTGAAACCAATCTGAGTTGTCCATCATAGGAGGACACGCGGGCAAGATCGGTAGCCCGTCGGCATTTCGGGGATCAAAGGGACAAGTTGTCGGAGTATTTCGGCAGTGGAAACTCCGAAATCATGAGAAGCGATCAGGACCGTCCATCTTAGGAGGACGCGTGGGGACAATCAGAGCATGCGGAAAAAGTCCCGAACGAAAATTCATCCATCGGGAAATCGGGAATCCCGTGGACAAGAAGCCCATACACTCCGGAATTCCGAAGTCTGGAATCCCAACAAAGTGAAAGGCATCCATTGTAGGGCCAATTGTCATTATATCGGCATATCGGGATTCGACGGATCGCGAATCCTGAGGACGAGTGCATCTCGGCCTTGGAAAGTCCAAAAACCCAACAGGGGATAAGGCTGCGGTCTTGCGAGATAGTGGTCACGTGGGACGGGGGTTTAGCCAGGAGGGATAATATGTAAGAGACCATATCGGTGAATTGGCTCATCGGAGATCGAGGATTCAAGAGATCAGGGAACTCTTAACATCAGGAATCACGAAACTCCAAAACCCAAAAGTACATGCACTTCCTGTTGTGGAAAGAGTAGCGGTCGTATGCAAGGGCCGTGACAGGGAATCCCTTGAGCCACTTCGGTCCATGAATTAATTGAACGACCCTGTGAGCGGACATGCTTGGAAGCGTGACTTCATCGCTTCCCATGTCGAAATTTGGGGATTTGAATGACGAAGAGTCTTGGAGTTGTTGCACTCCGAACTCCCGAGTACCGAAACCTTGAAAGGATCCATGTCGTTAGATCGAGGGAGGCTTACGGCCATCGATCTCCCTTTGGAGGGAACTTTGGAGACCTCAAAAGTTTCGGGGATTTGAATGGGAAAAGTAGAAGTCACATATCGCAATTCCCCGAACTGTGAAAAGTTGTTAAGCCCTTGGCTGGCTTAAGCACGTGGACACCGTATAGGGTCACATGGACAAGACCCCAAGAGAGAAACTTGCCCCTCGCTAAACCCCGTAGCACTACGAGGGTTCTGATTGTTGAGAAATCAACGAAAAAGCTTGATGTGCGTAGTGGGTATGTGACATTTGTTGAGAACTTGTTGCAGGTATATATAGCTTTGGGTCAAAGTGCTCAACGGTGGACATCATTGAACATCTGGACGAGGTAGGCCTCTTTCTCATCTTACTTTCACATTGGTTTATATAGCATGTTGTTGGGATAGAGTTGATTTCTGCAGTCATTTTCGTATGTTGTGGTTCACCCTAGCCATAGAGAAATTTTCCTCGTAACACTATGACAACTACTTTGCAATGTTGAGTGTTGGTATTGGTCCTAATACTTCTATCGACCTTGTTTTTTTTGCTGTATTGGCTAGGGAGGGGCTTTGGAAACAAGAATATAATGTTCTCTTAGAGATGTAGAGTTGGTTTTGTAAACCTAATTATGCAACCTACAATTCATTATTGCATTCTTATGCAAAAGGGGAAAGTGATAGAACAAGATAAGACTCTTGCAGACAAAATATGAAGGCATTATTTATCCCGGTAGAATATTCATCTCCTTGAGGGACTTGTGATAGTCTATAACAAATGTAACTTGCCTAGAGAAACAGTATATGCCTTTCCATAATTGGAGAGAAGAGGTTAGATATCGATTTGGATACTTTCAATGCCATCATTCCCTATCATGGAAGGTTGCACCAAGTTTAAAAAATGCATGATATCTTAAGACCCATCAAGGAAAATGGCTTGAATCTAGATTTAGTAACATACTCTATGAGGAACATGTGTGGAAGAAATGGTCAATATATAAACTCGGAATAAATGCTTAGAGAAATACAAGTTGCCAGAATGAAGCTAGATGTTGTCCCTTAAGATACTTTTATATGTATATCCAAAGAAGCAAAGGTCTTGTAATTGACTCCAAAGGGGGAGTTGTCTTCGACTTGAAGGAAACAAGGTTATGTTTTTCGCTTGGGAATTAGGGAAAGCTACTAATAACCACGTAGAGGTCCTTGCAGTGCTCATGGGGATTCACCTTATCCCAAGGAATAGATATTCAAGGATCACGGTTATTAGCGACTCTAATATGATCATAAGGGGACTTCGTCAAACTCTCAATACCACGCATTCCAATATTGATAGAACTCTACTCCAAATCAAATACATGGAACATAAATTTGAAAAAGTTTGTTATTACCATGTGTATAGATATCGTAATGCCATAGCCGACTCTCTCACTAAATAAGAAAAAATGATTGCTATTGGAAAGCTAAGGAAAAATTCCTCAATTAGCTGTGTGCCTATTCCCTAAGCAAATTTCATTGTTCTAGTCACTCCTCTTGAAAATTTTGTCCTGCATGCATCCTTCCCTTGGAAAATTTCATGATCCCTCCACATTCCTTTCTCCTCCTCTATGTGTCGACTTGTCTTGTGATCGATGCCTCCCTTCAATATATTTGCTCCCCTTCATGTCGCAGCCTGTCATATTTGTCTCTCCCTCACGCAGGATCTAGTACTCTTCACTTCGCACTTTCCCCTGCAACAATCCTCACACATCCTGGATATTTTTAGGACATGCGACCATGGCCTCACCCTCCATCAGCGACTTGCGCATAATTCAATCCACCAACGTCATGTCATTGGCCTCCCCTCACGACCTTTTTCCTCTGGTTCTTTTTGTTTGCTGGAAAGGAACACATCAATCACAAAGGTGGTGACATTGTTGGTTATTAGCTCAAGCCCTGGATTAATTGGCCTCAAAAACACTATTATTCTTGCGTAAATATCTGGCACCGTAGCAGAGGGGACTATCGATGATCATAATGTACCACAGGATGAATTCAAGAGCAAATCCAATCTCAGCAGGAAGAAATCACATCTTTCAAAACACAAGTTTAAAAACAAACTCAACAATGCCAGGCTCAGGGGAAAACCCACAATGCAGAAATGGCTCTCGTCATGTGCGTGGTTAGTAGGAATTCATCCCCGATTTGTTCGATTCGTCGGTCTCGACATCAACACGGTGTCCAAGAACATAACCGTCAATCAATTTTGTTGAATCCAAAGCCTCAAATGAAACACTCCACCCACAACTGCATCCAAATGCACCTATGGTCCCAAAAATGGTTGAAGCAAAAAATCCATACCTAGCAGCAACACAAGAGTTTGAGGTCTAGCAATAAAACTAGATGGACACAAATCTACATTTGCACTAGTTTGCAAGATTAGCAAATTTTTGTACTTTCTCTGCTCTTTTGTAGAAATATTTCGTTGGAATTTTTGTATAAATAACATTAGCTCAAATCATAAAATACAGAGAGGAATAGGGACAAAGACATCAATTTTTTTATATACATTTTTAGCCTATGGGCAATGTGTAATTATGGCCTTTTTTGGAGAAATCTAGCCCCCTTTCTAATATAATTATAAGCATTTCTCTTAAAAAAAGATATATAGATCCATCATGTAGAGGACCTTGGACGCATTTAAGCAACGATAACAATTTGCATATGTTAGCAAACATTGTTTTCTACTACCAAAGGCTAATAAAGTTGCAATTACCATTTGCTTGTCACCTTTCATGACAAGGAATACAAAACTCTTATGGCCATCGAAACTACAAAGGACTTCCAATTTTGGCAAAAAAATCATCCTTAAAGAGATTATATTCATATTTATAGATGTGTTGATGACTGTAAATCCCCAAAGATTTTCCAATAAAGTACTTAATAGAGTACCTCTTGAATTATCTCAATTCCAAGGCCACATATTCGTAGGATTTGGACAGGCCTTGAGAATCTATAATTTGGGAAAAAGGAAAATCGTTTAGTGAACGTGAAAATAATATCTTACCCAATACACTTGTGTACATCCATATTCATAGTGATCTAAATCAAAATCTATCCAAGTTCAGAGGACAAAGGGGTGAAGAATAAAAAATAAAGATAAATATGGGGATAGTTGCTTGAAAAGTTTCAAACTGTTTCTCCCAAATCACCAACTCCTTTACTTGTTACCTTTGATCTCTCCTCTATGTATTGAACTGTACTGAAATGAAATTTTATCCTCTACTTATGGAGGTGGCATGGATTTCGATGAATAGACCATTTGGAACCAATGTTTGTCATAATATTTTAACGAGATAGGATTACTAGTTCAACGGTGTTGAAATTTTGTGAACTCCAACCAATAAAAAATTGGGGTTGCCCTTTATTCTTGTCACGGTATAGTTAATCTAGAAACTTGTTATTTAGAATGAGGTTTGAATGCAACAATATCATAGCAAATGAAGCAGAGTGTGAACTTCTTAGGACTACAGAGATACCTTCTCGTTGAGATAAATATTTGGAAAGAATGAAAAGATAGAAGTAAGGCATTTTTGTGACCTATGATAGTATGTGATGGAGAATGTACAATATGTAAAACAAGATACACCATCCACATTGATGTTCGCCAATGGTGAAACCCAATGCCCAACTAATCTTCAAATACTAGATCAGTTAGCTTTGGCGCTCTAACATGTTATGCTAGTTCAAATTTTATAAGGAGGATAACATTTTTCCTGTTGAATTGTCTGTTGGCCCCCACGAAGAAGTCTAGCATTAATGTTCAGGATATACCTTTTCTTAGACCTCAAGATAGAACTGAAATTGTGTCTTCTATGCTCCAATCAAAGTTGCAATCAAGGGGATGCTCTTTTGTATTGGCTCTGTTATCATCCCTATGGAAGAAATTTAACGCCATTGCTATTTTGGCCCTTGTGATTTTTCATGATGTCTATGGGCCCCTTCTAATATAGAGCTCCAAAGTCATAGAAAATAAAGAGGTTGTGGTGCAATGGAATGCCACTTTCATTTATGTTGTTTATAACCAATCTTTCTGAACTGATTATAGATCGTCAATACAATTTCCTTTGTGGAAAACTCAACTTGGGGTGCAACACTAATTTCTACAATTTGCCAAACGATTCATTCATTTCAAATTCTTCTTAGAAAAATCGTGGAATGGAGAAAATTGTGAACTAGATGTCAGTTGATGTGGATGTAGTGACTCATATGGTTGGAAGTGTTCTTCACCTTTGGGCAATTCCAATTCAGAGGTCCACTGAATTTTTCTTATTCTCTCTTGTTGTGTTGGCTATGGTGGCTACCATGGTACTTGTGATAGTTATTTGTCTATTTATAGTCTCTTAAAGAAGATAGAAATACATGTTACAAGCAATGTCTTTCAAGGAGAACCATATGAGTGTAAGGTCTTTGTCCCCACAGAGCCTTATAAAACACACGCTAAAATAAAGTAAAGAAAAATGTATGCTGTACAATTTAATCTTCAGCATTTAACCATAACTTATTCAACATAAATTAAATTTATCCACAGCATGAAATTAAATCACATAACCATCATGTAACACAACATAATCACTAAAATACATACCTTTGTCTGATGCTAATTCCCAATCTCCGGTTGTCCTCTCTGCTACTCTGCCCAAAACCGAATCTTTCTCCCTGCCAGTTAGGAATAGAGCCTGTCTGACTCCCTAGCTCTAGGATTTCTGGCCCCCAAACCCAAAACTCCCAGCAACCTGGTGCACCCCTGTAACAGTCCACCCAAACTCCAAAACTAGAAGATACCAACCAAGAAATACAGTCTCTAATCTCCAATAATGCTTCCTCTTTCCCCAAATTTTCAAAAGTGCCTTTTTCGAATGCCTCTCCCCCTCATACCCCCTTCCATTCACCGCCTCCTACCCTCCTTTAATGCCACCCACCTTATCCCTCAATTTAATACCTTATCCCTCCATTCAATGCTTCATCCCCCTGCATATGTAAAGTTTTATATTAACAAATTAAAAGTTATTAAGTATTTAATTCTTTACTCTAAACGTTAAATGTGTTAATCAATCAATTAACTAATTAATCAACATATATTAAACAATAAGTAATTAATTAATATTATTAATAAATAATCATTATTTAACTAATACACATTRGGACAATTAATTATTTAATTAATTATACTTGGTAAATCGTAAGCAATCATTTAGCTAGGGTTGTTACATACACCCACCCTTCWGGAAACTTCGTCCCGAAGTGAAAGTATTTTATGATACACGGGAAAAGAAACATGGTTCACACATTTATAACAAATAACCGTCATTATTAGTAAGTAAGCCAAGAAACGGATAACCTCACTTACAAACACACGTGCCACATCAGTGACATTGTAAGTGTCTCTAACTGGAATAAAATTAGCACTCTTGGTTAACTTATCAACTATCACAAGAATGGCATTGTGTCTATGAGATGTGAGTGGCAATCCCACAACAAAAATCATAGACATGACTTCCCACTTGGACATAGGGACATCATGTGGTTGTAGGAGGCTTGTCGGGTGATGGTGGTCGGCTTTCACTTGTTGACACTCTAGCTACTTGGCGACGAAATGGACTACATCGTGCTTCATGCCTACCCAGAAGAAGAGATTCCTCATGTATGCGTACATCTTCTTCACACCCAGATGCACACAATAAAGTGCTCTATGGGATTCCTTCAGTATGATGCTTCGAATATCCCCATTTTCAGGGATGTACATCCTTCCCCGATATCTTAACAGTTCGTCTGCTTCCAGACTATATCCTTCATACTTTGGATCTAATTGCCTCCCACTCTAGAGGTTTGAAGTAACCTTTAAATACCAACTGTCTCCTTGGAGTTGCGTCAACACACGTTCCCTCAGATTGACTTTTAAGGGTACTAGGGAGAAGACACGTGGTCTCCTACTCAAGGCATTCGCTACCACATTTTCCTTTCCCCTGATGTATGAAATACCAAAATTGTACTCACTCATAAACTCAATCCATCGCCTTTTCCTGGCATTCAGATCCCTTTGAGTGAAGAGATGTTTTAAAATTTTATGGTCCATTTTGAGCTCAAAGTTTTTCCCCACAAGATAGTGCCTCCAAAGTTTCAGAGCTAGCATTACAGCTGCCAACTCTAAATCATGAGTACCGTAAAGCTCTTTGCGTTTCTTCAACTTCCTTGATGCATAAGTTATCACTCCTCCATCCTTCATTAGCACGGCCCCCTACCCTTGCTTTGATGCATCCATGCAAACTGTGAATTCCTTTTCCATATCCGGCACTCGTAGAATTGGCGCACTAGTTAGTAACCTCTTAAGCTCGATGAATGAACTATCACATTCTTCTGTCTATTCATACCTGACCCCCTTGTGCTACAAAGTGGTGATGGGTTTCGTTATTTTAGAGAATCCTTCCACAAATCTTCGATAATAACCTGCTAGCCCCATGAAGCTCCTCACCTCATGGGCATCTTTCGGCACTGGCCACTCCATAATGGCCTTTACCTTTTCTGGGTCCACGGAGATTCCTTCACCGGAAATGATATGACCTAAATAGTGGATCTCTCTCTGGAATAAGGAACACTTCGACAACTTCCCATACAATTTGTTCTTTCTAAGGCAGGATAACACCACTCGTAAGTGTTCATCATGTTCTCTTTCTTTCTTGGAATAGATGAGGATGTCATCTAGAAAGGCTTGTACAAAATGGTCTAAGTACTTTCGGAATACTTTGTTCACAAGGCTCATGAATACTGTTGGCGCATTGGTCAATCCGAAAGGTACTACGACAAACTCGTAATGCCCAAACCGAGTTCGAAAGGCAGTTTTAGGAATATCACCTTCCTTAATCCTTAACTGGTTATACCCTGATCGCAAATCAATCTTTGAGAATACCGTTGCTCCTTTCATTTGATCAAAGAGGTCATCTATCTGTGGCATTGGGTACCTATTTTTCACTGTAGCACGGTTCAAGTCCCTGTAATCTATACACAATCATAAGGAACCATCCTTCTTCTTTACAAAAATTACTGGTGCACCCCAAGGTGAGACACTGGGCCTTATTATCCATAAGTCCAGTAACTCTTTCAACTGCATTTGCAACTCACAAAGTTCCGACGCTGTCATCCGATACGAAGTCTTGGAAATTGGTTTTGCACTAGGCTTCAGTTCAATAGTAAAATCAAGCTCCCTCTCATGAGGTAACGTTGGTAACTCGTTCAGAAAAACATCCTTAAATTCTGACAATACCAAGTACTGATCCAAGGAGGGTCCCTTCCTTTCATTCACTGCTTCCACTACATATAGTCAACACCCTTACCTCAAGCATCGCTTAACCTTCATAGTTGAGATAAAGCGTAATGACACCTTTCTCTGTACACCCTGGATCTCTACTGGTCTTCCTTCATCGTCGACACAAAGCACCCTTTTTGCGAAACAATCTACCAAAGCTGGATGAGCTTCTAACCAATCCATTCCAATGATTAGGTCATACGCCCCGAGAGCAGTAACGTAAACCTTCAACCTAGTAGTACACACTCCCATGTCTACTATACAATTATCAACACTAGGTCCTACCTCTTGTTTTCCCCCTGAAGCCATCTCGACTTGTTTAAAGTCATCGTGCTCATAGGCTACCAACCCACTCTTTTCTAATGCAGATGGTGAAATGAAACTATCTGTAGCACTAGAATCAAATAAAATCTTAATGTTGATATGATTTAGCGTACCTGATGAATCCACCACCGTGGATTGATGTTCGGCCTAGTGATTATTAACCGTTACGTAAATCCGGTGGCTGCTACTTGCTCTTCCCATCGGGGCCTTTCCTTCTCTATGCACAAATACTGATTGTAACTCTGGGCAGTCACGCTAGTAATGGGGTCCTCCGCACACCCAACAAGTAACACGGGATTGAACCTGCGCACTGTTCTGTGACTATCTCTGAAATGAGTTCCTTCCCCTGGAACCCCTACCCCTACTGGTTGCTCCCTAAGATGGCCATGGACTTGCCTGCGTCGTTGGTGATGAACGAGATGATGTACTCGCTTCCATTGAAATCCTTGCGGCTATTGTCCTTGGTGCGACTCTATTACCATATGGAGGTGGCCTTGAGCCCCCTCCCCTGGGAAATTTCCAAGGGGCCTTCCCCACGAATCCAGGACGATGCGGAAAGGTTGGTCTTGTACCTCTGGTTAAGTTCATGTGTTCCTCCACATAACATGCATTTTCCACAGCTTCTGCTACTGAAGACGATTTCCACATCCACACCATAGCCCTTATCTTAGGGTTTAACCCATAGACAAAGCATTCTACCTGTCGTTGGTCATTATCCATATATGAAACATATTTGACCAATTCCATAAACCTGATCTCATATTCTTCTACGGTCTTGTTTCCCTGTACTAGAGCATGAAACGCTCCTACCTACTGTTCCTCATAGTAAGCTGGCAGATATTTCCTTCGAAACCTCTCCTCGAAAAGTTCCCAGGATACGGTGTCCAGGGTAAGATGCAGTTGCCTTTCTAGGTTTTCCCACCAGTTCAAGGCACTATCTCTTAACTGAAAAATTGTTATCTTCGCCTTTGAAGTGGATGCATAGTCTCTTAAGGAAAAACACGTTGTCATGCCTTCCAACCATGCTTCTGCACGTTCACTGGCATGACCCCCGACAAACTCCAAAAGTTTGATCTTCTGTAGTTCTCTAGTGATGTCTTCAGGTGGAGGTCCTCCCCTAGAATCCCTTGACGCTTTTGGATTACCCGTTCCAGATGGTGGAGGCTCCACTTTGATCCCTGTTGGTTGATGCCCCTTTAAAGTCTCATTTATGGCCTCCAAAGAGCGCAGTATGAGAGCTAGTTCAGGCAATGGTGGTGGTGGCGTTGGCGGTCCCTGTGATGATGCCTCTCTGCCTTGATTTCCTCAAGTCCTAACCATCCTGTATGATTTAACCTGCATCAACCAAAGTTGTCAGGGTGAGTTCAAGGACATTTCATATTTGCGCAACTTAAACTAGAAAACAGGGTTAGGCGTAATTTTTTTTTTTACTTGTCTGTAAACAGACGTTACTCTCTTTAGGGGAAGTGGATAGGTTAGGGTTAAGCATCTAAGCTTGGTGTCACTGCCTAAGAAAACTACTGACTCCCTCGCCCGGTAGCTATGTTAGCTTTGCACCATACTCGCGAATTTCTCTAACTTACCTGCCTAGTGCGCATGAAGCCCCTTCCCACTTATCTTGGTCTAAGTCCTTATAATTTGCGTCTATAACTAATTAAGGTGACTTCCAACCTAATGTTTATGAAATGAGCCTAAGGCTATCCTTCAATGCTTGACTCGTGGGCTTTCCTTGGCGCCTTGTACATATGCATTGAATTGTGTGACTCGGTGACTGCAGGTGCGAGTCTTGAGGATTGTAGAGTGGCTTTCGGGCATTGGAGCTTAGCGCTTGTGCGTTGTGGTTATGTATTGTTTCTGGACTTGTGGTCATATGAAGTAGTGAGCTTGAGGCTATGCATTGAAGCTTGGTGCTTGTGTGCTGGGATTTGGTTCTTAGCTCGTGGACTTGGAGATTGGGCCTCGGGCGCAATACTTTTAATTTTTCTTATTAAGTTAATCACCTTAGTTTTAAACCTTAAACATAGTTTTAAACCTTAATCACCTTAGTTTTTAAACCTTAAAAACCTAAATTTAAATCTTTAAAACTAAGGTTTAAACTTTAATCTTTAATAACATATATTTAAACCTTTAATTTAAAACATATAAAATAACTTAAAAATTTTAAATATATATTTAAAATTATTGAATTATCATATATGTTTTACAATAATTAAATATTTAGGTAATATTATTAAATATTTTCCAATAATAAAGGCAATGATAAAACATTGTAAAACATGTATAATAAATTAATATTAATTAATTATTATATAAAAAAACATTTAAAATAAAAATTATTACAAAAATTAAAAATAAAATAAAATAAAATTTAAATTTGAAACGTGCATCATGGGTCCTCGCATGAGGCCCACGTTCCCTAAAACCTAAACCCACTCTTCCCTGGGTCTGTATCCCCTAACCCTAATCAACTTGTCGCCTATCTCATTATGCGAATGCGCCCTGGGCCTCTCCTGCTCTGCAACTGCGACGAAGTTATGGTAATGGTCGCAGGCTCCTCCCTCGGCGGCTCGATGCTCGGCTATGAGCGCTAGCTTGTATATTGTTTTGGTAAATGCCTTTACGCATTGTGCACCTACTGTGCTCCTCATGGGTTTCGCATTCGGTGCTAGGCTTTAGTGACTTATGTGTGGACTGGTGTTTGGCACTAATGCTTGGGTTCTAGATTGTTTGTTGTTGTAGGTGCTTGGTTTTTTTTTGTTTTTTTTATTTTTTTTGTATAGCGCGCGGGTTGCCCCGGTGTTTGGCGCTGGCGCTGGCGCTGGCGTTTGGTATTGTGATGTGTGTGTTTGATGCTGGCACTGGCATTGGGTGTTCTTTTTCTTTTTGTGCTGGTGTGTAGCGCACCTCACCTTGCCCCCATGGGCTCCTCCTCTGTGTGTCTTTGCACATGGTTTGAGTGTTGTCTTGTGCTGACGTGTTGTACATGGGTTTTATCTCCTTGTGTGCTCCCTCCTCGTGGCTTGTGCTCGGTGCTTACGCTTAAACTCAACTCTTGGTTCCTCCGGTGCTTTAGATCTATGTTTGTTTATATTCTTGAAGATGTAATCAGTTTATGATATGCAGTGTTTTCGGTTCAACCAAAATCATCAATATATGAGAGGTTGTTATGTAGCTTGAAGAGTGATACACGCGATCTCGTCAGTACGTGAGGTTATCTTGTAGCTTGGAACGTGAAGGCAAATTATCTCCATGCTCTATAGCCACTGGAATTCAACGATCTGCCATTTACAGTTTAATTTGTCTTTTCTATACAACGTGGGGTTCCTGCCTTTGGTCGTGGTGCTCTTTCTTTCCTTGGCATTTACTGTGTCTTTGAAGGTGTATAACTGTTCGTTGTTTCTGGTGTATGACTGTGGTAATTGCTTAGCCGATCCTTGATGATGTTGATCCAGATCTCGATTTTATGTTTGGTTCTTTATATTTCTTTCCCTAATACGACCAAATCAAAATACCCTAATACGGCTTAGTTCTGAGTCTCACAATGTGGGGTAATCTGTTTTCCTTTTTTTTTTTGGTGCTCAATGGTTTAATGTCGAAGAACGAAGTAGTTGTGTTTCTGGCTACTTTTGGACAGTTTTCGTAGGTTGGTTTTTGAGATTTCTAGGGTTTGAAAACTGGTTTCCGACGGGAAATTCGCCCATGAATTCGAACCTTAAATTGAAATTGTGCACGGTTACATCCAGTTTCTTTTTCAAAAATAGAAATTTCTTATTATTCTCCAGGTGAAGATTGCCCTATCAGGTTTCTTCTTTGCTGGATTGTAACGACCCTAGGTATGAGTGTTGTCATTGCTTTGGCTCGGGCATTCCTTGGACACTAAGTTAATCCACGGTGGGCACATATGGTGTATTTTCTATTTCGTTGACTCATGATTGAATTTTACTAACATTACTTCGAACGTACAGACATAAATTATGTTCAACCCCCCCCCCTTTTTTATTATATAAATATATATACGGTGAGCATAACAATGCTCCTCCTCCAAGTTACTTGGCGCTTGAGCATGGCTTATCTATTGGTTTCTTGCGTGTTGTAGTGCATGATAAAGACTCGTGGCTCCATGTGGGTGCTTTCCTTGGCACTTTACACTTGGATGTGGGATCACATGTGGCTTGGAATATGACTGGTAACATTGTGGTTGAATGGTTTACTTGGAGGTTGGGCTCAATGGCTAACGCCCAAGTTGTTTTTATTGTTGTTTCTAGGCTTTGATTCTGGTGTATATGGTGTAATTAGATTCTGGTCCACAAACAATGGTGTTGGTTCGAATCCCATGCTGACACTACTTTTAGCCTTGATCTTGAACTTGATGGGATTAAAAGAGAGGTTGGCCGTATGCTATTTTGGAGTTTGAATGCAAAGGGTAGCTGGTCCAATAATTTTTTTTTTTGCTTATAGGGTGGCTATCTTTCTCACAAATCATTTTATCCCAAAGATGAACTACAACAAGAATTCTATGGTGGATAAGTTTCGGGAAAAGCTACATTCAATAATTTATTTATTATTATTATTTTTATTTTATGTTATTACTTTTGTTATATATCCCTTTGTTTTTTTTTACTTTATTAATTGTTAAGCCGATTTTCCCTAGGGTTTTCCTAGTAAAGCCTTACTTTAGCAACATATTGCTTACAAACCCTCTTGTCTTACCTCTTATCAACCATTATTTAAGCTATTCATTGCCATTAGGCTAAGGAAGCAAGAGAGAACACTGAGGCCTAGGTTTTCTATACCAAAATGAGCCTCTCTCCCCTAGGGTTTCATCCTTGAGGCCTTTCCATAGCAACACCTCAAGGTTTAACTCTCTTGTCCTTAGTTTTACCACTATCACTTGATCCTTCAGCTTTTGCGTCTTCCTTTTGACTCCATATACCCTAGGAACGCATTGATCTAAGGCCATGTGTGTTGAGTAACTTGATCCTACAAACTTCCAATACTTTGAAGAAACCCTAACCATTACTAACCCTAGCCTAGACTAACTCTACTAACCCTAGTGTTGTCATCATCTTCTTGTGCTATAAACACCTTTGTTCAACTTTCATTTTAATTTTAAAGCAATTGAATGGTTAGTTAAGGCATTATCTATGATGTGTTGATTTTGTTACATTGAATGCCAAGTTTCTTTAAGAATTTATTGAGAAGTAATATTGTAGTCATTGTTATTGTACAATCGTTGATTTACTTCATCAAATACAGTTTCTCAATTGCTTTTTATCAGAAAGATCATTGAGTATATGAAGTACTAACCATCAATCAAGCTTGCACATATATTTTCTTGTTGCTTTGTCTTAGGCATGTACTCCTTTCTTGGTTATTACTTCTGGTTATCTTTATTAGATATAAGCCAGACTTTCTGATCAAGTGGTGACTTTTGAGGGGGGGAATTATCTTTTAGCTCCTAAGCCTTTTGCCTTCTGAAAACCCCAGGTCACTGGGGACGTCTCCCTGGGCCTCACCTCCCTAAATAGAAAGAACCTTCCCATTGAGGTGACAGTGGGTGGGATTGGTTCAGTTACGCCAGTTTGACCTCTTTTCATCCATCTATTATCCTAACTACAAACTGCGTGATAACAAGTGCCACCATGCCCTTGATAAAGGAAAAGCCATTGTTGCCCCTTCCTCACCCTCCAATGGCTCCGACAAATCCATGTATTCCCGGATGCATTTGAGGGACGATTGTTCCCATGTGATCAACAATATTAGGCCTAAAGGCTCTGCACAACCAAAGACAAATTCAAGAAAATCAAGAGGTGACAGCAACACGCAAGGAAGGGTTGCATCACAAACTGGGAAATATGGCTTTTGAGTTTTATTTTATCTATTGTTTTATGACAGTTGACTTAAGGGATCTTTGGACAACATTTTTTATTTTGTATATATGAGTATTGTTTTTGAAATAATTTCTAATTTCATGAGTGTAAATTGCCAAAAGTAAATATGTTGATGGGAGACACAAGGAGGTGTGTTTTTCTTAACTAATGGATATGTTATAATTGTTATGATTGTTATGAACTAAAGGGAGTCACAAGGGGTCCCACCTAATAGTTATTATTTATTTATGACCCTTATTATAATTATTACTCTTCCTCCTAACTAAAGTTAGTTGAGTCTTTTAATTAACTTAACTAATGAGTTGGTTCAACTACTTCAACCAATTCTAATTTGTTAAAAGAAAAAGGAAAGGGAGGAGTAAGGGGAGGATAGAAGCAGAAGCATACCAAGGTTTGCTCTTTGAGTTTATGTTGAGATAGTTCAGTTTTCATTCATTCATATATTCATCATAAGACTAATTCTCTTTTATGATAGGAGGGTCTTATTGTAGACAACAATATTCAGGGTTGAATCAAATCATTCAGACACTTGTTTTTCAGAGGTGTTGATCTATCTTTGATAATTTGTGTTGACTTGTCTATTTGTGGATTAGTTTTCATGACTGATAAAGGCAATTGTGCAGAGTCGAGTGGGCAGAAATCTATGGAAAACTAATCCATATTTTAGAGTTAAGTTTTGGTTTTTTGTCAGAGGTCCTTTTGTATGTTCCATCAGGGATGTCTAAGTTTGACTTTGGTCCAAGATTTCTGTATGAGATTTTGTAAAGAAAATGACTCTTTGGTGAATTGGAATGAAATAAAGGATTGATTTATCTCTCATCTATCTTGATTATCATCTTGGTGTCTTTACTTATATTCTTACATTTATTTCAGCAACTGTTATATTCATAAAATTACATAAAAAGTGAATTTCCAACAAGCTTTTTGTTGATAAAAGACTAGCCTAAACACTCGTAATTAATACTTCTGAGTTAGGATGCTATTTTTTTTGGCTATAAACATAGGGTGATATTCCCATCTACTTTTCTTTAGCCAAGTAAAGTCTGAAAATGCTTGAGTAAGATCATTTCATATATTTTCCTCAACAGACCTTTCCCAAGACATTATCTAAATTAATGTTCAAGTCAATATAACTAGTCTTTCGCAAAGTGGGAGTAGGAAGAAGTCTACTTGTTGGTGGAGGAGGGGGACTTTGTTGAGAAGACTTAGGGTTACTGGGAGGAGCTTGTGTCGCATTATCTCTTATGTATTCTTACATTCCTATATCCCTAATTCATTCTCTTGATTCCTTGTCCAAACTATTTATAACTTCCACCATATCCCTCCTAGTTGCTTCCCTTTTGCTTTCCTCAAGTTATTCACATGTGATATTGAGGCACACTTGAGGGGATATTGTAAAAATATGGTTTGTGGCATCAAATACATTCACTTGATCAAGTTCCCTATTGTTCCTTGGGAAATCATGTCCCCAATGTGACTCTCCAAAAATCAAGCACTAAGGAGTCTCTTCTTGACTCACAACATTTGAATGATCTAGAGTATTCATGACCCTTTGTTCATTTGAAGACCTGGATTTCCATGATTGATTATATTTTTGAGTTTTCCTTTTGAAAGGAGGATCCGGGGTCTGTGATTGTGCCCTTTCCAAATTGGTGATCTTGTTTATCATCAAGGTTTGATTTTTCACTAGGTCATTCATGGTTTCTTCAATTCTTGCCAATGTAGCACTAAAATCCTGAGTGGGATCAATGTTGTGCATTGCCTTTGGTTTGACATCAACCCTATCTCTTCAGACATAGAAAGGCTCTACCCTGCATGATGAAAGGTTAGCCTCAATTTTCATAGCCATATATTTAGCTTCATGAATTGTTTTTGGGCCCTTGTCTTTGAGAAAGTATCCAAAATTCCAATGGAAATATTTCATGTAGAGGAAAAGCAGATGATTCCCCCTTGGGTGATGACTCTTCATAATTTGTTGAAGCAACGTTTCAAACTTGGCGTTAAACTCTATGACAGTTTCATTCTCTAATTTCTTGGGTGCTACCTGGTTGTTAGGAAACTACAAAATCTGCTACAAAACACAGAAGGAAACCCGGTAAGATTCCAACATAGAAACTGAGGCTCTCCAATCCTACCACTTATTTTCTCTAGTATACTTCAAGATATTAAGAAAATAACACAAGACAAAGACTCCAAATGAACTCTCCTTTGTCTAGCTACGGTGGGTATTGGACCACCAAAACTAAACCTGCACTAGAAGGGTTTTTCCCAAAACCCTAACGAAAGCGTCGGCCACAAGGGCACCCAATACATATCAAATCATAATTCCAAAAGAGGTAGGCTCCCCTTGTAATTATCCTTCTTCTCTGATTCTTCTAGATCCTCCTTCTTGACCAAATCAAATCCTCACTTGATTAAAATATAATTATTTATTTTATTTAATATCTCTTTAGGTTTTGATACTTTGACTCCCCTTTTTCTTTTTTGACCATAGCCGATGGGAGTCGTGTAGGCTAATGAGTCATCAATTGGAGGGGGGCATTACAATCCTCCCTTTCCGAAATTGCTTGTCCTAAAGTGACTAGTCGTATATCATTAGGAGACAATGTAGAACATTTTGCGTGGTCTCTACATAATCTAACGTACAAAAACATGTTGACCTGATGCATCTCTGCAGCACTTTGTAAATCTAAAACAACATTTCTCTGAAGATGCATATCGAGCTTAAAAAAACAAATGTCAAACAATTAATTAGAACCATTTACAAAAACTAGCATATTGCACAAATAAATAAATAAACGAACAAACAATTACAATGTACATCTATAAGAGCTCCATAATATGAGTGATGGAGCACCGTATGACAACTACTTTGCAATGTTGAGTGTTGGTATTGATCCTAATACTTCTATTGATATTGTTTTTTTGGTTTTATTGGCTAGGGAGGGGCTTTGGAAAGAGGGAGAGAATGTTCTCTTAGAGATGTAGAGTTGGTTATGTAAACCTAATTATGCAACCTACAATTCATTTTTTCATTCTTATGCAAATGGGGAAAGTGATAGAACAAGATAAGACTCTTGCAGACAAAATATGAAGGCATGATTTATCCCAATAGAATATTCATCTCCTTGAGGAACTTTTGATAGTCTACAACAAATGTAACTTGCCTAGAGAAACAATATATGCCTTTCTAGAATTGGAGAGAAGAGGTTAGATACTGATTTGGATACTTTCAATGCCATCATTCCCATTCATGGAAGGTTGAACCAAGTTGAAAAAATACATGATATCTTAAGACCCATAGAGGAAAATGGCTTGAATCTAGATTTAGTAACATACTCTATGAGGAACACGTGTGGAAGAAATGGTCAATATATAAACTCAGAATAAATGCTTAGAGAAATACAAGTTGCTAGAATGAAGCTAGATGTTGTCTCGTAAGATACTTTTATACGCATATCCAGAGAAGCAAAGGTCCTGTAATCGACTTCGAAGGAAACGAGGTTATGTTTTTCGCTTGGGCATTAGGGAATGATACTAATAACCACATATAGGTCCTTGAAGTGCTCGTGGGGATTCACCTTATCCCAGGGAATAGATATTCAAGGATCACGGTTATTAGCGACTCTAATATGATCATAAAGGGACTTCGTCAAACTCTCAAGACCATGCATCCTAATATTGATAGAACTCTACTCCAAATCAAATACATGGAACATAAATTTGAAAAAGTTTGTTATTACCATGTGTATAGATCTCGTGATGCCATAGCCGACTCTCTTTCTAAATAAGAAAAATTGTTTTCTATCAGGAAGCTAAGGCAAAATTCCTCAAATAGCTATGTGCCTATTCCCTAAGGAAATTTCACCGTTCTAGTCACTCCTCTTGAAAATTTTGTCATGCACGCATCCTTCCCTTGGACAATTTCACAATCCCTCCACATTCCTTTCTCCTCCTCCATGTGTCGACCTGTATTGTGATCGATTCCTCCCTTCAATATATTCTCTCCCCTTCACGTTATAATCTGTCATATTTGTCTCTCCCTCACGCAGGAACTGGTACTCTGTAGTTTGCACTTTCCCCTACAAAAATCCTCTCACGTCCTGGATATTTTTAGGACATACAACCATGGCCTCATCCTCCATTAGTGACTCGCACAAAATTCCATCCACCAACATCATGTCATTGGCCTCCCCTCACAACCTTTTGCCTCCGGTTCTCTTTGTTTGCTGGAAAGGAATGCATCAATCACAAAGGTGGCGACATTGTTGGTTATTATCTCAAGCCCTGGATCAATTGGCCTCCAGAACGCTATTAGTCCCACGTAAATATGTGGCACCGTAGCAAAGGCGACTACCAGTGCTCATAGTGTACCATAGGATGAATTCAGGAGAAAATGCAATCTAAGTAGGAAGAAATCACATCTTTCAAAACACAAGTTGAAAAACAGACTCAACTGTTCCAGGCTCAAGGGAAACCCCACAATGCAGACATGGCTCTTGTCATGTGCATGGTTATTAGGAATTCATCCCTGATTCATTCGATTCATCGGTCTCGACATCAACAAAGTGTCCAGGAACACAACTGACCAGTCAATTCTCCTGAATCCAGAACCTCAAATGAAGCACTCCACCCACAACTGCATCAGAATGCACCTCTGGTCCCAACAACGGTTCAAGCAGAAAATACAGACCTAGTAGCAACACAAGAGATTGAGGTCTAGCAATAGAACCAGATGGACACAAATCTACATTTGCACTAGTTTGCATGATTAGCAAATTTGTGTACTTGCTCTACTCTTTTGTAGCTATATTTCGTTGGCATTTTTGTATAAACAACATTAGCTCAAATCAGAAAATACAGAGAGAAATAGGGAGAAAAACATCAATTTTTTTATGCATTTTTAGCCTATGTGCAGTGTGTAATTATGGCCTTTTTTGGAGAAATCCAGGCCCCTTTCTAATATAATTATAACCATTTATGTTAAAAAAAAGATATATAGATCCATTATGTAGAGGACCTTGGACACATTTAAGCAACAATAACAATTTTCATATGTTAGCAAACATTGTTTTCTACTACCAAAGGCTAATAAAGTTGCAATTACCATTTGCTTGTCACCTTTCATGACAAGGAATACAAAACTCTTGTGGCCATTAGAACTACAAAGGACTTCCAATTTTGGCCAAAGAATCATTCTTAAAGAGATTATATTCATATTTATAGATGTGTGGATGATTGTAAAGCTCTGGAGATTTTCCAATAAAGTACATACTAGAGTACCTCTTGAATTATCTCAATTCCAAGGCCATGTATTGGTAGGATTTGGACAGGCCTTGAGAATCTATGATTTGGGAAAAAGGAAAATCATTGTGTGAATGTGAAAATAAGCTCTTACCCAATACACTTGTGTACATTCATATTCGTAGTGATCTAAATTAGATTCTATCCAAGTTCAGAGGACAAAGGGGTTAAGAATAAAAGATAAAGATAAAGATGGGGATAGTTGCTTCAAAAGTTTCAACCTGTTTCTCCCAAATCACCAAATCCTTTACTTGTTACCTTCAATCTCTCTTCTATGTATTCAACTGTACTGAACTAAAATTTTATCCTCTACTTGAGGAGGTGGCATGGATTTCGATGAATAGACCATCTGGAACCAATGATTGTCATATTATTTTAACGAGATAGGATTACCAGTTTAACGGTGTTGAAACTTTGTGAACTCCAACCAATAAAATATTGGGGCTGCCCTTTATTCTTGTCACGGTATAGTTCATCCTGGAACTTGTTATTTAACATGAGGTTTGAATGAAACAATAGCATAGGAAATGAAGTGGAGTGTGAACTTGTTAGGGCTCCAGAGATACCTTCTCGTTGAGATAGATATTTGGAAAGAATGAAAAGAGAGGAGTAAGGGATTTTTGTGACCTATGATCGTATGTGATGGAGAATGTACAATATGTAAATAAAGATACACCATCCACATTGATGTTCGCCAATGGTGAAACCCAATGCCCAACTAATCTTCAAATGCTAGATCAATCAGCTTTGGCGATCTAACATGTTATGCTAGTTCATCTTTTATAAGGAGGATAACATTTTTCCTGTTGAATTTTTTGTTGGCCACCAGGAAGAAGTCTGTCATTAATGTTTAGGATATACCTTTTCCTAGACCTCAAGATAGAACTGAAATTGTGTCTTCTATGCTCCATTCAAAGTTGCAATCAAGGGGATGCTCTTTTGTATTGGTTCTGTTATCGGCCAAGACTCCCAGAAATGGTTTGGGATGCGACTTGAAAATCTGTATATAATGAAAACCGAGACTCGGATTGAGGAACCGTCATCTCCGTTGGATTCCTAGCATAGGATTTCAGCTAGAGCACCCCTCACTCCCGGGTCCAATCCCTCGTAATTTGTTTTTTATCGATTTTGAGAACTATGGTTTTTCTCAGTAAGAAGCAATGCAACATTTGGATTTAGGGGTCCAATTTATGAAACCATGCCTCAGGAGCGGATGGAAAATGTGGTCACATAGTCCATGCCAAAACAAGCTTGCATCATCTCACAGAACTCAAAAATTCTTCTCCATTGGGTTTTTATGCCCCGAGGAGGAATTGGCCAAGAGTCCCCAAAATGGTTTGGGATGCCACTTGCAACTGGGCATAAAAATAAAACAGAGACTCGAATTGAGGAACCATCGACTTCGATGAATTATTGGGATAGGATTTCAGCTAGATCACCCCTGACTCCTAGGTGCCATGCCTCAGAAGTTTCTTTACTCATTGATTTCAAAAATTAGTGTTTGCCTCAGTTTGAAGCAATGCAACATTTGGATTAAGGGGTCCAATTTATGAAACCATCCCGCATGAGAAGACCGATAATGTGGTCACCTATTCCATGCCTAAACAAGATTGGAGCATCTCACGAAACTCAAAAATGTTGCTCCATTAGGTTTTTATGCCCCTAGGAGTAATTGGCCAAGAGTCCCCGAAATGGTTTGAGATGCAACTTATAACTCGGTATATAATGAAAATCGAGACTCGGATTGAGGAATTGTCATCTCCATTGGATTCCTGGCATAGGATTTCATCTAGATCACTCCTCACTCATGGGTCGAATCCCTCGTAAGTTTTGTTTTTCATCGATTTTGAGAACTAGGGTTTTGCTCAGTAAGAAACAATGCAAAATTTGGATTTAGGGGTCCAATTTATGAAACCATGCCTCAGGAGCGGATGGACAATGTGGTCACATATTCCATGCTTAAACAAGCTTGCAGCATCTCACGGAACTCAAAAATGTTGCTCTGTTAGGTTTTTATGCCCTGAGGAGGAATTGGACAAGAGTCCCAGAAATGGTTTGGGATGCCACTTGCAACTGAGCATAAAAAGAAAACCGAGACTCGGATTGAGGAACCGTCAACTTTGATGGATTACTGGGATAATATTTCAGCTAGAGCACCCCTCACTTTCGGGTGTCATGCCTCAAAAGTTGCTTTACTCATTGATTTAGAGAATTAGTGTTTTGATCAGTTTAAAGCAATACATCATTTGGATTAAGAGGTCCAATTTACGAAACTGTCCCTCGTGAGMAGATCGATAATGTGGTCACCTAGTCCATGCCTAAAAAATCTTGCAACATCTCACGAAACTCAAAAATGTTGCTCAGTTAGGTTTTTATGCCCTAAGGAGGAATTGGCCAAGAGTCCCTGAAATTGTTTGGGATGCGACTTGCAACTGGGCATAAAATGAAAACTGAGACTCATATTGATAAATTGTCGACTATGATGGATTACTAAGATAGGATTTAAACTATACCACCCTTCACTCCCAGGTTCCAAGCCTCCAAAGTTGTTTTACTCATTGATTCTGAGAACTAGTTGTTACACATAATTTTCGTCATCCCTATGACCGTTAATGATGTAAACCTATATGTTGCCTTTAGAGGGGTTAGTGGCATGAGTTCCTGAAGAGAGAAGGGAGAAGAACTTTTCTTGAGAAAAGAAGTTGCATTCTCCTTTGTAAAAACACCATAAAAAAGGATGTTTGCATGTTGCTATATAGGCAGGGTGCGAGAATGCTTGATTCTTGCAAGTTGCACTATAGCTAGGGTGTGAGATGTTCGCAGGTTTCTCTATAGGCAGGGTGTGAGAATGCCTACATGTGGGAAAAACAAGCGTTTTCTCGAATCTTCTAGAAGGAGAAACTTCTATGGTGAGGTGGCATCCGAATGGTTTGGATCTTACTCGCTTTCGTGATTTAGTGGGATCATCCTAACCTCCTCACCTTATCCTCTTCAACTTATAAAAGGAGAGGAGTTCTCATGGAGAAAGTTAGCTTTTGGTTAGCTTTGGAGCTTTTGGGATTAGCTTCGATTGGATTGAGCTTTGGAGATTTTTAGCTTGGCTAGATGAGCCACTTTGTCAAGATAGATTGTGAATACTATCAGATCTGTGCTCTCAGAATTCTTGTAGTGAAAGTGTGTGGGGAACGAAGGACAGTTGGAAGGGACCTTACGACATCAAGGCCATGGTTGTAATCTCTCTTTCACATTTAATATGATACAATGATATGATTCTTTCCTATAAAGCTTGTTGTGTTTTATTGTATGATTCCTTGATCACATACATAGGTTTATATTGAGTTTATGCTATTACTATCACTTTGGTTGGTTGCGTTCTTTTGCAGGTTCATCATCGTATGAGCGTTGGAACGGAGCTAGGTTGGTGATGGCGAGAGGAAGTGACATTTAAACAGTATGCCACCTATCCCTCTTTAGCTAGTAAATTCAATATTTAAAACTTAAGGAAAGTGTCATGTTCTGGTGTGTTTTGTTCTAGATCTAGGTGGATCTAGGGAGATTAGTTAGTGTCCGCACCTACCGATTAGTCCAATAACACTAGTGTTTTTCTCAGTTTAAAGCAATGCATCATTTGGATTAAGGGGTCCAATTTATGAAATCGTCCCTCAGGAGAGGATGGATAATGTGGTCACCTAGTCCATGCCTAAACAATCTTGCAGCATCTCACAGAACTAAAAAATGTTGCTTCGTTAGTCTTTTATGCTCTGAGGAGGAATTGGCCAAGAGTCCCCGAAACGGTTTGGGATGCGACTTGCAACTGGGCATATCATGAAAACTGAGACTCAGATTGAGGAACCATCGTCTCCGTTGGATTCCTAGCATAGGATTGTAGCTAGAGCACCCCTCACTCCTAGTTCCAATCCCTCAGATTTTGTTTTCATCGATTTCGAGAACTAGTGTTTTGCTCAGTAAGAAGCAATGCAAAATCTGGATTTAGGGGTCCAATTTAGAAAACCATGCCTTAGGATCAGATGGACAATGTGGTCATCTAGTCCATGCCTAAACAAACATGAAACATCTCATGGAACTCAAAAATGTTGATCCATTAAGATTTTATGTTCTAATGAGGAATTGACCAAGAGTCCCTGAAATGGTTTGGGATGCCACTTGCAACTGGGCATAAAATGAAAATTGAGACTTGGATTGAGTAACCATTGACTTTGATGGATTACCGAGATAGGATTTCAGCAAGAGCAACCCTCACTCCTGGGTCCAATCCCTTGGAAGTTATTTTTTTCATCGATTTTGAGAACTAGGGTTTTGCTAGATTATAACATACAACTAGATCTAAGAAAGTTGATTATGCCCCAAGGGCTTAAGCTATGGATTAATATGTGTGACATCTAGATCTAGAAGATTTAGAGCATTAGAATAAGAGATCAACAACAACGCATTACTTATCCTAGCCTTACGATTTTGGGTATTCCTCTCCCATGGTGTAGGCAATTATTAACTTAGAAAAACATGGAAAAGAGATGAAAAGCAAGGCAAATATCTCAATGGCACAAGGTGGAGGCAAGCCAACCGTTGTTGTGCCAATGAGGTGGTGAGGAAAGAAAGCAAGCCAATCTAACTATCAAAAGAAGTATCACTAACCCCACGTCCTAGCTTAGAAATGCTTTAGATATGAAAGAAACTTGAAAATGGATCTAGATATAAGCTCACACATGGGAGGAGGACGTACCAATCCCTCTCTCAAGCTCTTGAGCTACAAAAAATCAGCAAGAATGACTAGATCTATGTGCAAGAAGCTAGAAAAGACCAAGAAAGGGTTGAGAATTGTTACCCACTTGAAGTGAAGGGTCTTGGAGTGTTGTGTGGCTATTTTAGGAAAACTTAACCCCCTCAACCTGTTGCAAACCTGCTTCAAACCAGCAAGCTATGCTTGCTGGAAAATCTATACACAACCAACAATGTGAAGAAAAATTTATGTTTTTAGGGAATAAATTTTTCTCCTTCAAAACTCAAGATAAACTATGATTAAAGTGACCATTAAACCATGTTAATCTAGATTAAATATATATGGAATGATAAACAAGTGAAATAATGAGTAATGATAAGAAAAATGGAGTTTATATGTGCTCTAAGGGAGGACTCTTCCTTGAGGCAATCCCAATAAAGCTTTGGAAGCCAAACCTGCAACACTTGACAAGATCATATGCATACAAAGATAATATGGCTGAATATGCTAATCAGATGAAACACTTGCACCCTATCTAGCAAACCCACATATATAGATCTACAAGAACACTCGTTGTTAGATCTACCCAAGTAACACTTTACCCAAGATCTAATCTATGCATCAATCAAATCAAACATTTAAAAATTTACCTCACATGTAGCAAGAACAAAAATACTTGTTGCTCTTCCAATGATCCTGCAAAGTTGCTCCTTTATTACTCAAAATGGATCTTGGAGAAATACTTGCTCCAAAAACCTAAGAGCCAAAGAATGGAAGATGGACAAGAAAGAGAGATAGAGAGAGTGGAAAATCAAGTAGCATAACAATAGCTCAAGATATGGTAAAGAGGAAGTGAGGAGAGGGATCTATTTATACTTTTAGAGGCAAACTCACCCCTCTTAGATCAATGCCAAGTGTCCACCACCGAGCACAAGCTAGAATCCCAAGGGTAGGGCGTACCATCTAGGGTTTGAGAGGTGGATCTAGGGTGTGGATGAGTGGTAGGGTGTTGGGATCACACAAAAGGGTAGTGGGAGGCTAGGAGAAGCGTTCCACATGAGAGAAGGGGCCCCAAAATATTTAAAATATTTTTCTATAATTTTCCCAAGTGAGGGAGGGCGTAACTTCTCTAGGAGGGCTTACCACTTGGGGGAGAGGAAAGGAATGGGAGGAAATAAATGAGGGGAATGGAGTGGGGATGAGCCAAGGGGTGACGTGGAGGGTGAGGGAAGGCACAAAAACCAAGAGGAGGATCCACCACACCTTCTAGAATCAAATTCCATCATCTCATTACCAAGGGGGGCGTAACTTCCCTAGGAGGGCGTGGGGGTTGAGTGAGTGAGGGGGTGAGGGGTTTAGAAAAAGGTTAGAACAAGTTGGGTTGGGTAGGAATGGGTTAAGAAACCTCTCTCTATATTTATCCACCTTTTCATCATCCTTTTAACTCATTATTACAATTTTTACATTTTTGCTATGTCAAGACTTAGCAATTAAAATTGTTGTTTTTGACTGACTGACACTCTGGGTGGACAAACCCATAGCATAATTTGTATGACTGAGATGAAACTTGGTCCAGGGGTGTAGGGGGTCTCATTCCATTTATTTTGAGCACAAATGCCCCTATCAAAAGTCCCCAAACCTAGTTTTTACAATTTTTGCTAAAAAAAATAAAGTAATTAAATAAATTAAACCTCCAAACTTAGGGAAATTTAATTAAAAATCAATTAATTAAAAAAACCTAATCTAGACTCGATGGAATTCCGCGAAACTTTATAAGATGTCTTGCATGGTCATTTACATCATTCCTAAGCAAGAGTTACCAGAAGATGAGCCCATTGGAACACCTTTCACCACTTTGGAAGAATTATTGCAAGTGTGAGGGAAAAACTCAAGGGAAATCAATAAGGCTGAAAAACCCAATTGATAATCTGAGGATACAAAAACCTCGGTGAAAGGAAATCTCCTAGTGAACTGATCCCAAGGTAACTGACCTGGATATGACCCATGCAGACCCATTACATTATTGACCCACGCAGGGGTGCGAAAATTACAATTATAAAAAGAAGTGTTGGGGCCAAAAATGCCTGTAGAACCAAATAGTCTTCGACAAATGAGCATCTCTTCATGGCACATGGAGTTGAACCCCTAGTTGGATAGGCGGTCAACAGGGTCCAATTTATGAAATCATCCCTCAGGAGCGGATGTATAATGTGGTCACCTAGTCCATGCCTAAACAAGCTTGCAGCATCTCACGAAACTAACAAATGTTGCTCTGTTAGTCTTTTATGCCCTAAGGAGGAATTGGACAAGAGTCCCCGAAATGGTTTGGGATGTAACTTGCAACTGGGTATATCATGAAAATTGAGACTCATATTGAGGAACCGTCGTCTCTGTTGGATTCCTGACATAGGATTTTAGCTAGAGCACCCATCACTCTCAGTTCCAATCCCTCAGAAGTTGTTTTTTTCATCGATTTCAAGAACTAGTGTTTTGCTCAGTAAAAATCAATGCAAGATTTGGATTTAGGGGCCCAACTTAAAAAACCATGCCTCGGGAGTGAATGGACAATGTGGTCACCTAGTCCATGCCTAAACAAGCATCCAACATTTCATGAAACTCAAAAATGTTGCTCCGTTAGGATTTTATGCCCTGAGAAGGAATTGGCCAAGAGTCTCCGAAATGGTTTGGGATGGCACTTGCAACCAGGCATAAAATGAAACCGAGACTCAGATTGAGGAACTGTTGACTTCGATGTATTTCTAGGATAGGATTTCAGCTAGACCACCCCTCACTCCCGAGTGCCATGCCTCAAAAGTTGCTTTACTCATTGATTTTGAGAACTAGTGTTTTGCTCAGTTTGAAGCAATGCAACATTTGTATTAAGGGGTCCAATTTATGAAATTGTCCCTCGGGAGTGGATGGATAATGTGGTTACCTAGTCCATGCCTAAACAAGCTTGCAACATCTCACGAAACTCAAAAATGTTGCTCCGTTAGTCTTTTATGCCCTGAGGAGGAATTGGCCAAGAGTCCCCAAAATGGTTTGGGATACGACTTGCAACAGGGCATATCACAAAAACTGAGACTCAAATTGAGGAACCATCATCTCCGTTGGATTCCTGGCATAGGATTTTAGCTAGAGCACTGGTCACCCCCAGCTCCAATCCCTCGGAAGTTGTTTTTTTCATCGATTTCGAGAACTAGTGTTTTGCTTAGTAAGAAGCAATGCAACATTTGGATTTAGGGGTCCAATTTAGGAAACCATACCTCGAGAGCGGATGGAGAATGTGTTCACCTAGTCCATGCCAAAACAAGCATGCGACATCTCATGGAACTCAAAAATGTTGCTCTGTTAGGATTTTATGCCCTGATGAGGAATTGGTCAAGAGTCCCTAAAATGATTTGGGATGCCACTTGCAACTGGGCATAAAATGAAAATCGATACTCAGATTGAGGAACCGTCGACTTCGATGGATTATTGGGATATGATTTGAGCTATAGAAACCCTCACTCTCCAGTCCAATCCCTTGGAAGTTGTTTTTTTTTATCGATTTTCAGAACTGGAGTTTTGCTTAGTTTGAAGCAATGCAACATTTGGATTTAGGGGTCCAATATATGAAACCATTCCTTTGGAGCAGGTGGACAGTGTGTTCACATATTCCATGCCTAAAAAAACTTGCAACATCTCACGAGACTCAAAAATGCTGCTCTGTTAGATTTTTATGCCCCGAGGAGGAATTGGCCAAGAGTCCCCGAAATGGTTTGGGATGTGACTTGCAATTAGGAATAAAATGAAAATCGAGTCTTGGATTGAGGAACCATCGACTCTAATGGATTACTGGGATATGATTTCATCTAGATCACCCCTCACTCCTGGGTGCCATGCCTCAAAAGTTGTTTTACTCATTGATTTCAAGAACTAGTGTTTTTCTCAGTTTGAAGCAATGCAACATTTGGATTAAAGGATCCAATTTATGAAATCGTGCCTCGAGAGTACATGGACATTGTGGTCACATAGTCCATGCCTAAAAAACCTTGCAACATCTCACAGAACTCAAAAATGTTGCTCTGTTAGGTTTTAATGCCCTGAGGAGGAATTGGCCAAGAGTCCCTGAAATGGTTTGGGATACGACTTGAAACTGGGCATAAAACGAAAACCAAGACTCGGATTGAGGAACCGTTGACTCCGATGGATTTCTAGGATAGGATTCCAGATAGAACACCCCTCACTCCCAGGTGCCATGCCTTGAAAGTTTCTTTACTCATTGATTTCAAGAACTAGTGTTTTGCTCAGTTTGAAGCAATGCAACATTTGGATTAAGGGGTCCAATTTATGAAATCGTCCCTTGGGAGTGGATGGATAATGTGGTCACCTAGTCCATGCATAAACAAACTTGCAACGTCTCACGAAACTCAAAAATGTTTCTCTATCAGTCTTTTATGCCCTGAGGAGGAATTGGCTAAGAGTCCCTGAAATGGTTTGGGATGCCACTTGCAACTGGGCATATCATGAAACTCAAGACTCGGATTGAGGAACTGTCATCTCCGTTTGATTCCTGGCATAGGATTTTAGCTAGATCATCCATCACTCCTAGTTCCAATCTCTCGGAGATTGTTTTTTCCATAGATTTCGAGAACTAGTGTTTTGCTCAGTAAGAAGCAATGCAACATTTGGATTTAGGGGTCCAATTTAAGAAACCATGCCTCGGGAGAAGATGGACAATGTGGTCACCTAGTCCATGCCTAAACAAGCATGCAACATTTCATGGAACTCAAAAATGATGCTCCGTTAGGATTTTATGCCCTAAGGAGGAATTGGCTAGGAGTCCCCGAAATGGTTTGGGATGCCACTTGCAATTGGACATAAAATGAGAACCAAGACTCAGATTGAGGAACCGTCATATTAATTGGATTACGGGGATAGGTTTTCATCTAGAGCACCCCTCACTCCCGGGTGCCATGACTCCGAAGTTGTTTTACTCATTGATTCTGAGAACTAGTGTTTGGCTTAGTTTGAGGCAATGCTGCATTTGGATTAAGGGGTCCAATTTATGAAACCGTACCTTGTGAGCAGATCGATAATTTTTTCACCTATTCCATGCCTAAACAACCTTGTAGCATCTCATGAAACTCAAAAATGTTTCTCCGTTAGGTTTTTATGCCTTGAGGAGGAATTGGCCAAGAGTCCCTGAAATGGTTTGGGATGCGACTTGCAATTCAGTATATAACGAAACCGAGACTCGGATTGAGGATATGTCGTCTCTCTTGGATTCCTGGCATAGGATTTCAACTAGAGCACCCCTCACTCTCAGGTTCCATGCCTCGGAAGTTACTTTACTCGTTGATTTAGCGAATTAGTGTTTGACTCAGTTTGAAGCAATGCAACATTTGGATTAAGGGGACCAGTTTATGAAACTGTCCCTTGTGAGAAGATCGATAATGTAGTCACCTTGTCCATGCCTAAACAACATTGCAACATCTCACAAAACTCAAAAATGTTGCTCCGTTAGGTTTTTATGCCCTGAGGAGGAATTGGCCAAGAGTCCTCGAAATGGTTTGGGATGCGACTTGCAACTCGACATATCATGAAAACCGAGACTCGTATTGAGGAACCATCATCTCCGTTGGATTCCTGACATAGGATTTCAGCTAGAGCACCCCTCACTCCTGGGTCCAATCCCTTAGAAGTTGTTTTTTTCATCGATTTTGAGAACTAGGGTTTTGCTTATTTTGAAGCAGTGCAACATTTGGATTTAGGGGTCCAATATATGAAACCATGCCTTGGGAGCGGATGGAAAATGTGGTCACATATTTCATTCCTAAACAAACTTGCAACATCTCATAGAACTCAAAAATGTTGCTCTGTTATCTTTTTATGCCCAAAGGAGGAATTGGCCAAGAGTCCCCAAAATGGTTTGGGATGCCACTTGCAATTAGGCATAAAACGAAAACCGAGTCTTGGATTGAGGAACAATCAACTTTGATGGATTACTAGAATATGATTTCATCTAGATAACCCCTCACTCCCGAGTGCCATGCCTTAGAAGTTGTTTTACTCCTTGATTTCGAGAACTAGTGTTTTGCTCAATTTGAAGCAATGCAACATTTGGATTAAAGGATCCAATTTATGAAACTGTGCCTCGGGAGCAGATGGACAATGTGGTCACATAGTCCACGCTTAAACAAGCTTGCATCATCTCACGTAACTCAAAAATGTTTCTCCGTTAGGTTTTTATGCCCTGAGGAGGACTTGGCCAAGATTCCATGAAATTGTTTGGGATGGGATTTGCAACTAGGCATAGAACGAAAACCGAGACTCGGATTGAGAAACCGTTGACTCCGATGGATTACTAGGATAGGATTTAAGACATACCACCCCTCACTCCCAGATTCTATGCCTCAGAAGTTGCTTTACTCATTGATTTTGTGAACTAGTGTTTTGTTTAGTTTGAAGCAATGCATCATTTGGATTAAGGGGTCCAATTTATGAAATTGTCCCTCGGGAACAGATGGATAATGTGGTCACCTAGTCCATGCCTAAAAAATCTTGCAGCATCTCATGGAACTCAAAAATGTTTCTCCATTAGTCTTTTATGCCATGAGGGGGAATTGGCCAAGACTCCTAAAAATGGTTTGGGATGTGAATTGCAACTGGGCATATCATGAAACCAAGACTCGGATTGAGGAACCTTCGTCTCCATTGGATTCATGGAAAATGATTTTATCTAGAGCACCGCTCACTCTCGGCTCCAATTCCTCGGAAGTTGTTTTTTTCATCGATTTCGAGAACTAGTGTTTTGCTCAGCAAGAAGAAATGCAACATTTGGATTTAGCGGTCCAATTTAGGAAACCATGCCTCAAGAGTGGATGGATAATGTGGTCACCTATTCTATGCCTAAACAAGCATGCAACATCTCATGGAACTCAAAAATGTTGCTCTGTTAGGCTTTTATGCCCTGAGGAGGAATTGGCCAAGAGTCCCCGAAATGGTTTGGGAAGCCACTTGCAACTGGGTATAAAATGAAAATTGAGACTTGGATTGAGGAACCGTCGACTTCAATGGATTACTATAATAGTATTTCATCTAGAGCACCTCTCACTCCTAGGTGCCTTACCTCAAAAGTTATTTTTCTCATTGATTTCGAGAACTAATGTTTTTCTCAGTTTGAAGCAATGCAACATTTGGATTAAGGGGTCCAATTTATGAAATCATCCCTTGGGAGAGGATGGATAATGTGGTCACCTATTCCATGCCTAAACAAGATTGCAACATCTCATGGAACTCAAAAATGATACTCCGCTAGGTTTTTATGCCCTAAGGAGGAATTGGCCAAGAATCCCAAAAATTGTTTGGGATGTGACTTGCAACTGAGCATAAAACGAAAACTGAGACTCGGATTGAGGAACCGTCGACTTTGATGGATTACTAGGATAGGATTTCAGCTAGACCACCCCTCACTCCTGTGTGCCATGCCTTGGAAGTTGCTTTACTCATTGATTTCGAGAACTAGTGTTTTTCTCAATTTGAAGCAATACAACATTTGGATTAAGGGGTCCAATTTATGAAGCCATCCCTCAATAGTGGATGAATAATGTGGTCACCTATTCCATGCCTAAACAAGCTTGCAACATCTCACAAAACTCAAAAAAAATTCTCTATTAGACTTTTATGCCCTGAGGAGGAATTCGCTAAGAGTCCCCGAAATGGTTTGGAATGCGACTTGCAACTGGGCATATCATAAAAACCAAGACTCGGATTGAGGAACCGTCATGGGACAGAATATAAAGAATAATGAGACTTGGATTGAAGAACCGTCACATCTGTTGGATTATTGGCATAGGATTTCAACGAGAGCACCCCTCACTCTCGGGTCCAATCCCTCGAAAGTTGTTTTTTCATCGATTTTGAGAACTAGGGTTTTTCTTAGTTTGAAACAATGAAACATTTGTGTTTCTTTTGTGTAGTAAAGGTCGGGAGGAGTAGTGGGTCATGGACCATGATGATAGCTCTTTGGAATTCATCATTGTCTTCACTTTTCTTTTTCTTTAGAAAGAGGAAGAAGTCATCTATGTATGTGTTGATATTGCACCAAGTCTGCGCTTCCTGCCAAATGACCTTGGTATTCAAGATATAATGCATTACGTTTATCCCACAGGGTCTCAACTTTGAGAACATGTGACATAGCACATGTTTGTTGAAATGACATAGTACCAAATTATTTGGGTGAAATAATTATTTTTCTCACCATAGGTGTTGTGCCACAAGGGTACTTGGAAACATAGAAGAAACAATTGGTTTTATGTTTGACCAACTATTAGATAAAGAGGTCATTTGTACAAGCTCATGGTATATGGTATCCTTTGATGTTTCATCATGGATCATAAATTACTTAGAATTTTATGGGAGAGCTAGTGTAGTCACGTGGGTCTTGGCCAAATAGACTTGTGGGAGCTTACGAAAGTCCGTTATGCTACTTGGTTAGATTTTATGCCCCCGGACCAAATTGACCACATGTCCCTAAATGGCTTGAGGAGGCGAGTTGCAAATCGTGATAAAACTCAAAGAGGGACTCAGATGCACGATTTGTCAGTTGCATTAGATTAAGAGCACTGGGTTTCAACTAGTGGGGCCCCTACGCTATCATTTCGTCGATCGAAAAAACATTTGTTGGAGTATCTTCAGCACTAGGGTTTTGGTTACTAAGACATAGTGCAATTTCTAAAGATGAGGTCAATTTTCAAGAACACTCTTTCGGGCATTTTTTTCTAGTGTATTCACATGGGCCTTGGCCAAACAGACTTGTGGAAGCTTACGGAACTCCGTTATGCTGCTCGGTTTGGATTTTATGCCCTAGGACCAAATTGACCACATGTCCTTGAATGGCTCGAGGAGGCGAGTGGAAACTATCGATAAAACTGGCATGAATTTAGGTGGATAAAGAAGTAGAGTGGTTTAATGTTGTTAAACAAACTTGTGGGGGGTTACAGAAGTCTGTTATGCTACTCAGTTTAGATTTTATGCCCCCAGACCAAATTGGCCACATATCCATGAATGGCTTAAGGAGGCGAGTTGCAACTCGTGATAAAACTCAAACCGGGACTCAGATGCACAAATCCTCATTTGCATTCGATTCAGAGCACCGAGTTTCATCTAGTTGGTCCCCTACCCTATCATTCTGTCAACAGAAAAACCATTTGTTGGAGTATCTCCAACATTAGGGTTTTGGTCAATGAGGCATAGTGCAATTTTTGAAGATGAGGTCGATTTTCAAGAACACTATGGCGACGTTTTTGGCTAGTGAATTTGTATGTACCTTGTCCAAACAAACTTGTGGGAGCTCAAAGAACTCTGTTATGCTGTTTGGTTTGGATTTTATGCCCCCAGACCAAACTGGCCACATGTCCTTGAATGGCTTGAGGAGGCGAGTTGCAACTATCGATAAAACTCAAACCGGGACACTGATGCATGAACCATCAGTTGCATTGGATCCAGAGCACCTGGTTTCAACTATTGGGACTCCTACCCTATCATTCCGTTGAACAAAATGCAATTTGTTGTTGTATCTCCAACACTAGGGTTTTGGTCAATGAGGCATAGTGCAATTTCTAAAGAGGAGGTCGATTTTCAAGAACATTGTTTTAGGTTTTTTTCCTAGTGTAGTCACATGGGCCTTGGCCAAACAGACTTGCAGGAGCTTATGGAATTTTTTATTCTACTCAGTTTGGATTTTATGCCCCCGGACCAAATTGACCATATGTCCCTAAATGGATTGAGGAGACAAGTTGCAACTCTCGATAAAACTCAAACCAGGAATCATATGCATGAATCATCGGTTGCATTGGATTAAGAGCACTGCGTTTCAGCTAGTGGGGCCCCTACACTATCATTTTGTCGACCGAAAAACCATTTGTTGGAGGATCTTCAGCACTAGGGTTTTGGTTAATGAGGCATAGTGCAATTTCTGAAGATGAGGTCGATTTTCAAGAACACTCTGTTAGGCATTTGTTTCTAGTGTAGTCGCATGGGACTTGGCCAAACAGACTTGCGGGAGCTTACGAAACTCCATTATGATGCTTGGTTTGGATTTTATGCTCCCGGACCAAATTGGCCACATGTCCTTGAATGGCTTGAGGAGGCAAGTTGCAACTATCAATAAAACTCAAAACAAGACTCGGATGCACAAACCGTCAGTTGCATTGGATCCAAGCACCGGGTTTTAGCTATTGGGGCTCCTACACTATCATTTTGTCGACCGAAAAACCATTTGTTGGAGTATCTCCAACACTAGGGTTTTGGTCAATGAGGCATAGTGCAATTTCTGAAGAGGAGGTCGATTTTAAAGAACACTATGTCGGGTGTTTTTGGCTAGTGTATTCATGTGGGCCTTGGCCAAATTGAATTGTGGGAGCTTACGGAAGTCCGTTATGCTACTCGATTTGGATTTTATGCCCCAGATCAAATTGACCACATGTCCCTAAATGGCTTGAGGAGGCGAGTTGTAACTCGCGATAAAACTCAAACCGGGACTCAGATGCACAAACTGTCAGTTGCATTGGATTAAGAGCACTGAGTTTCAACTATTGGGGCCCCTACGCTATCATTCCGTCGACCGAAAAACCATTTGTTGGAGTATATTTGACACTAGGGTTTTGGTCAATGAGGCATAGTGCAATTTCTGAAGATGAGGTCAATTTTCAAGATCACTCTTTCGAGCATTTTTGGCTATGGTATTGGTATTGGTATGGTATGGTATTGGTATGGTATTGGTATGCATATCATTGTCAATGCATACCATTGTGGTATGCAATGGTATTGATATTGGTACGCAACAATATTGGTATGCAATGGTATGGTATTGGTATTGGTATTGGCAATGTTATTGGTATGGTGTGGTATGGTACTAGTAATGGTATTGGTATGCATATCATTGTCAATGCATACCATTGCAATGCAATGGTATGCAATATTGGTATTGGTATTGGTATGCAATGATATTGGTATGCAATGGTATTGKTATGAAATCATATGGTATTGGTATTGATATTGGCAATGGTATTGGTATSGTATGGTATGGTATTGGAAATGGTATTGGTATTGGTATTGTATGGTATGGTATTGGCAATTGTATTGGTATTTTTATTGGTATGCAATGGTATTGGTATTGGTATTTCCATCCAATGGTATGCAATGGTATTGGCCGTATTGGTATGCAATGGTATTGGTATTGGTGTTGACAAGGCATAAGGGTATTGACAATGCATATTGGTGTTGGTTTTGGTATTGGTATTGGTATGGTATTGGTATGCAATGGTATGGTATTGGTATTGGTATGTTACTGGTATGGTATGGTATGGTATTGTACTAGTATGGTATGGTATGGTATTGGTATTGGTATTGGTATGGTATGGTATGGTATGGTATGGTATGGTATTGGTATTGGTATGCAATGGTATTGGTCGTATTGGTATGGAATGGTATTGGTATTGGTTTTGGAAAGGCATAAGGGTATTGACAATGCATATTGGTATTGGTTTTGGTATGGTATTGGTATGGTATTGGTATGCATATCATTGCCAATGCATACCATTGTCATGCAATGGACTTGGTATTGGTACACAATGGTATGGTAGTGGTATTTTTATTGGTATTCAATGGTATGGTATTGATATTGGTATGCTATTGGTATGGTATGGTATGGTATTGTATTATTATGGTATTGGTATGGTATGGTATGGTATGGTACAT
>ML804379.1:439256-451813 GCA_009831015.1 Picea engelmannii
AACCACATGGATTCTTGTTTAATATTTTGAGGATACAAACACTTCCTTGATTTTAATTACTCTTGATAAATCTAATAAGATTTTTGAATTGATGTTTCATAGATGCGTGGATTTGAACTAGATATTGATATTTTGGTACCTTTTCATCATTTAGTTATCCATGGTTGGCTTAGCAAAAATGTAGCAAATATGTAGCAATTTTTATCACCCCTGTTGACTTCAACCTTCTTTTTAGGTGCAATTATGTATGGTTTGGTATGATATTGTTATTGGTATGGTATGGTATAGTATGGTATTGATATTGGTATGGTATAGTATGGTATGGTATGGTATGGTATGGTGTTGGTACACAATGGTATTGGTATTGGCAATGCATAAGGGTATTGGCAATGCATGTCGTTATTGGTATTGGTAATGCATACTGGTATTGGTATTGGTATTGGAAATGCATAAGGGTATTGGCAATACATATTGTTATTGGTATTGGTAATGCATATTGGTTTGGGTATTGGTATTGGCAATGCATATTGGTATTGGTATTGGTATTGGTAATGCAATGGTATTGGTATTGGTATTGGTATTGCCAATGGTATTGGTATGGTATGGTATGGTATAGGTATTGGTATTGGTATTGGTATTGGTATTGCCAATGGTATTGGTATAGTATGGTATGGTATTGGTATTGGTATTGTATTGGTATGTATATCATTGCCAATGCCTACCATTTCCATGCATTGGTATGCAATTGTATTGGTATGTAATGGTATGGTATTGGTATGGTATGGTATGGTATTGGTATTTTTATTGGTATGGTATTGATATTTGTATGGTATGGTATGGTATAGTATGGTATTGTTATTGGTATTGGTATGGTATGGTATTCTATTAGTATTGGTATGGTATAGGGTTGGTATGGTATTGGTATTCTCCACTTTAGTTCTCCTATTGACTTCCTACCTAAGTTACCCACTCCACTAGCATGTCGTTAGACTCCATCTCATCTAGAAATATATTTGATTCTTGCCTACTAGCACCACATATCACAGTTGACAATGATACCTTGGACCATTCTTATGATCATTGTTTTTTCAACCACATGGATTCTTGTTTAATGTTTTGAGGATACAAACACATCCATAATTTTAATTACTCTTGATAAATCTAATAAGATTTTTGAATTGATGTTTCATAGATGCATGGATTTGAACGAGGTATTGATATTTCGGTACCTTTGCATCATTTATTTATCCATGGTTGGCTTAGCAAAAATGTAGCAATTTTTATCACCCCTATTGACTTCAACCTTCTTTTTAGGTGCAATTATGTATGGTATGGTATGGTATGGTATAGTACAGTATTGGTATTGGTATGGTATTCGTATTCATATTGATATGGTATTGGTATTGGTATTGGTATTGGAAGTCCGTTATGCTACTCAGTTTGGATTTTATGCCCCTAGACCAAATTGGCTACATATCCCTGAATGGCTCGAGGAGGTGAGTTGAAACTCGCGATAAAACTCAAATCAGGACTCGGATGCACAAACCGTCAGTTGCATTGGATTCAGAGCATCGGGTTTCATTTAGTTTGGTCCCTACGCTATCATTTCATCAACAGAAAAACCATTTGTTGGAGTATCTCTGACATTAGGGTTTTGGTCAAAGAGGCATAGTGCAATTTCTGAAGATGAGGTCGATTTTCAAGAACAGTATGCAACATTTTTGGCTAGTGCAGTTGCATGGATCTTGCCCAAACAGACTTGTGGGAGCTTACGAAACTCTGTTATGCTGCTCGGTTTGGATTTTATGCCCCCAGACCAAATTGGCCACATGTCCTTAAATGGCTTGAGAAGGCGAGTTGCAACTATTGATAAAACTCAAACCGGGACTAAAATGCATGAACCGTCAGTTGCATTGGATTCAGAGCACCTAGTTTCAACTATTGGATCTCCTACCCTATCATTCTGTCGACCAGAAAATAATTTGTTGGAGTATCTCCAACACTAGGGTTTTGGTCAATGAGGCATAGTGCAATTTCTGAAGAGGAGGTCAATTTTCAAGAACATTGTGTCGGTTATTTTTCGATAGTGTAGTCACATGGGCCTTGGCCAAACAGACTTGCAAAATCTTATGGAAGTCCGTTATGCTACTTGGTTATGATTTTATGCCCCCGGACCAAATTGACCGCATGTCCCTAAAGGGCTTGAGGAGGCGAGTTGCAACTCGCGATAAAACTCAAACCGAGACTCAGATGCACAAACCGTCAGTTGCATTGGATTAAGAGCACTAGGTTTCAACTAGTGGGGCCCCTACGCTATCATTTCGTCGAACAAAAAACCATTTGTTGGAGTGTCTCCGACACTAGGGTTCTGGTCAATGAGGCATAGTCAAATTGACTTGTAAGAGCTTACGAAATTCCATTATGCTACTCTCTTTGGATTTTATGCCCCCAAATCAAATTGACCACATGTCCCTAAATCGCTTGAGGAGGTGAGTTGCAACTCACGATAAAACTCAAACCAAGACTCAGATGCACGAACTGTCAGTTGCATTGAATTAATAGCACTGAGTTTCAACTAGTGGGGCCCCTACGCTATCATTCCATCGACTGAAAAACCATTTGTTGGAGTATCTCTGGCATTAGGGTTTTGGTCAATGAGGCATAGTGCAATTTTTGAAGATCAGGTCAATTTTCAAGAAGACTCTCGAGAGATTTTTTTGCTAGTGTAGTTGCATGTGCCTTGGCCAAACAGACATGTGGGAGTTTACAAAACTCCATTATGCTGCTCATGAGCTAATAGTCGAAAGCTCATGAAAATCAGGGATCGACAGGGTGAATTCAACTTATAAATGTTGAAGAGCCTGGAAAGAATAGTAAAGAAATTGGAAAAAGAGAGTGACACAAGCAGATCAAGAAGTGTCAGAACCCCTGAGAGGAGAAGAATATCAAGGAGTGGTAGCAGACATTACCATCTCTCCCCGAAGCATTCTGGCAGGGAAACACACAGTAGTTCAAGCCCGCCCCCTACCAAAAAACACCGAAAATATGGAAAGGGTGAATTGAAAGAGGAGATGAACAAGATCAAGCCTCCAACGTTTGATGGAGAACAAAAGAAGGAGGAAGATGTCGAGACATGGTTGCTTGGTATGAAGAAATATTTCCAACTGCATAACTACTCCACTCATGCAGAAGAAAGATTTGTGATGTACTAGCTAAAAGGAAAAGCATCCATGTGGTGGGATCAGTTTGTGCAAGTGCAGCACATCAAAGAGAAAGATATCACTTGGAAGGAGTTTAAGAGGTATTTTGAGAAGAAATACCTGACCAAAAGATATTATGACAGGAAGATGAAGGAGTTCTTTGAACTCAAGCTAGGCAGCATGACCATTGATGAGTACGAACAAAGTTTCTTGGAACTGTTGAAGTATGTTCCATTCATCAAAGATGAGACTATCAAGATTCAGAGGTATCTGAGTGGAATGCCACCTTCCATCTGTGATAAGATTCAGTATGATGATCCTAAGACTATGGAAGAAACAATAAGAAGGGTGAAATGCTTGTATGAATAGCAAAGAGAAAAGCCTACCTTTCGAAAGGATTGGGATGACCAAAAGAGGTTTAATAAGGAACAGAGACAGAAGGGAAACAAGCCTCCCTTTTTCAGAAATAGTCCTCAGGGACAGTCATCTTTTAGAGAGCCCAGAAGGCTGAAGTGAGTGAGAAAATTCCCAGACCGTCACCTATGGAGTGTTGGGGCTGTAAAGGGAACCATAGGTATAGAGACTACCCCCACAGAAAAGATAAAGTGAGAACTGTCCATACTATTCAGCAAGATGAAACAATGGAGGATATGGGAAACATAATGCCAAGGATCTACGCAGCCTTGGACAACAAGCAAGAAGAATTTCAATCACACATGATTGAAGTGGAAGGTATGATTAACAACTGACCACTAATTATTTTAATTGATTCAAGGGCTAGCCATAGTTATGTAGATCCTAGGGTGGTGGAAATTTTGGGTTTAACAAGAAGCAAACATGAAAAGTCTTGGCTAGTGCAGTTAGCCACAGGAACCAAAAGGAAGGTCACTAAATTGGTTAAGTCCTATTCAGTGGACATGAAAGGATTGAGAACTAAGGATGAATTGAATATTATGCCTTTAGGCTCTTATGACTGCTTAATTGGGATGGACTGGTTGGACCAGCACTATGCCCTTCTGGACTATCGTAACAAGAGGTTTACATGCGTGGATGAAGAGGGAAATCAGGTAACAGTCCAAGGAATTCCCAGAGCCGTGGTTGTTAGAGAAATCTCAGCCATGCAGCTGAAGAAGTGTTACAGGAAAGGTTGTCAATTATTTGCAGCCCGTGTGGGAGAATCATCCAGAGATGCAGTCTCGAAGCTGGAATACCATGAGGTACTCAAAGAATTCAAGGACGTATTTCAGGAGGTACCTGGACTACCTCCGAAGAGGGATATCGATTTTTCTATAAATTTGATACCAGGGGAAACTCCAGTTTTGAAAGCTCCTTATAGAATGAGTACGCCAGAGCTGAAAGAGCTGCAATTGCAGCTCGAAGAGCTACTAAAGAAGGGTTACATTCTCCCTAGCATGTCACCTTGGGGAGCCCCAGTCCTATTCATGAAGAAGAAAGATGGGACGTTGAGACTGTGCATTGATTTCCGGCAGTTGAATAAGGTAATTGTCAAAAACAAGTATCCTCTGCCAAGGATTGATGATCTTTTCGATCAGTTGAAAGGTGCGAGAATATTTTCGAAGATAGATCTCAGATCAGGATATCACCAGGTAAGAATAAAAGATCAGGACATCAACAAGACCACCTTTAGAACAAGGTATGGTCATTATGAATTCACAGTGGTGCCGTTTGGACCGACAAACACACTTGTTGTTTTCATGTGCTTAATGAATGGTGTATTTAGGGACTATTTAGACAAGTTTGTCATAGTCCTCCTGGATGACATCTTGGTGTATTCTAAGTCAAAGGAAGACCATGAACAACACTTGAGAATGGTTCTACAAGTGTTGAGAGAACACCAGTTGTATGCCAAGCTGAGCAAATGCTCATTTTATCAAAGGAAGATCCATTACTTGGGACATATTATTTCAGAAGTGGGGATTGTTGTGGATCCTAAAAAGTTTGAGGCCATCCAAGAATGCTCAACGCCAAGGAATGTGGCAGAAGTTAGATCTCTTATGGGTCTGGCGGGTTACTACAGAAGATTTATAGCAGGATTCTCAAAGATAGCTCACCCTATCACTTCCTTGCAAAGGAAGGAGAAGAAGTTTCAGTGGACTGAAGAGTGTGAGAGCAATTTCCAGTGATTGAAGTAGCTGTTAACCAACGCTCCAATCCTCAAGATTGTAGATCCAAATATGGATTTCGTGGTGTGCACAGATGCGTGTAAGGAGGGACTGGGAGGAGTTCTCAGCCAAGAGGGATTTGTAATCTGTTATGAGTCCCGAAAGATGAAAGAGCATGAAAGGAATTATGCCACTCACGATTTAGAGCTGGTCCACACATTGAGGAAATGGAGACATTACCTCATGGGAAGGAGATTCGAATTGATAACAGACCACAATGGTCTGAAGTATTTATTTGATCAGCCAACTTTAAATGCCATGCAAACCAGATGGCTGGAGTTTCTGTGTGAATATGAATTTGATATCAAGCATATCAAAGGGAAAGAAAATAAGGTGGTTGATGCACTCAACAAAAAAGTGCATGAATTACATGCTACAACCATTGGCATGTACAGGACTGAGATTAAGGACATAATTTTGGAAGCTGCAAATGTTGATTTCCAGTACAGAGGTCTGGTAGCAAAGCTACAACAGCGTGAGAGACCACCGACCCAGTGAAGTTACACCTTGGGAACTGATGGCTTAAATCTGTATAAAAACAAGGTGTATGTGCCCAATGTCCGAGAATTGAACCCGACAATTCTAAAAGAAATGCATAACGTGGATTATGTTGGACATCCTGGATATCAGAAGACTGTGGTAGCAGTCAAAATCCATTACTTTTGGCCGGGTCTAAAGAAAGAAATCACTGAATACATCGCCATATGTATGGAGTGCCAGAAAGTTAAGGCTGAGCATAGGCACCCAACAGGGTTGCTGCAGCCTTTACCCGTTCCTGAGTGGAAATGGGAAGCGGTGACAATGGATTTTATCACAGGATTGCCCAGAACAAGCAAGCAACATGATTCAATCATGGTGGTGGTGGACAAGCTTACAAAAGCTACCCATTTTATTCCACTGAAAACCACTCAGAAGGCAGCAGATGTTGTTGATATCTTCTTAAAAGAACTGGCACGCTTACACGAAATTCCTAAGACAATTGTGTTTGATAGGGACCCAAAATTCACCTCAAATTTATGGAAAGGATTGTTTAAGGGATTTAGAACGAATATGAACTTTAGTACAGCGTATCATCTTGAGTCTGATGGTTTGACAGAAAGGGTGAACAGAGTAATAGAAGACATACTGAGAATGTATGTGATGGATAAACCATCAAGGTGGGAAGACTACCTGCATTTGGTAGAATTCACCTACAACAATGGGTATCATACATCGTTGAAGATGAGCCCATTTGAAGCACTTTATGGAAGAAAGTGCAACACTCCAGTGAGCTGGGATAATCCGGCTGACAGAGCAGTAGTTGGGCCTGAGCTGCTCAAAGAGATGGAAGACCAAATGATAAGAATTAAACATAATCTAAAAGCTGCCCAGGACAGGCAGAAAAGTTACACTGATAGTAACAGAACCCACAGAGAATTCAAAGTGGGTGACCACGTTTTCTTGAAAGTGAAAACTAACAGGAGTTCCCTGAAGTTGGGAAGTTGTGCCAAGTTGGTAGCAAGATTTTGTGGGCCGTTTGAAATCCTAGAAAAGATTGGGCCAGTTGCATACATGCTTGCATTACCTACATCTATGACTGTACATAATGTGTTTCATGTTTCACTGCTTAATAAATATATACCTGATGCTAATCATGTTATCGATTGGAATGTGATTAAGGTGGAACCAGAAGGTGTCCTGCAAGTGCATCCTATGCGCATATTGGATAGGAAAAGCAAACAACTCCGGAATCGAGCTATAGAGCTTGTAAAGGTCCAGTGGACCTGGTACGGTCCTGAGGATGCAACATGGGAGCATGCAGATGCTATGCAGGCAGAGTACCCACATCTTTTTGAAAATTTTGAGAAGCTTGCAGAGACAGTGTAAGGTTGCATTGAGGACAGTGCAGAAATAAGGGAGACGGATTGTAGTGTCCCCAAGATCGAACCCTTTGTAAGTCTGATGTATGAAATGAATTGTAAATATGTGTTATAGGCTGGTGAGCTAAGTTTGTATAAGCTGATGGGATTATGTGATTGTTAGGCCAAAGAGCCTAAGGGTTGGAGGCCAAGGGCCTAATTTTGTACCTGTATGTATGCAGCACATTAATAAAATATAATCACCACCACATGTAGACCGACCACGACGAATGAGTGATGGGGGACTAAGATTCCACAGAGTGGGCAAGGGATTAGAGGCTGGAAGGTGGGAAAAGGGGGCTAAGTATTGAGCCTAGGGACTTAAGTCCTTGAGGAATAATATTTTAATATTAGTCTAGAAAGACATGTGATTAGTATGTTTTTATCCTAAGTTATTTTGGAATGACATGTGACTTCCAAATGGAAGGAACGCGTGCTGAAGGAATGCATGCAGTTGCATGGGTGACAAGTGTCAACCTAGGCATATGCAAATAAAAGGGCTGAGATGAGTCGCGTTGGGGGTTCGGCTTCCATTCCCATCGACTGTTGCGGGGGTTCCTCCTCCATTCGACCCTCGACTGCCTAAGTGTGAACCGTTCAACCCCTACAGAGATACCCTCGTGCATCCTCTGAACTGGGATAAAGGCCTGTGTTTGTTCTGAGATAGTCGGTACATCCTGTTGTGAACCGTGGAGTCTGAAACTACCCCTGCATGGACAAATCATCACGCATCCCTGAGAATTCTGTGTGTTGATTTCGAGGATAGCCTGTGTTGATTTCTGGAAAAGCCGATGCACCCTTTGTCTGAGCAGATCGATCCTAAGTGTGGAATCTCTATCCCAAAGCCATAACCGTGAGACCATCCTGTCATTGTTGAGCCTATTTAGAAAGCCCATGTCTATTTTCCCCGTTGGCTGTTGGGGCCACGCAGTGATGGACTATGTGTTGATTGTTGGCCAGTTAGTACTACACTCTCTCCAGGTGAGAGAGGTGGTGAAGTTAGAAGAACAGGTTGTTGGGCCTATGAGAAACTCCCTCCTGGTGAGAGAGTGTGCAGAGGAAGGACAAAACTCTTGGAAGGAATCCTGTAGCTGCCAGAGAGCTTAGAGACTTCCGGTACGACCTATTGTTGAAACCCAAGGCAAGGGAGGTTAGCAGCGAAAGGATTGTCTAGGTGACAGAGAAGGTGTATACTCCTGGGGTGGAACAAGCATGTGGGGAATGAGAGTTTGTGGGCAGTGTTATCCTCGTTTTTTAGGGATAACTAGGAGATCATGTCTCGAGGCCCACAGGTCCTAGACATGGAGTACCGAGAGCAGGATTGACCCAAGCATGGCCCTCGAGGGCCCATCCTTCTTTTCTTCACCAAATTTTTCCTGTCAGCAGCAACAACATCCATCACCATTGGCTTGGAATTGCATCATAGAAGACTCTTGCTCCATGAGGTAATTGGTCTAGGTATCATGGTATGTGTCATGTTTGATCATTATAACTTTCTTATATATGCATAAGGTTCCTTACATTTCTGACGACTGCTTGGATCTTACACTAACCCACTTGACCATTGTTGAGGGGATTAACGGGATGCCCTAGCAAGCTGATGTCCATAGGTTTTGGTTAGCCACCATGGGGGATTTGAAGAGCCATCGTCCACTCCCACCATACTATCACTTTACATCTTATCTCCCATACATCCATCCCATTCCCCTAGTCCGGCCATTAGGATGACCTTTGAGGGTTACACTTGGTCCTGTAGGAAGAAGGGGCTAAAGGCCCAGGGGGTAAAAGCAGCTGGTAAAAGATAAAATCCATAGGAAATAAAACCTAGAGATGCTTCACCCAAGGATCCCTGAGAAGGCGATAAAAGGCCTCTCGACAAGAAACAAAAGGGACCGGAAGAAAAATAACAAAACAAGACCTAACCAAGAGGATGGGAGGACTCATCACGAGCTGGCCCATTATGTTCACAGGTATCTAGTAGTTTGGCATTGCCATTATCTGGTCACCACGCCGGGGCAATGACCTTTGGTTGCATGGCCAAGGGAAAGGGGCTCTCATCACGAGCCAACCTTATCACTTCTGCAAAAATACCAGTGGGTAACACTGTCAGCTCTGGTCACCATGCCAAGGCAGTGTCCTCTGGTCAGACCTTGAAGTGAAAAGAAAGAAAAAGCAATAAATAAAGAATAAAGGCAATAAAGGGGTTTGGAAAAAGTGCATCCATGACGGGTACAACTCACCTCCTACAAAGGCACCCACGGACAATACCTACCCCTGGTCTTTACTATGACTGGACATCCTTAGATCATATCACTTCATGAACATGGCATGAATAATATTCTATGGAAACTTTTCTCTTCTTACGGTTACTAGCCCAATAGGTTGTTCTGTATATTTTTTCAGCTTTGTATAGTAGATCAGTGTAATGTCTTTGAGCTATTAAAGGATATGCTAGGGGTTTTATGCATGTATTTGATAAATTTAATGATGAGATATGATTGACATTGCTATGATCCCGATGACTGATGAGCCCATGGAGGGCGATTTTTTTGTTGTGCAGGACCATACCCGACGGACAAGTACCAATGGACCGGTACACATGGGGATATGATTAGCTCGGACCTCCATGGGGCTGAAGAGCCCATCAGATGGTTGTTGGGATGACAGAAACAAAACAACATTGTGATGAGCTTTGGCATAGAAAGAAAGAAGGACGTTCCACCCAGGACACTTTGGCAGAGCCCGACCTAGGCGGAATCACCCACTATAGATGGAATGTTTGCCTTTGAGAACCAAGATGTCACCTACGAGAGTTGAACGTTGTGTGGAGCGTGTGGCAGTGTGCTGAGGTTATTTGGCACATGTGGTAGCTTGGAGGAGCCCTAGAAGGGCCAACATCTAGCTTCTGGATGTTGTATTTTCCCAAAAAGGGCCAACGTCTCCCTCAGAAGGGCTTGACATCCCTCTTTTTGCTCATATTATGTCATTTTTCTGGCAATTAATGCAAAAACATTGTAAACTTTGTAGTCAACCTTGTCGGCTGTTTTAATGACCTATATTTTAATTGAAAGGTCATGGATTGGTATAAATAGAGGACGTTTTTCCTCATTTTAGACATAACACAACTCACTCTCTTGTGAGAGACTATCTCTTAGCCTTTTGCTTGATATTTTTGGTGTTGGAAGTGAGGCACAACTCTCATTGGAGGATTTCTCTTGGCATTTATGGTGTTTCTCTCATGGAAGGTTTACAACTAGGGTTTGATTATGCATTCTTCAAGATATGTAAGTGAATTTTTCATGCAAAACTTCTTAAGTGAATGGTTGTAGGCTTAAATTCTTACATTTTCTTTTATATTGCTATTGTATTGTTGAATCTTGAAACCCTAGGTAGCAAGCACACTAGTAGGTCATTGTTATATGTCCCCATGCTTGAGAAATTGTTTTAGCCATTGATAAAGGAAGATATAGCCTAGCCATTGCTACACTTATCTCTCTTTTTCTGAGTTAGCATTAAAGTATAGGTTGAAGAGAGGAGACGTCCTAGGCCTAGTTAAATCTACACGTAGGGTTTTAACCTTCTAGGGTTTGAAAAGCCTTGCCCCTGCAACACTTTTCTCCCTTAAATTTGTACTTTGAAGCTAGCCGTTTTGCCAAGTGTGTTTAGAGAAAGAGGAAGGAGCATGAGGCCTTGCTTAAGCAACACTAGAATGAGCCTCCTTCCCTTAGGGTTTTGATTCTAGGGCCCTGCCATTGCAGCACCATAGAACCCTACCCTCCAGTCTTTAAATTTTAAATCCTCCTAAGATCTTTTGCCCTTACTTTGACTCCATTTACCCTAAGGCACTGGTATTTTCTCCAACACTGAGCTTGTAGTATTCAAAATCATCTTTCAAAAACTTTCATTTTTGAAACCCTAACTAACCCTAACACCACTAACTAGAGTTGGCGTCATCATTGACGCAACAATCCCTCTAACTAAGCAATTAATGATGACGTCAAGCCTTTGTTGAGCTAATCTTGATTGATTAAACTGTTTGCTTGGTCATTTTATGATAGATATTGATGAATTGGTGATTTTTCATTGGCTAATTAGTAAAAAGTTGACCTCATCTTATTTGCTATATTGCTTGTCAAATGAAATTAGATAATCAAGAAGTACTAAACTTTTGAATTATAGCCTGCAAATATACATATAGTATTGTTATTGTCTTGTTTCGGGAAGGTGTTCTCAACAAGGACTTCACTTCTGTATTGGCTGATTAGCCGGATTATCTGATACTGGTGGTAACCTGAGAGGAGGGAAAACCTTGTTTCTTGACGTTATATTCTTTGCCTCTTCAAGCCCCAGCTTACCGGGGACGTCTCCCCTGGGCTAACCTCCCTAAAAATAAAGAACCCTCCATCGAGGTGACAGTGGGTGGGGAAGGTTCTTGTTACGCCAGTTTGACCCTTATCCTTTAGCCATTTGACCTAAAATACAAACTGTGTGATAACATGCAGTGAGCATGAGTGGTTCCTGGGAGAGAATTCCTTCCTTGTGACGGTGTGTTTTCCCTGTAACCTTAGCCTAGCCTAGGATTCCCTGCCTTGGGGGTGGAGCTTAGTCCCAGCTCGAGGGTGACCCACTGATGAGCTGATGAGTAGTGTGGTCTAAGGCTGGGAGGTTCATGGAAGGCCTATACTTGGTTGGTGGAACTACCACTATTTCAAAGATAAGTACCAGATGATGCTTTAATTATGTCTCTATATCTCTGTGTATTATAATTATCATGTATTTTGCTGTGCATTTGGATTAATGTTATTGCCATGGATTATTTATGTTAGTAATAATTCTTATGCTTACTCTGAGCTTAAATGTGTTTCTTTGATTAAATGCATGTTGTTTTATAACCTGAGAGTGAGTGTTATATTTCTGCGAAGTATGGTAACAAAAAAGTCTGCTACAATATTGGTATGAAATTGGTATGCATATAATTGCCAATGTATACCATTTCCAATGCATATCATTGTCATTGGTATTGGTATGGTATCGGTATTGGTATTTGTATGGTATGGTATGGTATTGGTATTGGTATGCATATCATTGCCAATGCACACCATTGCCATGGAATGGTATGCAATGGTATTGGTATGGTATGGTATTGGTATTGGTATGGCATTATATGGTATGATATCGGTATTGGTATGGTATGGTATTGGTATTGGTATGGCATTATATGGTATGATATCGGTATTGGTATTGGTATGGTATCGTGTTGGTATTGGTATTGGTAT
>ML804379.1:513759-526790 GCA_009831015.1 Picea engelmannii
GGATTTGTGCCAGAAAATCAAAATTAAATGTCGAGTTTCCATGTCATGATAGGAGATATCTAATCCTTGGCCTTCCATATACTGGAAACATTCTGACTCGACCCTTCAGTTCTATTTTGAAGGCTATAAATGGGCTAATTCCGAGCTCTGGAAAAAGGAGAAAAAGATTCAACTTTGAGAGCAAAGTTACTCTGGAGAAATTATTTACTTCATATTGAATCTTCATCGCTTTGTCCTTTAAGTTTGAACACAGTGTTCAGCTCCCAAGCTCTTCCCTTATTGATGGAGAACCTCATTGTCTCCCTTATATGAGCTTGCCTTCGGTGGAGGATTGAAGTGGTGGAGGCCCAGTTGGAAGGAACTTGGTTTCTCGGTTCTGAACCCTGCCGACACGGAAGTCTGTAATATTTTCACTTCTGTTGATCATTTATTAATAGAAATACTCTCTTCCTGTCCAATTGATGTCTTGAAAATATATTAATTATTATCCATGGGCGTATTTGTTATGAATATTGATGGATTATGCTATCTAATGTGCTAACCTTTTATATTGCCACCATATGCTTGTTTCTGTTTGTTTGTTGAGAAATTGTTGCATGTATAAATAGCTTTGGGTGAAAGTGCTCAACGGTGGACATCATCGAACATATGGATGAGGTAGGCCTCTTTCTTATCTTGCTTGCACATTGGTTTATATAACATGTTGTTGGGATAGAGTTGATTTCTACAGTCACTTCCGTCTGTTGCGGTTCACCCTAGCCATAGAGAGATTTTCCTCGTAACAGAATTGGTGACCATACTGGAGATAACATCTTCTTTCTTAGGGTTTGAAGTACTTCTCTCCTTAGATTGCTCTCTTTTCTATCGTGGTTCTTGTCATATCATTGCTTCACAGCTCATGTTCACTCTGGGTCTGAGTTTTCAGCCTTTCTCCCTTGTCTGGCCTTGTTTTAAAGCATATACGTGCCTTTTGCCTTGACAATCGCGTATACACGTGGGTTGTCTCACTGCAAACTACGTATATACGCTTCGTTTTCTTGAACAGTCACGTACACCTCTTTTCCTTGCCTGTTTGCTTGGTCTGGTGTTTGGTGGGTGGGATTTGATGCTTGTTGAGCCTTCTTGGGTCTCTGTAGTGCCTGTTAAGTGCTTGTGGGATGACAAGAAACCCTCTTTTGGTTGAATTTTTGGGCGAAGTCTTTCTCTTCATCTTTTCATATTTATCGTCCTTGTACATTGGCATGGGTGTTTTGTGGCTTGGTATCCTGCTTGAGTTATCTCTTTTTTATACACGGTAGGGATATATATCAAGTTACTTTTCAGTCCATGCATTTTCAGTTTCGATATATTGAAAATACAAAAAGTGGCCATTTTTGCATTGCTTGACATTTTTTGTCTTTTGAGTCCTTATCATTAGTTTAGTGCATATAGTGAAAGATTGCATTTTTACTTTAGAATTGCAGAGTTGAGTTTGAAAATTGCATCGTTTTTAGAAGCATGTCATTCATTGAAAGTTAAAGTTAGGACTTTGCATTATTTTCATATTTACTTTTCTTGCAGATTCATAACACCATGAGTTTCACTACTATACCTTTTTGAGTAATCACGACCATAAAATCGACGCTATAATTTAAAATTTATTAGTAACGATTTTATTTTTCTAGGGTGCACAAAATAGCCTAGGATTTAGTGCCTTGGAATAACATTTTGTGAGTAAACTTCTCCAAGGCAATTAAATCGACATATGTGCCTCAGACAGGGAGTGGAGAAATCCATTGTATAATTGGTAAGATCAGGAGGCTCCTCTCACACCGGAGTTAATCACAAGGTCAGGCGAAGTTGGTTGAATTGATATCCCCCCGATACCTTCCTAGCATCAGAGATATTTCTAGGGATCTATTCGTATCTGGGGATCTTGCTAGTGCCTTTACCTTCGTGAGAGGTAGTGCTTTCAAGGTTTTGGGCTTTGCTACCCTACCCATACGGTGGACCTGACTTACGCCTGCTCTCATGTGCATCGATTATACAATGGTTTATTAGTTGATTGACTTAGGTGTCCCATAGATTACTTGCAAGGGTTATTCTGCAGGTACCCTGGGTTAGATGAGGGTCGGACAAGACACATCCTTTATGGAGGATTACCTCTTTGAGGGGATCTGATCAACTGGTTGTTAAGCCCATGAGGGCCCTTATAACTAATTCAGTTACCTCTGATCTTTAGAAGGGAGTCTCATGCCCCTCTTGGGTGAGACATACCTTCTTTAGGGAGGGAGGCCGCTCAACCACTTTACCCGTTTGTATGCATATTGGTCGTTTGAATTTTGGTGTGATCTTTGATTACTAGCTTGCCTTAGGATATATTTTTATCGTTTAGAGTCTTAAGTTATCATGTAGTCGGACCAGCCTCCCCGTCGGTCCCATCACTTGTTACAATTACCACTAGATTTCGAGTCTTTGCCTTCTAAGAGGTGTAGAGTTATTAGGAGTGGTACACACACATCCACTGATCAGACTTGTGATTCTACAAGGATGAGTATTGAACCTAGTCTTCATAATTTTGGGATCCCTTCAACTCCCATACCCACTATATTTAATGGCACCCCTTCGACTCCAGCAACCTCCATGGTTGTAGCGTCGGAGGCACCTATGGTATGCCCAAATTCACTTCACATTTTTTGAACTCCATCCCAGCTGTTGGCCCTAGTTCTAGCATTGGGCTTGGGGGCAGTACACCTCCCTACACTCCTTTTTCGTTTGGTGGATCTCAAGTCCCTCAAATGAATCCTAATATGGGAGGCATGCCTTCTTTTAACCCCGGGTCCAATCCTCCTACTTCTGGGTGGAATAGTCAATCTGGCAGATAAGCTTCGGCTCAAGTTTCATCCTACAAACCTACCTCCTCGGTGCAGATTCCGACCAATACTTTTGGCATGACGAATCCACCTCTATCCTCCAGATTCTAACTCGGAGGAGGTCAATTTCACACTTTGGGCAACCCCCAACCCGGATCCAATCTGATTGGGGGCAATTTCTATAACCCTCAATAGAACATTCATGTTGGAATGATGCCCAACCAACCTTATATGAATCAGCCCGACGGAGGGACTTATAATGTCAGACAAGGCCATGATGTTTTCCAGAACCCTGGATGGCCTGCAAATCCGCAAGCACAATCTTTCCCGGGAGGTTGGGGCCAGATGTCGCAACCCCGTCTCCCTTTTCTGGCCACGCTTAATCTACTAGATTTGTCTAAGTTAGTGAATGAACATGTGAGTCATGATCCTACATGGCCCCTCGTCCCAACCAAACTTCCTTCGAACATCCCGAAGTTCGAGGGTAAAAATGGAGAGGATCCTGGTGATCTGGTCAGTACCTTTCACCTTTGGTGCTCATCAAACTCCCTTAATGACGATTCTATTCATTTGAGATTATTTCAACGCACCCTTATCAGAGTTGCTTCGAAATGGTATATTGAGCTACCTAGGGGGTCATATGGGACTTTTAGTCAGTTGGTGATGGTCTTTCTTAACTACTTCCAATTTCCCATTCGTTATGATGTTGTCCTAGAATTGTTGTCAAATTTAAGCCAAGATACCACCACTCATATCTCGGACCATATCCAGGAGTGGCCTAGACGGAAGAGGTTGATTAAGACCTCTATACCCCCGACCTTTCTTTTAGAATGGTTTCTTAAGTCTTTGTACGCTCCTATCTCGAAAGACATGGCTACTTCTATGGTTACCACTGAGGAAGAAGCGATCTTTAGGGCCCAACAGTTAGATTTGATATATGCTCAGTATGGGATGTTATACCACCTTCTTCCTGGCGCACTGTGGTCTAGTTACGACCCTAGGCAAAAGCCCGAACCTCATGTTGATGGCATTGTAGGTTCTGCCAATGTAAAGTCCGCAGACTCAGTGATGAACAATTTGAAGGAGTTGTCTCTAAGCCAGTCTGTAGGAGGACCAACTTCGTCTGTGTCTTCCAAACCTACTTAGTCGGCGGATGTACATTCTATGCAATCGTCGACCAACCCAAATGGTAACCAACAACCAGGAGGGACTAAGAAGAAAGGACACAATAACCATAAAAGTGGGAAAAATGGTAATAAACCCAAGGACAACAATAATAATGAGAAGACGAATGGTAATGCTGGAGAGGGAAAACAAGAAATACATAAGGTGAAGTTTCCCTATAGGCTTTGCACAGATGATCACCTTACCCATTTATGTCCCAAACTTGCAGAAGCTACAAGGCTATCATCTCAATCACCTGTCGTGCTGACGAATCCATTCTCACATAATCAACACTTAGCCTCGAGCTCCTCAAACGCTGGAAATGCGGATGGTGGAGGTCAAAACCAACAATCACAAGATGGCGACCGTTTATGTATCAATATGGTCGATGCAAAAGCTAATGTAGCCACTCAATCTCGATATTATAGTTCTAAACAAACTATCCCTAGTATAGAATCTCCTCCTCCTCCTCCGAAGACGACTTTACAGATTGAGAAACCAGAGCCACCGCCTCGTATTTCAAAAGGAGTACTCAAGCGCTCTACCCATAACCCAAATGCTAGAGTTGCCCATAACTACTCTATTGTTGAGGACCTGGGTCAAACCCCTTGTGCGATGTTGGTTTTGGAGGTAATCCAGACGTGTCCTTCACATAGTAATGATTTACTCTATGCTTTAGGAGCTCTAGAATCCAGTGGCTCAAAAGTTATCAAGTTTAACGTCACAGATGTTAAGCCTCGCTTGCCTTACCATGTGGCTTTCCAAATCCATGTGGAGTACTCAAACTATGCCATCAAACGTRCGGTTTTTGATGAAGGTGTTGCTACGTGTGTGATGTCCCTGGTCTATTGGAAAGATATCGGTTCTCTGACTCTTTCCAAGTCATCGAACATGTTGACTGCTTTTGACRGTCATTCCTTTTGCCCTCATGGTATTCTCCCTGCCTTTTTGGTCCAATTAGGTGGGAAGACGGTAGAGGTGGAGGTAGAGGTAGTTGATGTTGTTATCACTCCAAGAAACTCCTTAGGGTTGTATACTAAGGATGCTTGGTAACTTAGAAATAATGTGTATATATGTTTGGGACAATGGGGTCTTTAATAATCAATGTAATAAACAACTCATCCATCCAAAGAAATAGTGCTTTCAGGAAACAATAATCAGATCAAATAAATTGAAAGGGGAGGATGAAGAACACTATTCTTGATTGCCAAATACAAATAAATGTAGGGCTTAATACAAGACAGAGAGAAATCCTTTAATTTCAAGTCTATGAGCTCAATAAAGAGAAAACAGTCTTCATGAACTAAAATAAACTGAAACAAAGTACAGAAAGAGGAAGATGAATAATTCTGATATTGAAAATGAAAGGAAACTGAACTTTATTTCTTCAAAATAAAAGTCTATACAGTGGCAACAATATATCTCCCAGTTTGAACCCTTGTCTTTTAGCAAAAATAGGCATTTATAGCCTTTTACAATCAATTTTACAGATCCTAAAAACATGGATCTGTATTTAAAAATAGCAATTCAAATCTAACTAAACAACTTGATAATAAAGGCTTAATAACTAAACTAGCATTCAAATTGTCTTCAATCTCAAAAATTCGCCATCTGTATTCTTCAGCTTCTGGAATCCATGGTGTCATGAAACATGCAGAGGCACCTGTCTTGGAGCATGTGTTACTGAACAAGATCTGATTTATAATCCGATTTGGACGTGCAACTCGAGTTTTCATGATTATCCACTTTCACCAGCGCATCCTTTTTTTATTGCATGACGTGGGTTGATCGTATCATCATTTGATTTTCAAAATGTGGATAAAGCGCACATGATTCCCGCTTTCACCAGCTAATAGCCAGTGAAAAACGCTCCTTGGTTGTTGAAAACTGCCACTTTCACCAGCGCAAAATCTCGTGAGAAATGCTCCTTAGCTGTTGAAAGTCACCACTTTCACCAGCGCACAACCCGTGAGAAACGCTCTTTGGATGTTTGGAAATCCATGCTTTTACCAGCTAATGACCTGTGAGAAATGCTCCTTAGTTGTTGAAAGTTTCCACTTTCACCARCTAACAATCATCTTTTAAGCACACGTTAGCTGTTGAAAACATTTTATGAAAATTTTAAAGAGAAGACCTTTATGGGTCATCTTATTTCTAAGACAAAAATCAAAACCTAAGTCTTGCGGCTAGAAAAAATCAAAACCAATTTGAGAAAACTACCAATAGCCATGCTATCCACCACAAAATGCGACCATCGGGACGGGTTCATTTTGGGAGCTAACATTTGGCTCCAACTGGGATGGGCATCTCCTTGTGAGGTGACCAAGAACCTAGCTAGACTCAGTAGCCTTATTACGATTTAAAACAGAAATTTGAAAAATAGTTTTGCTAGTACCATTGGGCATGGAGTTATTCAAGTGACAGAAATAAAGAAAACAGAACTGAAAAAGAATATGTACAAGTAGAACAGGGCTTCAAAGAAAAGCCTTATGAGAAATAGATCTTCAGAAAGGGCCCGTTGAAAGGGCCACCTTCTACTTCCTCGCCTGAAAGAGTTTGGAGAACAAAGGTATTGTTCTGCTGCACCGTTGTTATGACAAAAGGACCTGTCCAGAGAGCCTCAAATTTGTCGTGTTTCCCCTTCTCTTGCCTTGCTGCATCCCATTTTAAGACTAAATCCCTTGTTTTGAAGACATTTGATTTGACTTTCTTGTTGAAGGACTCCTTGATTCTTTCTTGATGCAATTCTGTTTTTTCCAAGAGTTGTTCTCTATCTTGCTGTAGTTCTACCAAATTATGAATTCTCCGGGTCAAATCACTTGGTTCAAAATCAATTTCTTGTAAAAACTTTGCAACCGACAATGCAAGTTGAACAGGAAATATGGCTTCAGTACCATATACCAACTTGAAAGGAGATGTACCAATTGATTTTTTACATGTAACCTTGTCAGCCCACAAAGCAAACTTCAGTTTGGAATCCCAACCTCTGGCATTTTGTTCAAGCAGCTTCTTTATAGTTCTGACTAAACTCTTGTTGGATGACTCAGCTAAGCCATTCCCTTGCGGATAGTAAGCTGTGGAATGTACCAGCTGGATTCCCAACTCTTCACACAATTTCACCAAGTGTTTATCTTTGAATGCAACAGTGTTATCAGTTACTATTCTCTTCGGGCAGCCAAATCTGGAAAATATGTTTTCTTGCAGAAAATTTATGATGACAGTATGATTGGTGTTCCGGGTGGGAATAGCCTCAATCCACTTTGTAAAGTAATCTGTGGCGACAAGGATCCATCGGTGTTGACCACTAGAAGGTGGATGAATTTCACGTATGAAGTTCAGGCCCCACTGCTGAAAAGGGCATGTGACCACTATAGGTTTGAGGGGAAGAGACTTCAGTTGTTTTTGCCTTCGAATCTTTGACACTTGTCGCATGTTCTTACAAACTCACACACATCTGAAAATAGGGATGGCCAATAGTAACCAGATCTTAAGATTTTGTGTGCAGTGGTTTTCCAATAGTGATGTCCCCTGCATTCACTATTATGAAATTCAATCATGACCTTAGCTGCTTCTTCTTGGTTTATGCACCTCAACAAAAAACCTATGGGATTTTTCTAGAACAATAAGTTGTCATTGATGCAGAAATTTATGGCTTTGAGCTTCAAAGCCCTTCCTTGAGTTTTTGTCAAATCTGATGGGACTGATAACGTTTGCAGAAAATGAATAATATGGTTGTACCATTTGCAATCAGCTAAGTGAGCTGAGACCTGCATTTCCTCATCTTCTTTATTCTCTGAAATCCGAATATTTTCTGCATTAATGCTTACCAGATTTATTTCGAGCAGCCTACAATTTTCTTCTGCCAGAAGTTTGGAAAGGCCCTGACCCTTCAGAAGTTTTGTTGGTTTAATTTCAACATCAAATTCAATCAACTTTGCTATCCACTTACTCCTTTTTCCATCTATGTCGGGCTATATAAGCACATCTTTAACTGAACTGGAGGGGACGAAAGCTATTACCTTTGCCTGAAGGATGTAAACTCCGAAGGCTTTCAGTGACTTGATAAGTGCATATGCTTGTTTCTCCAGCAATTCACACTTTACCTCTGCGTCCCTCAAGACCTTACTGAAGAAGGCAACCGACTGCTCCTGATCATCAACATTTTTCTGCAAGAGAAATGTTGTGATTGTATCACTTGAAGCAAATGAAAAAATGTAAAATACCTTGGAGAAATCGGGGTTGATCAAAACAGGGGTTGTTGTGATGGCTTCCTTGATGGCATTGAATGAATGTCTAGCTGCTTCAGTCCATTTTACCTCAGAGTCCTTTCTTAACATAGCAGTGATATGCTTTGTGAGTTCAGCAAAGTTTACTATAAACCTTCTGATAAAGTTTATAGTCCCAAGGAAAGACTGAATGTCCTTCTTTGATCTAGGAAGAGACAGATTTTTAATTGATTCTACCCTCTTTGGGTCAATTTTTACCCCATCAGCTGAAACAATATGCCCAAGTAATTTCCCTTCCTTAAGTGAAAAATTTGACTTTTTTGGATTAAGAGAAATGCCATACCTCCGACATTTTAGAAATGTCCTTTTTAGGTGCTGCAAATGAAGTTCATGGCTGCTTGAGAAAACAGTGATATCATCCGGATGGACAGAAATCTGGTTGTATCCGGAAAACCCATCAATAAAAGACATCACCTTGATCCTGACACCTTCTGCAGAATATGCTCCATTTTGGGCAGAGGGTAGTTGTCCTTCCTAGAGCACTTATTCAAATTTCTAAAGTCGATGCAGAGTCTGATCTCCCCATTCTTCTTCCTGAACGGTACGAGATTCACAATCCATTCTGAATATCTAAGGGGAATGATGATGCATGCATCCAATAGTTTTTTAATTTCCCTTTCCATTGTAGGCAACAACAAAGGATTGAAGGATCTAAGCTTTTTCCTGAATGGTTTGGTGTCTTTATTCAAGGGAATCTTATGCTGAATTACCTCTGTGTCAAAAGTATTCAAACATCATATTTCCAAGCGAAAATGTCAGCAAACTCCTTTAGCAATTCACCATAATCAACCCTTTGTTTTTCAGTCAAATGTGATGCTAAGTTGACATACTTGGGATCTTGTTCTCTAGCTACATTGTACTGCAAAACTTCTGAATCTTTTTCTCCACTCTCCAATTTGGCAGCCACATCATTGTTATCGAACAACCTTTCCAACGGGACCAAACCTTTAGGAATTATGTTGGTGGACAGTTGGACTATTTCATGTGCTGCGATTTTGCTTCTGAATTCTGGCTTCTCAATTTCATTGTCATGTCCATTCTCTTGATCAATCTGCAGATATGCAAACTCATCTATTACTGCAAGAAATCTAGTGAGTTCAACATCGTCTTCAAAAACCTGCATTTCCTCATCTTCTTTATTCTCTGAAGTCTGAATATTTTATGCATTAATGCTTACCAGATTTATTTCGAGCAGCCTGCAATTTTCTTTTGCCAGAAGTTTGGCAAGGCCCTGGCCCTTCACAAGTTTTGCTAGTTTAATTTCAACATCAAATTCAATCAACTTTGCTATCCACTTACTCCTTTTTCCATCTATGTCGGGCTATATAAGCACATCTTTAACTGAACTGAAGGGGACGAAAGCTATTACCTTTGCCTGAAGGATGTAAAATCTGAAGGCTTTCAGTGACTTGATAAGTGCATATGCTTGTTTCTCCAACAATTCATACTTTACCTCTGCGTCCCTCAAGACCTTACTGAAGAAGGAAACTGGCTGCTCCTGATCATCAGCATTTTTCTGCAAGAGTACTGCTGTGATTGTATCACTTGAAGCAAATGAAAAAATGTAAAATACCTTGGAGAAATCGAGGCTGATCAAAACAGGGGCTATTGTGATGGCTTCCTTGATGGCATTGAATGAATGTCTAGCTTCTTCAATCCATTTTACCTCAGAGTCCTTTCTTAACATAACAATGATATGCTTTGTGAGTTCAACAAAGTTTACTATAAACCTTCTGATAAAGTTTATAGTCCCAAGGAAAGACTGAATGTCCTTCTTTGATCTAGGAAGGGACATATTTTTAATTGATTCTACCCTCTTTGGGTCAATTTTTACCCCATCAGCTGAAACAATATGCCCAAGTAATTTCCGTTCCTTAAGTGCAAAATTTGATTTTTTTGGATTAAGAGAAATGCCATACCTCCGACATTTTAGAAATGTCCTTTTTAGGTGCTGCAAATGAAGTTCATGGCTACTTGAGAAAACAGTGATATCATCGAGATATATCAGGACATATTTATCTTTCTCTCCAACGAAAGCAATGTCCATTGCCCTCTGAAATGTCGCTCATGCATTCATCAATCCAAAGGGCATCTTCTTGTACATAAATGTACCCCATGGAGTGGTAAAAGCAGTCTTTTCTTTATCGTCCGGATGGACAGCAATCTGGTTGTATCCGGAAAACCCATCAATAAAAGACATCACCTTTGATCCTGACACCTTCTGCAGAATATGCTCCATTTTGGGCAGAGGGTAGTTGTCCTTCCTAGAGAACTTATTCAAATTTCTGAAGTCGACGCAGAGTCTGATCTCCCCATTCTTCTTCCTGACCAGTACAAGATTCACAATCCATTCTGAATATCTGAGGGGAATGATGATGCGGGCATCCAATAGTTTTTTAATTTCCCTTTCCATTGTAGGTATCAACAAAGGATTGAAGGATCTAAGCTTCTGCCTGAATGGTTTGGTGTCTTTATTCAAGGGAATCTTATGCTGAATTACCTTTGTGTCAAAAGTATTCAAGTCATCATATTGCTAAGCAAAAATGTCAGCAAACTCCTTTAGCAATTCACCATAATCAACCCTTTGTTTTTCAATCAAATGTGATGCTAAGTTGACATACTTGGGATCTTGTTCTCTAGCTACATTGTACTGCAAAACTTCTGAATCTTTTTCTCCACTCTCCAATTTGACAACCACATCATTGTTATCGAACAACCTTTCCAACGGGACCAAACCTTTAGGAATTATGTTGGTGGACAGATGGACTATTTCATGTGCTGCGATTTTGCTTCTGAATTCTGGCTTCTCAATTTCATTGTCATGTCCATTCTCTTGATCAATCTGCAGATCTGCAAACTCATCTATCACTGCAAGAAATCTAGTGAGTTCAACATCGTCTTCAAAAACCTTCCAAAATTTTACATTTTCAGGGAGAGAGGGCCTATATTTAACTTGAATTTCGTAAGTTAATTTATGGGGCAGAGGGTGTATGAATGCACAAGCAGACACAGCTAACGAATCATCCAATTCATTCATTGCTCAAGGCACATATGAAATTTTAAAATCTGCAAAATCGTGAATTGCCTTCAACACTTCATCTCTGTATGCTTTCATCCTGACATGATTCGCTTGAAAGGACTTATTCACCTGTTGAATAATCAAATCTGCATCTCCAAACACCTGCAATTTTTTAATTCTCCTCTCTTTGGCTGCATTCAGCCCCAAAAGTAGTGCTTCATACTCAACAATATTATTAGTCACTTTAAAATTGAGTTTAAAGGACAAATGAGAAGTTTTCTTAGAAGGGGAAATCAATACCACTCCTGCTCCTGGTGACTCCTTAGTGCAAGCACCGTCAAAGAACATGGTCCAAATATCGTCCTCTGTTGTTTCTGTAGGCTAAACTATGGTCTGAACCGTGGGCTTTCTGAGCAGCAATGTATCAGGTAGTGAATCATCAATTTGCAAAATACAAGATCCCATACCTGTGTCAACTGAATAGACAGGATGATTGGATGGATTTTTCTCGTCACTGATTACATATTCCAACTGAGATTCCCTGTACAACCTTCTGTTTACCCCTCCAAAAACAGGAATAGTAGCGTAGGAGAGATCCAATTGAAGAGTGCCACCTAATCTCTTCATCCACGATCTTGATAATAGACATCCAAATTTAGGAGGTATGTCGGCCACCGCTATATCCATCACCATAGTCTTCATGGATGCTTGGGTTAAGGTTACAACCAAATCCTTAATCATCCCAAGACATTTGAATTTTCGAGAATCAAAAGAGAAGAGGTCATGATAAGACTTGGTGATCTCCAGCCCAAGCTCATCCATGACTGCCTTTGGCGTCAAATTTTTCGAAGCACTGGAGTCTAACAAACAATTATGCAATGTTTTCTCTTGGATATTTAGAGAGATGTAAAAGGGAGGACAACTTTCATCTCTGTCTTCTATCATTTGGCCTAGAGTGATGGTTGGGTTATCATCATATATGTTGAGGATATCAGCAGAAAGGGATACAGATTGGGGATCTAGAGTTTTGAGGATATCCCTTTTGAACATTTCATTTTTCATCAGCTCGACTAGAGGAATAGGAATTTTAATTTTTTGTATTTCAGCCTCAAAATTAAAAGAATATGGAACTTTATCAGAAGATTTATCATAAACCTTTACCTGATTTGAAGGGGCTTCCTGATTTGTTTGTTGTTCAACAGGACGCTGACTTTCTGGAGTTTGATGCTTGACAAGGGCAACAGTCTTCTTGGGAGGAGCTGATGCTTTCACCTTAGAAGGATTTGCTTGCTGATTTTCTGATGTCTGATCTTTTTGTTTAATAGGGGTTGTGCTCTTTTCAGGAGAGGCTGGTGCATCTTGTTGAGCAGTGTCAAATTTAGATCGGAGGTTATAACTCTTCTTATCTTCTGTCGTGAAAATGCCATCATCGATAAGGTTATCTTCTGTTTGTTCAGTCGTCAATGATTCCTCATAGTCGTGTTGTGTTAGATAAGATTTGCTTGTCTCTTCTCCAACACAATGAATGCTATCTTCTCCACCTTCTTGATATTCACCTTTGTCTTCATCCATCACAACATTTTGAAGAGGGACCTTTATTCTCTGATCTTCAGTAGGATTCTTTTCTCTTTGCAAGATCTGAGTTGGCTGATTATTTCTTCTGAAGTTGTTGGGATTTTGATTCGGATTCCTGCCTGCAGAATCATAAGC
>ML804379.1:545889-590772 GCA_009831015.1 Picea engelmannii
CTGTGGCTTCTTTCTAAAGTCTTAGATGTTTTTTCAATCAAATTAAAATCTATCAATTTATCATCACTAGGATTTTTCTGTTGATCAAAAAGAATTTGTTCTTCTACAGTATTTACAACTGTTTTTTCATCAATGTTCTCTGAAAAGAACTCAAATTTGTCTGTAGTAGATTTTCCAGAATTGAAAATAGGATTACCTTATGTATCTGATCTTGAAGTTTGACCTTGAATTGTCTTTCCTTTTCTGAGAATTAGTTCTGGATTGGACACTGGTGTGATCGGTGATTCTTGAGGATTCTCCATAGTACTGATCCTCTTAGGAGACAGGATGAAATTGTGGAGTCGCCAGATAGATGATTACAACCAACTAAAAACGTCTAATATTTCTCTATCATCAAAGATCAGCTCTGTGTCGTATCCCAGGAAAGCAGAACTTGAATTTTGTCTCCCCGACAACGGCGCCGATTTGTTATCACTCCAAGAAACTCCTTAGGGTTGTAGACTAAGGATGCTTGGTAACTTAGAAATAATGTGTATATATGTTTGGGACAATGGGGTCTTTAATAATCAATGTAATAAACAACTCATCCATCCAAAGAAATAGTGCTTTCAGGAAACAATAATCAGATCAAATAAATTGAAAGGGGAGGATGAAGAACACTATTCTTGATTGCCAAATACAACTAAATGTAGGGCTTAATACAAGACAGAGAGAAATCCTTTAATTTCAATTCTATGAGCTCAATAAAGAGATAACAGTCTTCATGAACTAAAATAAACTGAAACAAAGTACAGAAAGAGGAAGATGGATAATTCTGATATTGAAAATGAAAGTTAACTGAACTTTATTTCTGCAAAATAAAAGTCTATATAGTGGCAAAAATATATCTCCCAGTTTGAACCCTTGTCTTTTAACAAAAATAGGCATTTATAGCCTTTTACAATCAGTTTTACAGATCCTAAAAACATGGATCTGTATTTAAAAATAGCAATTCAAATCTAACTAAACAACTTGATAATAAAGGCTTAATAACTAAACTAGCATTCGAATTATCTTCAATCTCAAAAATTCACCATCTGTATTCTTCATCTTCTGGAATCCGTGGTGTCATGAAACATGCAGAGGCACCTGTCTTGGCAGCTGGATTTCTTCAGTGTTTATAGTCGATACTTGAGGAAACTTGTTTAGTATATGGTTCCCAAAATTCCCTCGAATCTCTGATGCAGAGTCCCTTGCCAACAATTTGTTATCCCTTGATACTCTTGAACTTCTTTATAACCTGTGCAAAATGACCTGCTCCATCCCTAGCTTCCAAAAATGCTTTTTCTTCTTTCACCAGCTAACTTGCCTTATGATTCGCTGGTTAGCTGGTGAAAGCGTTGCCTTTCACCAGCTAACTGGTCGTAAAATTACGCTGTGCGCTGGTGAAAGCTCTGCCTTAGCCCAAAATGAGTTTTCACCTCCAAAACTGTGATTCCATTAAAAAATCAACGTGTCTCCGATTTATCCCCTTGTATGTTTACAACAACCTGAGCAAGCACTTTCAAATCTGGGTGGGACTTTTTCTTTTGCTTCAATCTTCTGATTTTTCTTTTAAGGTGCTTTGCTAGCCACCATAGACTGTTATAGTCTTTGGTGATTTTCTGTTTCCTCTTCTTTTCCTTGACACTTTCCTGAGCCAGCCTTTCAAATGCAGCGTTTTTTTTTGCAAAATTATCAGACAGCTTCTTGTATCTTTCTTTGATTACCGGTTCTAAGACCTCCTTTTGAGCGATCACTTCTTTAAGATGCTTGATTTTCTGTGCTTTCTTTGACTTAGTGCTCTTTGATGTTTCTCCTTTCTCAGTGTGAGTAAAGATCTCATAATTTTGTGCAAACTCAATTGAGTGTTCAGGACTTTTGATGACAGGGCTCTCATCTTCTTGCTCTGGTTCTGAGTCTGTGTATGGCAGGTTCAAGATGTTTGTTTTCTTTTCTGTAGGCTGCTCTGTAGTAGTCTCAAAATTCAATTTTTTCTTTGACCTGTGAGATTTCACACCAAAGATTCTATCTTCTGGAGGTCCTGGAAGGGTTCTCCTCTTCCTCAAACTGCTTTGAGGAGTCAATTGCTTCTTTCCACCTCTCCCCTGTTCATTTACAGGCTGAGTCTGAGTTTCAAAGCCCTCCCAAAATAGAAAATGCTTCCAACTCCTTCCCTTCTATCTTAATTCCTACAGAATGATCAATTTAATAAGGCCAAAGTGGCACAGAGTGTTCGTCATTCTTAGGGGTTCAGCTCTAATCGTTTTACAGACCTTAGTTAAACTCTTATGCAAGAAAAAAGGCAGGTTTAGTAGATTTTTACCTGTGAAATGGTCCAAAAGCTTGAAGTGATACAACATCAGTTTGTCATACCTTCCCTCTGAGGTTATGTATAGTTGGATACCCTTAAACAGATCCTGCCACTCATCCTCTAAATGGGAAACTGACATGCTCTTTTTCCATGCATTATGCCTGAATTCTTCCTTCAAATATGTTCTAAAATTTAAGTTTTTGGTGGCAGTTGTTTTGAACCAACTCTAGCCCGATCTTGGTAGGCTGATCACTGCAGCGATGGCAACTTCATCTATAATGATTTCCAAGGACCCAACACGAGCCTTATTCCCGTCAAATGTTTTAGCAAAAGCCTCTATTGTTGACTAGTGACAACCATTCTGCAGGCTCTCAACAAATTCGATGCAACCTGCGTTTGAGAAGTGTTTCTGTACTTCTGGATGTGTCTGTAGGAAAGATAGACTGTCTAACTCTTTTCTTAGTAAAGACCCACTGCGTCTCCTTGCCATCTGCAACCCAAAAATCCCAATCAATTCTGCACACACAACACAACAAACTGATATTCGGGCTGAGGTCTTGCATTGGTGAAAGAACTCGGGAGTCGGCTCTATCTTTCAAAATTAAAAACTTAGCATACATTTGAGAGTTATGCGTGTTGGGGAAGCGATGAACCAATTTGATGTTGTCAGCCAGGTAGTACATATTTTGTACCTATGATAATGGATTTGAATTTGCCTTTCCCGATGCCATGATTGTGGAGCATGTGTTACTGAACAAGATCCGATTTATAATCCGATTTGGATGTGCAACTCGAGTTTTCATGATTCTCCACTTTCACCAGCGCATCCTTTTTTGATTGCATGACGTGGGTTGATCGTATCATCATTTGATTTTCAAAACGTGGATAAAACGCACGTGATTCCTGCTTTCACCAGCTAATAGCCCGTTAAAACCGCTCCTCGGCTGTTGAAAACTGCCACTTTCACCAGCGCACAATCCCGTGAGAAATGTTCCTTAGCTGTTGAAAGTCACCACTTTCACCAGCGAACAACCCGTTAGAAACGCTCTTTGGATGTTTGGAAAACCATGCTTTCACCAGCTAACGACCTGTGAGAAATGATCCTTAGCTGTTGAAAGTTGCCACTTTCACCAGCTAACCATCATCTTTTAAGCACGCATTAGCTGTTGAAAACATTTTATGAAAATTTTAAAGAGAAGACCTTTATGGGTCATCTTATTTCTAAGACAAAAATCAAAACCTAAGTCTTGCGGCTAGAAAAACTCAAAACCAATTTGAGAAAACTACCAATAGCCATTCTATCAACCAAAAAATGCGACCATCGGGACAGGTTCATTTTGGGAGCTAACAGATGTGCCTCTTGATTATAACATGTTACTAGGTCACAATTGGACTTATGCTATGATCATCGTCGTGTCATCCGTCTTCCATACTCTTTGCTTTCCTCATGAAGGGAAGATTGTGACGATCGATCAATTATCCTTTGTGTGCTCTATTCCTAATGCATCTATTGGACAATCTATCCCTGTGATCGACAATTCTTAGCTGACAACTGAGAATATTGATGTCGGAATGTTTTCTTCCCTTATCGGTACTTTCGACTTCACGACACTGAGTCACCACGTTTTGTCCATGTCTAGTAGGTCCGTCTCGATAGGGAGGTCCATTCCTTTCCACACTTCCTGTTTTAGTGATCCTTGGGCCCTACCTTCCCCGACTTCGTCTTGTGAGGGTCAGTCGCATACTGGAATTATATCACCAACCTCTATTAGTCATGCTGGAGATGGGTCGATAACCTTTTCTAGTCATGTTGAAGACCAACAACCAGTCTCTACAAGTCACGATGGGGTCAGAAGTCTAGTCATCGCTAGTCACACTGCACATACATCACCAACCTCTGCTAGTCATGTTGGGAATTCATAACCAACCTATGCCAATCATGTTGGGGATTTGCTACTAGCCACTGCAAGTCATGTTGGGGGCATTCATACGATTGAGAAACCTAGGCGTGTAAGACGTAAGCCCAAGTTCCTTTGTAGGCTTTGCAAAGGATACCACCTTACTTGTTTGTGCCCTGCTACTGTTGTGGTACAAGAAGTGTGGTCCTTTCCTAGGGGCCCTTTGGGTTCTTACTCTTCTTTGGCTTCCCAACCTAATTTGGTTGATACATCAGTCATGCTAATGCAATCTTCGGTTGACACCCCTCTTTCTTTAGGGGTTGATGCATCCCTTGACCTTGTTGTCTCGCATCCTATTCAACCAACGGTCATGTCGATGCAATCTTCGACCAACACCACTCCTATTTTTGGGGGTGATGCATCTTTTGACCTTGTTGTCTCACATTCTATTCAACCAATGGTTGAAGAATTGTTTGTGCCGATGCAATCTTCAGTCGATCCCACTCTTCTCTTGGAGAGTGACAAGACTAAGGAAGTGACATTGCCGATGCAATCTTCAGTCAATCCCACTCTTCTTTTGGAGGGTGATGCATCCTTCGACCATGTCCTTAGCATCTCTAGTTATGTACCTTCTTCACTAAGGAGAATTCCACTCTCTTCGAGTATGCTCCCTCCAATTCCTAGGGTGGTTTCCTTTGATTGGAATGATCTTGTAGAGCCTCAACTTCCTTCTTCTAGACCTTCCAAATAAGGGGCATTCTTCGATATATTGTAGATAACGTAACCTCTGCAAGTATTTTATCCTCCTCAACTTGGGAAGCTTTGGGTTTTCCCAAGCTTGTGTCAGCTCTTTGTAAGCTGCTGACCTTTCAAAGAAGTCATGCACGGGAGCCTTGGCCTCCCCCATTACATGCTGCTTAGAAAAACATCCACGAGTTTGATTTAATATATTTTCCGACTCGTCTAAAAACCAAAAATATTGACGAGTGATTTTTCCATTTCACACTCATTAAATTGGACTTCAAAGGTCGGGAGTCTCAGTTAAGCTCTTTTCTAACTCGTTTTAAAAAAGCGAAAACATTTCCAAGTGATTTGTCCCTTTCACACTTGTTAAATTGGACTTGAAAGGTCGTGAGTCATAGTTAAGCTCTTTTCCGACTCATTTTCAAAAAGCAAAAAGATTGTCGAGTGAACTTGTCTCTTTCACACTCGTAAATTGGATTTGAAAGGACGTCTATTTGGCACAAGTTTATCCCTTTTTCACACCAAGTAGACTAAAAGACATAAAAAAAGACATTTTTTTTGCGTTAAGTTGTGATTGCATCTCATGCCCTTGCTTGCAATATTGAGCCTATAGTCGTTTCTCGCTTTGCGTTATAAACCATTTGCCTCAGTAGTTTTTCATCCTCAAGAAAGCAGAGCCTTGTTTATATCCTTGACAATTTGACACCCTATACCTAGGAGGGAACATTCCCCCAAGTGTCCATCTCCCGCATGCACTTCCCTGCATTGAACATAGGTATGTTCCACTATTGGAACTAGTTTTGCTTACTTGCGACACTCGTTTCCTCCTCTATATCATAGCATTCAGTTGTCCATGAAAAAACAAAAAAATACGAGCGAGAATGGATTATTATCTTGTATCAGCAACAGTCGTGTTTCCTTTGAACATAGTACAAAGTCCATTCATCATCATAATTTTTGGATTAGCATGGCCTTAGGAAGCCGAGCTCGTTACAGAGTCTTCTCTACCGACTGGTTACTCTTCCAGTCCCTATAGAGAATTTCATTGATGCCTCCTACATCTCATGATTTCATCATTGGGTCTATGCTGCTGGAGTCCTCCATGTGTCTCATGCTCTTGTTCAAAGGAAGTCTATCAACCTATGTCGGCCACTCCTCAGAACTCCTGACTTTTCATGTTGGCCACACCCTCAGTTTGTCTTAGAATCACATGATATTGTAGTCCTATCATGCACCCTGACCCTACTTTCATCATTGGAAGGTAACCTTGAACCCAACAGTTGACATTTCATCATTGGTCATTGACTGGGTGGTTTCTCTTGTGTTTGACAACAAGACATCTATTCACACATTGGGATTTGTGTAGTGTCTTGGATGCCATTAGGCTTATTGGTGGTTTCCTTGCCTTTGTCAATAGTTTTCATCATTGGTTGTTATTCAGAGGGTCTTTTTTGTGTACCTCTTGCACTTGGCACACGTGAAATATGCACAAGGTCGTTGGTTCATGAACATGTTCTTCGTTCGATTTCCACCAAATCATGAAGCTCCTGCTTTGTACCTCATGCTAACTGATGAGAGATGCCTTAAGGTTCTCCTTTCAGCGGGTCTCTTTCCATCGACTTCAGCCCATTTATTCTGGAAACAAGACCTAGAGTGTTATGAGTACTTTGAGGCCCGCAATCATCACTGGCAGGCTCTCTCACCATCGACAGTTGGGAATACATCAATGTCTCCTGATTGATGTATTATTCAGGTGTTCGACAACGACTCCTTTATTCACACTTGTAAGAATGTGCTTGGTGCCTTGATACCTACTTTCATTATCGGTAGGTTGTCTCACGTTTGTTAATGGTATACCTCAATGACTAGTAATCAAACGATGTTTCATTATGTTCAACCTCAACTCCTTTATTCACATGATGTAGACTTGCACCTTTGGCAGATTGTGTAGAAGACTTGAAGACATCACTATGTGGCCGCAACTTTCCTAAGATGTTGCTTCTTTTTCATTGGACTAGTACCTATATGACTTCAGTGATCATGGGAGATCAGATTGTACTCTATGGTATACATATATCTACTGGTTGGTTTTGAGACTGGTTCTGCTGAGCCTTATTCGTGACTATGACAACTATTGGCATGTAACCGCATTTGTATTTGCCTATTCATCTCCATAAACACTTGTTTGTTATATTTTCACATGGATCTGTAGTGTAATTTTATTGGCAGCCATGTATGCAAAGTCAATACAAAATGTAGTGAGAAACTGATTTCGTCCAGTTGGTTCCCTACGACTCCACTGATGGGTTGTTTATAATGTATTTCGGCCATTGTAGATACTCCTCTAACCTCACACATTAGGGGGCATCTGTTAGAGAAAGATGTGCCTCACCTTATGCAATATTGCAGAGATGACCTTATTCCATTTCATTATGTAGACTTACCTTCCCTGTTACCAAAATCCAGAGACAAAAATACAATTTTTTCCACTTGTATGCATCTTTCACACTATAAAACAAGTGTATACGCAGGTTGCTCCACTACAGCTTGCGTACATCAGGATTTGTGCCAAAAAATCAAAATTAAATGTCGGGTTTCCATGTCAAAACAAGAGATCTTTGATCCTTGGCCTTCCATATACTGTAAGCATTCTGACTTAGCCCTTCAATTCCATTTTGAAGGCTATAAGTGGGCCAATTTCGAGCTATGGAAAAAGGAGAAAAAGATTCAACTTTGAGAGAAAAGTTACTCTGGAGAAATTATTTACTTCATATTGAGTTTGCATCCTTTTGTCCTTTAAGTATGAACACAATGTTCAGCCCCCAAGTTCTTCCCTTATTGATGAAGAACCTCATTGTCTCCGTTATATGAGCTTGCATTTGTGGAGGATTGAAGTGGTGGAGGCCCAGCTGGAAGGAACTTGGTTTCTCGGTTCCGAACCGTGTCGACACGGAAGACTGTAATATTTTCACTTCTGTTGATAATTTATTAATGGAAATACTCTCTTCCCGTCCAATTGATGTCTTGTTAATATATGGATTATTATCCATGGGAATATTTTTTATGAATATTGATGGATTATGCTATCTAATGTGCTAACCTTTTATATTTCCACCACATGCTTGTTTTTACTTGTTTGTTGTAACACCCTGTTTCCCCCAGCTTGTAAATATAACTGGACTGGCCAAGAACTATGGCGAACTCATAAATGTGAATATGTGATGTAAATGGACCTTGAGGAGAAGGTCAATGAATGTGAATAACATTTTGAATTTATTGCAGGACTGCTGAGAGGGGATGTGCAGAAAAAGAGACCACGATGGCGGTGGAAGGCACCTGAAAAGGTGGCGTTAACTTCCACCGAGAATTAATACTGTATTTGGACTCCACTAGCCCAGAGAACCAAAAGCGGCTCGCTGGCCCTGAATTAAATGTCTCGCAGGCTGGTAGGTATATGGTTTAATGAGGGATGGGAGGTGAACTTCCCATCTGTAGAGCCGTCAGGCCTGATCAGCGTGAGGGTAATCACGCCACACACAACCTCACAAGAGGATAAGGCGTGGGGTAGAAGCGATTGCGAGGGCATATGTGAGGGGAACTCTGGCATTACGCAGAGTGAGTGATAGCAGAGAGGAAGGATTGCAACCTTCGCTCTTGGTCACTGGTAGACATAGAGACGCAGTCTCACAACATCGTGGTCTCAGCTCGGGGGTGGCTAGTGGTAAATCCGCTGGGAGTCGCTACGCCTACGGTTGGGTGGAAACGAGCACCCCTCTCAGCAGTTGCACTCACTTCTGGTGTCATTTCTGATAAGTGTTTTACATATTGCATCTTGAAATTCATATACTGACATATATGCTCATAGAACTGTGAAATTGTGAACGATTACAGTATAAGAATGTCTGTGCAACATTTTGATAAAAAATAATATTTATATGCTTATAACAGAAAGACCACACGTGGCTTATGTTGATAAATGAATTTAATTATGCATGAGTTGAACCAAGTCAGGCTTCCAGTCCGTCCTCAGGAATTTGTTTCCCCTTGTCTGTCTCCCGAAATGCCCCGGAATAGATCTCTTCATAGATATTTTTTCCTCCTTGCAAAGGTTTACCAAGAGCTTGGAAAAAGGACTTGAAGTGCAAGTCTTAACAACCCTGTACAAGGAGGAACGACCCTCTTAAAATCCTGAAGTAGCAGCGTAGGGATAAGTATCGATCGACAGACGAGATTTCATCAGAAGAACCATGGTCGTTCATGACTGTTAGATTGACGAAAGAAAAATGGGTGTTACATACCTTGCCCCTTTTCCTCTATCTTCGTGAATAACGAGGAAATTGGGATCGTAGAACCCCAAAGTCCAGGAGAACATCTGGACCGTTTATTTTTCCACATCCATGAAGTAGAGGGAGAGTGCGCGATGGGGGATAGATCTGAACCGTTAGATCCTAGCTAGAAAAACCCGACAGCCGTGGGATCTGTTCAGAGATGCATGAGGGTTAAGCCCTCGTGAACAGGAGGTTGAAAGTCCCGACGAGAGGCGTGGCCATTGGGATATTGGCACTCGTGAAGTCGGGAGTCACGATGACATGAGGTCAGGGATTTTCATAGTGAAAACCCCGAAACCAATCTGAGTCGTCCATTATAGGAGGACACGCGGGTAATATCGGTAGCCCATCGACATTTCGGGGATCAAAAGGACAAGTTTCCGGAGTATTTCGACAGTGGAAAATCTGAAATCACGAGAAGCGATCATGACCATCCATCTTAGGAGGACGTGTGGCGACAATTGGAGCATGCGGAAAAAGTCCCGAACGGAAAGTCATCCATCGGGAAATCGGGAATCCTGTGGACAAGAATCCCATACACTTCGGAATTCCAAAGTCCGAAATCCCGACAAAGTGAAAGGCATCCATTGTAGGGCCAGTTGTCATTATATCGACATATCGAGATTCGGCGGATCGCGAATCCTGAGGATGAGTACATCTCAGCCTTGGAAAGTCTGAAAACCCGACAGGGGATAAGGTTGCGGTCTTGCGAGATAGTGGTCACGTGGGCTGGGGGTTTAGCTAGGAGGGCTAATACGTAAGAGACCATATCGGTGAATTAGCTCATCGGAGATCGGGGATTCAAGAGAATAGGGAACTCTTGACATCAGGAATCACGAAACTCCGAAACCTGAAAGTACATGCACTTCCCGTTGTGGAAAGAGTAGCAGTCGTATGCAAGGTCCGTGACAGGGAATCCCCTGAGCCACTTCGGTCCATGAATTGATTAAATGACCCTGTGAGCGGACATGCTTGGAAGCGCGAATGCATCGCTTCCCATGTCGAAATTCAGGGATTTGAATGACGAAGAGTCTTGGAGTTGTTGCACTCCAAACTCCTGAGTACCGAAACCTTGAAAGGATCCATGCCGTTAGATCGAGGGAGGCTTACGGCCGTCGATCTCCCTTTGGAGGGAAATTTGGAGACCTTGAAAGTTTCGGGGATTTGAATAGAAAAGGTAGAAGTCACGTATCGCGATTCCCCGAACCGTGAAAAGCCGTTAAGCCCTTGGTTGGCTTAAGCGCGTGGACACCGTATAGGGTCACGTGGACAAGACCCCAAGAGAGAAACTTGCCCCTCGCTAAACCCCGTAGGACTACGGGGGTTCTGATTGTTGAGAAATCAACGAAAAATCTTGATGTGCGTAGTGGGTATGTGACATTTGTTGAAAACTTGTTGCAGGTATATATAGCTTTGGGTCAAAGTGCTCAACGGTGGACATCATTGAACATCTTGATGAGGTAGGCCTCTTTCTTATCTTACTTTCACATTGGTTTATATAGCATGTTGTTGGGATAGAGTTGATTTCTGCAGTCATTTTCGTATGTCGTGGTTCACCCTAGCCATAGAGAATTTTTCCTCGTAACACTATGACAACTACTTTGCAATGTTGAGTGCTGGTATTGGTCCTAATACTTCTATCGACCTTGTTTTTTTTGTTGTATTGGCTAGGGAGGGGCTTTGGAAACAAGGATAGAATGTTCTCTTAGAGATGTAGAGTTGGTTTTGTAAACCTAATGATGAAACCTACAATTCATTATTGCATTCTTATGCAAATGGGGAAAGTGATAGAACAAGATAAGACTCTTGCAAACAAAATATGAAGGCATGATTTATCCCGGTAGAATATTCATCTCCTTGAGGGACTTGTGATAGTCTACAACAAATGTAACTTGCCTAGAGAAAAGGTATATTCCTTTCCAAAATTGGAGAGAAGAGGTTAGATATCGATTTGGATACTTTCAATGCCATCATTCCCTATCATGGAAGGTTGCACCAAGTTTCAAAAATGCATGATATCTTAAGACCCATCAAGGAAAATGGGTTGAATCTAGATTTAGTAACATACTCTATGAGGAACATGTGTGGAAGAAATGGTCAATATATAAATTCGGAATAAATGCTTAGAGAAATACAAGTTGCCAGAATGAAGCTAGATGTTGTCCCTTAAGATACTTTTATATGTATATCCAAAGAAGCAAAGGTCTTGTAATTGACTCCAAAGGGGGAGTTGTCTTCGAATTGAAGGAAACAAGGTTATGTTTTTCGCTTGGGAATTAGGGAAAGCTACTAATAACCACGTAGAGGTCCTTGCAGTGCTCATGGGGATTCACCTTATCCCAAGGAATAGATATTCAAGGATCACAGTTATTAGCGACTCCAATATGATCATAAGGCGACTTCGTCAAACTCTCAATACCACGCATTCCAATATTGATAGAACTCTACTCAAAATCAAATACATGGAACATAAATTTGAAAAAGTTTGTTATTACCATGTGTATAGATATCATAACGCCATAGACGACTCTCTCACTAAATAAGAAAAAATGATTGCTATCGGGAAGCTAAGGAAAAATTCCTCAATTAGCTATGTGCCTATTCCCTAAGCAAATTTCATTGTTCTAGTCACTACTCTTGAAAATTTTGTCATGCACGCATCCTTCCCTTGGAAAATTTCATGATCCCTCCACATTCCTTTCTCCTCCTCCGCGTGTCGACCTGTCTTGTGATCGATGCCTCCCTTCAATATATTTTCTCCCCTTCATGTCACAGCCTGTCATATTTGTCTCTCCCTCACGCAATATCTAGTACTCTGCACTTCGCACTTTCCCCTGCAACAATCCTCACACGTCCTGGATATTTTTAGGACATGCGATCATTGCCTCACCCTCCATCAGCGACTTGTGCAGAATTCAATCCACCAACGTCATCTCATTGGCCTCCCCTCACGACCTTTTTCCTCTGGTTCTTTTTGTTTGCTGGAAAGGAACACATCAATAAAAAAGGTGGTGACATTGTTGGTTATTAGCTCAAGCCCTGGATTAATTGACCTCCAAAACACTATTAGTCTTGCGTAAATATCTGGCACCGTAGCAGAGGGGACTGTCGATGATCATAATGTACCACAGGATGAATTCAAGAGCAAATCCAATCTCAGCAGGAAGAAATCACATCTTTCAAAACACAAGTTTAAAAACAAACTCAATAATTCCAGGCTTAGGGGAAAACCCACAATGCAGAAATGGCTCTCGTCATGTGCGTGGTTAGTAGGAATTCATCCTCAATTTGTTCGATTCGTCGGTCTCGACATCAACACGGTGTCCAGGAACACAACCGACAATCAATTATGTTGAATCCAAAGCCTCAAATGAAACACTCCACCCACAACTGCATCCAAATGCACCTCTGGTCCCAACAATGGTTGAAGCAAAAAATCCAGACCTAGCAGCAACACAAGAGTTTGAGGTCTAGCAATAGAACTAGATGGACACAAATCTACATTTGCACTAGTTTGCATGATTAACAAATTTTTGTACTTTCTCTGCTCTTTTGTAGAAATATTTCGTTGCAATTTTTGTATAAACAACATTAGCTCAAATTATAAAATACAGAGAGGAATAGGGACAAAGACATCAATTTTTTTATATACATTTTTAGCCTATGGGCAATGTGTAATTATGGCCTTTTTTGGAGAAATCCAGGCCCCTTTCTAATATAATTATAACCATTTCTCTTAAAAAAAGATATATAGATCCATCATGTAGAGGACCTTGGACGCATTTAAGCAACGATAACAATTTGCATATGTTAGCAAATATTGTTTTCTACTACCAAAGGCTAATAAATTTGCAATTACCATTTGCTTGTCACCTTTCATGACAAGGAATACAAAACTCTTATGGCCATCGAAACTACAAAGGAATACCAATTTTGGCAAAAGAATCATACTTAAAGAGATTATATTCATATTTATAGATGTGTGGATGACTGCAAATCCCCAAAGATTTTCCAATAAAGTACTTAATAGAGTACCTCTTGAATGATCTCAATTCCAAGGACACATATTCGTAGGATTTGGACAGGCCTTGAGAATCTATAATTTGGGAAAAAGGAAAATCGTTTAGCGAACGTGAAAATAATATCTTACCCAATACACTTGTGTACATCCATATTCATAGTGATCTAAATCAGAATCTATCCAAGTTCAGAGGACAAAGGGGTGAAGAATAAAAAATAAAGATAAATATGGGGATAGTTTCTTCAAAAGTTTCAAACTGTTTCTCCCAAATCACCAACTCCTTTACTTGTTACCTTTGATCTCTCCTCTATGTATTGAACTGTACTAAAATGAAATTTTATCCTCTACTTGTGGAGGTGGCATGGCTTTCGATGAATAGACCATTTGGAACCAATGTTTGTCGTAATATTTTAACGAGATAGGATTACTAGTTCAACGGTGTTGAAACTTTGTGAACTCCAACCAATAAAAAATTGGGGTTGCCCTTTATTCTTGTCACGGTATAGTTAATCTCGGAACTTGTTATTTAGAATGAGGTTTGAATGCAACAATAGCATAGGAAATGAAGAAGAGTGTGAACTTGTTAGGACTACAAAGATACCTTCTCGTTGAGATAAATATTTGGAAAGAATGAAAAGATAGAAGTAAGGCATTTTTGTGACCTATGATGGTATGTGATGGAGAATGTACAATATGTAAATAAATATACACCATCCACATTGATGTTCTCCAATGGTGAAACCCAATGCCCAACTAATCTTCAAATACTAGATCAGTTAGCTTTGGCGCTCTAACATGTTATGCTAGTTCAACTTTTATAAGGAGGACAACATTTTTCCTGTTGAATTGTCTGTTGGCTCCCATGAATAATTCTAGCATTAATGTTCAGGATATACCTTTTCTTAGACCTCAAGATAGAACTGAAATTGTGTCTTCTATGCTCCATTCAAAGTTGCAATCAAGGGGATGCTCTTTTGCATTGGCTCTGTTATCATCTCTATGAAATAAATTTAACGCCACTGCTATTTTGGCCCTTGCAATTTTTTATGATGTCTATGGGCCCCTTCTAATATAGAGCTCCAAATTCATAGAAAATAAAGAGGTTGTGGTACAATGGAATGCCACTTTCATTTATGTTGTTTATAACCAATCTTTCTGAACTGATTATAGATCGTCAATACAATTTCCTTTGTGGAAAACTCAACTTGGGGTGTAACACTAATTTCTACAATTTGCCAAACGATTCATTCATTTCAAATTCTTCTTGGAAAAATCGTGGAATGGAGAAAATTGTGAACTAGATGTCAGTTGATGTGGATGTAGTGACTCATATGGTTGGAAGTGTTCTTCACCTTTGGGCAATTCCAATTCAGAGGTCCACTGAATTTTTCTTATTCTCTCTTGTTGTGTTGGCTATGGTGGCTACCATGGTACTTGTGATAGTTATTTGTCTATTTATAGTCTCTTAAAGAAGATAGAAATACATGTTACGAGCAATGTCTTTCAAGGAGAACCGTATGAATGTAAGGTCTCTGTCCCCACAGAGCCTTATAAAACACACGCTAAAATAAAGAATAAAGAAAAATGTATGTTGTACAATTTAATCTTCAACATTTAACCATAACTTATTCAACATAAATTAAATTTATCCACATCATGAAATTAAATCACATAACCATCATGTAACACAACATAATCACTAAAATACATACCTCTGTCTGATGCTAATTCCCAATCTCCTGTTTTCCTCTCTGCTGCTCTGCCCAAAACCGAATCTTGCTCCCTGCCAGCTAGGAATAGATCTTGTTCGACTCCCTAGCTCTAGGATTCCTGGCCCCCAAACCCAAAACTCCCAGCAACCTGGTGCACCCCTGTAACAATCCACCCAAACTCCAAAACTAGAAGATACCAACCAAGAAATACAGTCTCTAATCTCCAGTAATGCTTCCACTTTCCCCAAATTTCCAAAAGTGCCTTTTCTGAATGCCTCTCCCCCTCATATCCCCTTCCATTCACCGCCTCCTACCCTCCTTTAATGCCACCCACCTTATCCCTCCATTCAATGCTTCATCCCCCTACATATGTAAAGTTTTATATTAATGAATTAAAAGTTATTAAGTATTTAATTCTTTACCCTAAACGTTAAATGTGTTAATCAATCAATTAACTAATTAATCAACATATATTAAACAATAAGTAATTAATTAATATTATTGATAAATAATCATTATTTAACTAATACAAATTAGGACAGTTAATTATTTAATTAATTATACTTGGTAAATCGTAAGCAATCATTTAGCTAGGGTTGTTACATACACCCACCCTTCAGGAAACTTCGTCCCGAAGTGAAAGTATTTTATGATACACGGGAAACGAAACATGGTTCACACATTTATAACAAATAACTGTCATTATTAGTAAGTAAGCCAAGAAACAGATAACCTCACTTACAAACACACGTGCCACATCAGTGACATTGTAAGTGTCTCTAACTGGAATAAAATGAGCACTCTTCGTTAACTTATCAACTATCACAAGAATGGCATTGTGTCTATGAGATGTGAGTGGAAATCCCACAACAAAATCCATAGAGATGACTTCCCACTTGGACATAGGAACATCATGTGGTTGTAGGAGGCCTGTCGGGTGATAGTGGTCGGTTTTCACTTGTTGACACTCTAGCCACTAGGCGACGAAATGGACTACATTGCGCTTCATGCCTACCCARAAGAAGTGATTCCTCATGTATGCGTACATATTCTTCACACCYAGATGCACACAATAAAGTGCTCTATGGGCTTCCTTCAGTATGATGCTTCGAATATCCCCATTTTTAGGGATGTACATCCTTCCCCGATATCTTAACATTCCGTCTGCTTCCAGACTATATCCTTCATACTTTGGATCTAATTGGCTCCCACTCTAGAGGTTTGAAGTAACCTTTAAATACCAACTGTCTCCTTGGAGTTGCGTCAACACATGTTCCCTCAGATTGACTTTTAAGGGTACCAGGGAGAAGACACGTGGTCTCCTACTCAAGGCATCCGTGACCACATTTTCCTTTCCCCTGATGTATGAAATACCAAAATTGCACTCACTCATAAACTCAATCCATCGCCTTTTCCTGGCATTCAGATCCCTTTGAGTGAAGAGATGTTTTAAACTTTGATGGTTCATTTTGAGCTCAAAGTTTCGCCCCACAAGATAGTGCCTCCAAAGTTTCAGAGCTAGCATTACAGCTGCCAACTCTAAATCATGAGTACCGTAAATCTCTTCGTGTTTCTTCAACTTCCTTGATGCATAAGCTATCACTTCTCCATCCTGCATTAGCACGGCCCCCTACCCTTGCTTCGAGGCATTCGTGCAAACTATGAAGTCCTTTTCCATATCCGACACTCGTAGAATTGGCGCACTAGTTAGTAACCTCTTAAGCTAGATGAATGCACTATCACATTCTTCTGTCCATTCATACCTGACACCCTTGTGCTGCAAAGTGGTGATGGGTTTCGTTATTTTAGAGAATCCTTCAACAAATCTCTGATAATAACCTGCTAGCCCCATGAAGCTCCTCACCTCATGGGCATCATTCGGCACTGGCCACTCCATAATGGCCTTTACCTTTTCTGGGTCCACAGAGATTCCTTCACTAGAAATGATATGACCTAAATAGTGGATCTCTCTCTGGAAGAAGGAACACTTCGACAACTTCCGATACAATTTGTTCTTTCTAAGGCATGATAACACCACTCGTAAGTGTTCCTCATGTTCTCTTTTGTTCTTGGAATAGATGAGGATGTCATCTAGAAAGACTTGTACAAAACGGTCTAAGTACTTCTAGAATACTCTGTTCACGAAGCTCATGAATACTGTTGGCGCATTGGTCAATCCGAAAAGTACTACGACAAAATCGTAATGCCCAAACCGAGTTCGAAAGGCAGTTTTAGGAATATCACCTTCCTTAATCCTTAACTGGTGATACCGTGATCGCAAATCAATCTTTGAGAATACCGCTGCTCCTTTCATCTGATCAAAGAGGTCATCTATCCGTGGCATTGGGTACCTATTTTTCACTGTAGCATGGTTCAAGTCCATGTAATCTATACACAATCATAAGGAACCATCCTTCTTCTTTATAAAAATTACTGGTGCACCCCAAGGTGAGACATTGGGCCTTATTATCCATAAGTCCAGTAACTCTTTCAACTGCATTTGCAACTCACAAAGTTCTGGCACTGTCATCCGATACAAAGTCTTGGAAATTGGTTCTGCACTAGGTTTCAGTTCAATAGTAAAATCAAGCTCCCTCTCAGGAGGTAACGCTGGTAACTCGTTCCGAAAAACATCCTTAAATTCTGACAATATCGGGTACTGATCCAAGGAGGGTCCCTTCCTTTCATTCACTGCTTCCACTACATATAGTCGACACCCTTACCTCAAGCATCACTTAACCTTCATAGTTGAGATAAAGCGTAATGACACCTTTTTCTATACACCCTGGATCTCTACTGGTCTTCCTTCATCGTCGACACAAAGCATGCTTTTTGCGAAACAATCTACCAAAGCTCGATGAGCTTCTAACCAATCCATTCCAATGATTAGGTCGTACACCCCGAGAGTAGTAACGTAAACCTTCAACCTGGTAGTACACACTCCCATGTCTACTATACAATTATCAACACTAGGTCCTACCGCTTGTTTTTCCCCTGAAGCCATCTCGACTTGTTTAAAGTCATCGTGCTCATAGGCTACCAACCCACTCTTTTCTAATGCAGATGGTGAAATGAAACTATCTGTAGCACCAGAATCAAATAAAATCTTAATGTTGATATGATTTAGCGTACCTGATGACTCCACCACCGTGGATTGATGTTCGGCCTAGTGATTATTAACCGCTGCGTAAATCTGGTGGCTGCTACTTGCTCTTCCCATCGGGGCCTTTCCTTCTCTATGCACAAATACTAATTGTAACTCTGGGCAGTCACACTAGTAATGGGGTCCTCCGCACACCCAACAAGTAACACGGGATTTAACCTACGCATTGTTTTGTGACTGTCTCTGAAATGAGTTCCTTCCCCTGGAACCCCTACCCCTACTGGTTGCTCCCTGAGATGGCCGTGGACTTGCCTGCGTCGTTGGTGATGAACGAGATGATGTACTCGCTGCCATTGAAATCCCTGCAGCTACTGTCCTTGGTGCGACTCTATTACCATATGGAGGTGGCCTTGAGCCCCCTCCCCTAGGAAATTTCTGAGGGGCCTTCCCCACGAATCCAGGATGATGCGGAAAGGTCGGTCTCATACCTCTAGTTAAGTTCATGTGTTCCTCCACATAACATGCATTTTCCACAGCTTCTGCTATCGAAGACGGTTTCCACATCCACACCATAGCCCTTATCTTAGGGTTTAACGCATAGAAAAAGTGTTCTGCCTGTCGTTGGTCATTATCCATATATGAAACATATTTGACCAATTCCATAAACCTGATCTCATATTCTTCTATGGTCATGTTTCCCTGTACTAGAGCATGAAATGCTCCTACCTGTTGTTCCTCATAGTAAGCTGGCAGATATTTCCTTCGGAACCTCTCCTTGAAAATTTCCCAAGATAGGGTGTCCAGGGTAAGATGCAGTTTCCTTTCCAGGTTTTCCCACCAGTTCAAGGCACTGTCTCTTAACTGAAAATTGCTATCTTCGCCTTTGAAGTGGACGCATAGTCTCTTAAGGCAAAACACCTTGTCATGCCTTCCAACCATGCTTCTGCACGTTCGCTGGCACGACCGCCAGCAAACTCTGAAAGTTTGATCTTCTGTAGTTCTCTAGTGATGTCTTCAGGTGGAGGTCCTCCCCCAGAATCCCTTGACACTTTTGGATTACCCGTTCCAGATGGTGGAGGCTCCACTTCGATCCCTGTTGGTTGACGCCCGTTGAAAGTCTCATTTATGGCCTCCAAAGAGCGCAGTATGAGAGCTAGTTCAGGCGATGGTGGTGGTGGCATTGGCGGTCCCTGCGATGATGCCCCTCTGCCTCGATTTCCTCAAGTCCTAACCATCCTGTATGATTTAACCTGCATCAACCAAAGTTGTCAGGGTGAGTTCAAGGACATTTCATATTTGCGCAACTTAAACTAGAAAACAGGGTTAGGCGTAAAAAATTTTTTTACTTGTCTGTAAATAGACGTTACTCTCTTTAGGGGAAGTGGATAGGTTAGGGTTAACATATAAGATTGGTGTCACTGGCTAAGAAAATTACTGACTCCCTCGCCCGGTAGCTATGTTAGCTTTGCACCATACTTGCGAATTTCTCTAACTTACCTACCTAGTGCGTATGAAGCCCCCTCCCACTTATCTTGGTCTAAGTCCTTATAATTTGTGTCTACAACTAATTAAGGTGACTTCCAACCTATTGCTGATGAAATGAGCCTAAGGCTATCCTTCGATGCTTGACTCGTGGGCTTTCCTTGGCACCTTGTACATATGCGTTGAATTGTGTGACTCGGTGACTGCAGGTGCGAGTTTTGAGGATTGTAGAGTGGCCTTTGGGCATTGGAGCTTAGCGCTTGTGCATTGTGGTTATGTATTGTTTCTGGACTTGTGGTCATATGAAGTAGTGAGCTTGAGGCTATGCATTGAAGCTTGGTGCTTGTGCGTTGGGATTTGGTTCTTAGCTCGTGGACTTGGAGATTGGGCCTCGGGCGCAATACTTTTAATTTTTCTTATTAAGTTAATCACCTTAGTTTTAAACTTTAAAGATAGTTTTAAAACTTAATCACCTTAGTTTTTAAACCTTAAAAACCTAAATTTAAATCTTTAAAACTAAGGTTTAAATTTTAATCTTTAATAACATATATTTAAACCTTTAATTTAAAACATATAAAATAACTTAAAAATTTAAAATATATATTTAAAATTATTGAATTATCATATATGTTTTACAATAATTAAATATTTAGGTAATATTATTAAATATTTTCCAATAATAAAGGCAATGATAAAACATTGTAAAACATATATAATAAATTAATATTAATTAATTATTATATAAAAAAACATTTAAAATAAAAAATTATTACAAAAATTAAAAATAAAATAAAATAAAATTTAAATTTGAAACGGGCATCGTGGGTCCTCGCATGAGGCCCACGTGCCCTAAACCCACTCTTCCCCGGGTCTGTATCCCCTAACCCTAATCAACCTTCCGCTTATCTCATTATGTGAACGCGCCCTGGGCCTCTCTTGCTCTGCAACTGCGACGGAGTTATGGTAATGGCCGCAGGCTCCTCCCTCGGTGGCTCAATGCTCGGCTCTGAGCACTAGCTTGTATATTGTTTTGGTAAATGTCTTTGACGCATTGTGCACATGTTGTGCTCCTCATGGGCTTCACGTTCGGTGGTAGGCTTTAGTGACTTATGTGTGGACCGGTGTTTTCCAGTGGTGCTTGGGTTCAGGATTGTTTGTTGTTGTAGGTGCTTGGTTTTTTTGTTTTTTTTTATTTTTTTTGTGTAGTGCGCGGGCTGCCCCGGTGTTTGGCGCTGGCGCTGGCATTTGGTATTGTGCTGTGTGTGTTTGACGCTTTCACTGGCATTGGGTGTTCTTTTTGTTTTTGTGCTGGTGTGTAGCGCACCTCACCTTGCCCCCATGGGCTCCTCCTCTGTGTGGCTTTGCGCGTGGTTTGAGTGTTGTCTTGTGCTGACGCATTGTACAGGGGTTTTATCTCCTTGTGTGCTCCCTCCTCGTGGCATGTGCTCAGTGCTTACACTTAAACTCAACTCTTGGTTCCTCTGGTGCTTTAGATCTATGTTTGTTTATATTCTTGAAGATGTAATCAGTTTATGATATACAGTGTTTTCGGTTCAACCAAAATCGTCAATATATGAGAGGTTGTTATGTAGCTTGAAGAGTGATACATGCGATATCGTCATTACATGAGGTTATTTTGTAGCTTGGAACATGAAGGAAAATTATCTCTATGCTCTATAGCCACTGGAATTCAACGATCTGCCATTTACAGTATAATCTATCTTTTCTGTACAGCGTGGGGTTCCTGCCTTTGGCCGTGGCACTCTTTCTTTCCTTGGCATTTACTGTGGCTTTGAAGGTGTATAATTGTTCGTTGTTTCTGGTGTATGACTCTGGTAATTTCTTAGTCGATCCTTGATGATGTTGATCCAGATCTTGATTGTATATTTGGTTCTTGATATTTCTTTCCCTAATACGACCAAATCAAAATACCCTAATACGGCTTAGTTCCGAGTCTCACAATGTGGGGTAATCTATTTTCCTTTTTTTTTTGGTGCTCGATGATTTAATGTCGAAGAACAAAGTAGTTGTGTTTCTGGCTACTTTCGGACGGTTTTTGTAGGTTGGTTTTTGAGATTTCTAGGGTTCGAAAACTGGTTTCCGACAGGAAATCCGCCCATGAATTCGAACCTTAAATTGAAACTGTGCATGGTTACATCCAGTTTCTTTTTCAAAAATAGAAATTTCTTATTATTCTCCAGGTGAAGATTGCCCTATCAGGTTTCTTCTTTGCTGGACTGTAACGACCATGGGTATCAGTGTTGTCATTGCTTTGGCTTGGGCATTCCTTGGACACTAAGTTAATCCACGGTGGGTGCATATGGTGTACTTTCTATTTCGTTGACTCATGATTGAATTTTACTAACATTACTTCGAACGTAGAGACATAAATTATGTTCAACCCCCCCTTTTTTTTATTATATAAATATATATACGGTGAGCGTAGCAATGCTCCTCCTCCAAGTTACTTGGCGCTTGAGCATGGCTTATCTATTGGTTTCTTGCGTGTTGTAGTGCATGATAAAGACTCATGGCTCCATGTGGGTGCTTTCCTTGGCACTTTACACTTGGACGTGGGATCACATGTGGCTTGGAATATGATTGGTAACATTGTGGTTGAATGGTTTACTTGGAGGTTGGGCTCAATGGCTAACGCCCAAGTTGTTTTTACTGTTGTTTCTAGGCTTTGATTCTGGTGTATATGGTGTAATTATATTTTGGTCCACAAACAATGGTGTTGGTTCGAATCCCATGCTGACACTACTTTTAGCCTTGATCTCGAACTTGATGGGATTAAAAGAGAGGTTGGCCGTATGCTATTTTGGAGTTTGAATGCAAAGGGTAGCTGGTCCAATATTTTTTTTTTTTTATTATAGGGTGGCTATCTTTCTCACAAATCATTTTATCCCGAAGATGAACTACAACAAGAATTCTATGGTGGATAAGTTTCGGGAAAAACTACATTCAATAATTTATTTATTATTATTATTTTTATTTTCTGTTATTACTTTTGTTATATATCCCTTTGTTTTTTTTTACTTTATTAATTGTTGAGCCGATTTTCCCTAGGGTTTTCCTAGTAAAGCCTTGCTTTAGCAACACATTGCTTACAAACCCTCTTGTCTTACCTCTTATCAACCATTATTTAAGCTAGTTGTTTCCATTAGGCTAAGGAAGCAGGAGAGAACACCGAGGCCTAGGTTTTCTACACCAAAATGAGCCTCTCTCCCCTAGGGTTTCATCCTTGAGGCCTTGCCATAGCAACACCTCAAGGTTTAACTCTCTTGTCCTTATTTTTACCACTATCACTTGATCCTTCAGCTTTTGCATCCTCCTTTTGACTCCATATACCCTAGGAACGCATTGATCTAAGGCCATGTGTGTTGAGTAACTTGATCCTACAAACTTCCAATACTTTGAAAAAACCCTAACCATTACTAACCCTAGCCTAGACTAACTCTACTAACCCTAGTGTTGTCATCATCTTCTTGTGCTATAAACACCTTTGTTCAACTTTCATTTTAATGTTAAATCAATTGAATGGTTAGTTAAGGCATTATCTATGACGTGTTGATTTTGTTACATTGAATGCCAAGTTTCTTTAAGAATTTATTGAGAAGTAATATTGTAGTCATTGTTATTATATAATCGTTTATTTACTTCATCAAATACAGTTTCTCAATTTCTTTTTATCAGAAAGATCATTGAGTATATGAAGTACTAACCAGCAAGCAAGCTTGCACATATATTTTCTTGTTGCTTTGTCTTAGGCATGTACTCCTTTCTTGGTTATTACTTCTGGTTATCTTTATTAGATATAAGCCAGACTTTATGATCAAGTGGTGACTTGTGAGGGGGGGGGGGGGAATTATCTTTTAGCTCCTAAGCCTTTTTCCTTCTCAAAACCCCAGGTCACCGGGGACGTCTCCCTGGGCCTCACCTCCCTAAATAGAAAGAACCTTCCGATTGAGGTGACAATGGGTGGGATTGGTTCAGTTACGCTAGTTTGACCTGTTTTCATCCATCTATTATCTTAACTACAAACTACGTGATAACAAGTACCACCATGCCCTTGATAAAGGGAAAGCCACTGCTGCCCCTTCCTCACCCTCCAATGGCTCTGACAAATCCGTGTCTTCCCGGATGCATTTGAGGGACGATTGTTCCCACGTGATCAACAATATTAGGCCTAAAGGCTCTACACAACCAAAGACAAATTCAAGAAAATCAAGAGGTGACAGCAACACGCAAGGAAGGGTTGCATCACAGACTGGGAAATATGGCTTTTGAGTTTTATTTTATCTATTGTTTTATGACAATTGACTTAAGGGATCTTTGGACAACATGCTTTATTTTGTATATATGAGTATTATTTTTGAAATAATTTCTAATTTCATGAGTGTAAATTTCCAAAAGTAAATATGTTGATGGGAGACACAAGGAGGTGTGTTTTTCTTAACTAATGGATATGTTATAATTGTTATGATTGTTATGAACTAAAGGGAGTCACAAGGGGTCCCACCTAATAGTTATTATTTATTTATGACCCTTATTATAATTATTACTCTTCCTCCTAACTAAAGTTAGTAGAGTCTTTTAATTAACTTAACTAATGAGTTAGTTCAACTACTTCAACCAATTCTAATTTGTTAAAAGAAAAAGGAAAGGGAGGAATAAGGGGAGGATAGAAGCAGAAGCATACTAAGGTTTTCTCTTTGAGTTTATGTTGAGATAGTTCAGTTTTCATTCATTCATATATTCATCACAAGACTAATTCTCTTTTATGATAGCAGGGTCTTATTGTAGACAACAATATTCAGGGTTGAATCAAATCATTCAGACACTTGTTTTTTAGAGGTGTTGATCTATATTTGATAGTTTGTGTTGACTTGTCTGTTTGTGGATTAGTTTTCATGACTGATAAAGGCTATTGTGCAGAGTCAAGTGGGCAGCAATCTATGGCAAGCTAATCCATATTTTAGAGTTAAGTTTTGGTTTTCTGTCAGAGGTCCTTTTGTATGTTCCATCAGGGATGTCTAAGTTTGACTTTGGTCCAAGATTTCTATATGAGATTTTGTAAAGAAAATGACTCTTTGGTGAATTGGAATGAAATAAAGGATTGATTTATCTCTTGTCTATCTTGATTATCATCTTGGTGTCTTTATGTCTATTCTTACATTTATTTCAGCAACTGTTATATTCAGAAAATTACATAAAAAGTGAATTTCCAACAAGCTTTTTGTTGATAAAAGACTAGCCTAAACACTCGTAATTAATACTTCTAAGTTAGGATGCTATTTTTTTTTGGCTATAAACAGAGGGTGATATTCCCATCTACTTTGCTTTAGCCAAGTAAAGTCTAAAAATGCTTGAGTAAGATCATTTCATATCTTTTCCTCAACAGACCTTTCCCAAGACATTATCTAAATTAATGTTCAAGTCAATATAACTAGTCTTTCGCAAAGCGGGAGTAGGAAGAAGTCTACTTGTTGGTGGAGGAGGGTGACTTTGTTGAGAAGACTTAAGGTTATTGGGAGGAGATTGTGGCACATTATCTCTTATGTATTCTTACATTCCTATATCCCTAATTTTTTCTCTTGATTCCTTGTCCAAACTATTTATAACTTCCATCATATCCCTCCTAGTTGCTTCCCTTTTGCTTTCCTCAAGTTATTCACATGTGATATTGAGGCACACTTGAGGGGATATTGTAAAAATATGGTTTGTGGCATCAAATACATTCACTTGATCAAGTTCCCTATTGTTCCTTGTGAAATCATGTCCCCATTGTGACTCTCCAGAAATCAAGCACTAAGGAGCCTCTTCTTGACTCACGACATTTGAATAATCTAGAGTATTCATGAACCTTCGTTCATTTAAAGACCTGGATTTCCATGATTGATTATACTTTTGAGTTTTCCTTTTGAAAGGAGGATCCGGGGTCTGTGATTGCGCCCTTTCCAAATTGGTGATCTTGTTTATCATCAAGGTTTGATTTTTCACTAGGTCATTCATGGTTTCTTCAATTCTTGCCAATGTAGCACTAAAATGCTGAGTGGGATCAATGTTGTGCATTGCCTTTGGTTTGACATCAACCCTATCTCTTCATACATAGAAAGGATCTACCCTGCATGATGAAAGGTTAGCCTCAATTTTCGTAGCCATATCTTTAGCTTCATGAATTGTTTTTGGGCCCATGTCTTTGAGAAAGTATCCAAAATTCCAATGGAAATCTTTCATGTAGAGGAAAAGCAGATGATTCCCCCCTGGGTGATGACTCTTCATAATTTGTTGAAGCAACGTTTCAAACTTGGCGTTAAACTCTAGGACAGTTTCATTCTCTAATTTCTTGGGTGCTACCTGGCTGTTAGGAAACTACAAAATCTGCTACAAAACACATAAGGAAACCTGGTAGGATGCCAACATAGAAACTGAGGCTCTCCAATCCTACCACTTCGTTGCTCTAGTATACTTCAAGATATTAAGAAAATAACACAAGACAAAGACTCCAAATGAATTCTCCTTTGTCTAGCTACGGTGGGTATTGGACCACCAAAACTAAACCTGCACTAGAAGGGTTTTGCCCAAAACCCTAACAAAAACGTCGGCCACAAGGGCACCCAATACATATCAAATCATAATTCCCAAAGAGGTAGGCTCCCCTTGTAATTATCCTTCTTCTCTGATTCTTCTAGATCTTCCTTCTTGACCAAATCAAATCCTCACTTGATTAAAATATAATTATTTATTTTATTTAATATCTCTTTAGGTTTTGATACTTTGACTCCCCTTTTTCTTTTTTGACCATAGCCGATGGGAGTTGTGTAGGCTAATGAGTCATCAATTGGAGGGGGGCATTACAATCCTCCCTTTCCGAAATTGCTTGTCCTCAAGTGACTAGTCGAATATCATCAGGAGACAATGTAGAACATTTTGCGTGGTCTCTACATAATCTAACGTACAAAAACATGTTGACCTGATACATCTCTACAACACTTTGTAAATCTAAAACAACATTTCTCTGAAGGTGCATACCGAGCTTAAAAAAACAAATGTCAAACAATTAATTAGAACCATTTACAAAAACTAGCATATTGCACAAATAAATAAATAAACGAACAAACAATTACAATGTACATCTATAAGAGCTCCATAATATGAGTGACGGAGCACCGTATGACAACTACTTTGCAATGTTGAGTGTTGGTATTGATCCTAATACTTCTATTGATATTGTTTTTTTGGTTGTATTGGCTAGGGAGGGGCTTTGGAAAGAGGGAGAGAATGTTCTCTTAGAGATGTAGAGTTGGTTATGTAAACCTAATGATGCAACCTACAATTCATTTTTGCATTCTTATGCAAATGGGGAAAGTGATAGAACAAGATAAGACTCTTGCAGACAAAATATGAAGGCATGATTTATCCCAATAGAATATTCATCTCCTTGAGGGACTTTTGATAGTCTACAAAAAACGTAACTTGCCTAGAGAAACAATATATGCCTTTCCAGAATTGGAGAGAAGAGGTTAGATACTGATTTGGATACTTTCAATGCCATCATTCCCAATCATGGAAGGTTGCACCAAGTTGCAAAAATACATGATATCTTAAGACCCATAGAAGACTCTGAAGGAAACAAGGTTATGTTTTTCTCTTGGGCATTAGGACATGATACTAATAACCACATAGAGGTCTTTGAAGTGCTCGTGGGGATTCACCTTATCCCAGAGAATAGATATTCAAGGATCACGATTATTAGCGACTCTAATATGATCATAAGGGGACTTCGTCAAACTCTCAAGACCATGCATCCTACTATTGATAGAACTCTACTTCAAATCAAATACATGGAACATAAATTTGAAAAAGTTTGTTATTACCATGTGTATAGATCTCGTGATGCCATAGCTGACTCTCTTGCTAAATAAGAAAAATTGTTTTCTATCGGGAAGCTAAGGAAAAATTCCTCAATTAGCTATGTGCCTATTCCTTAAGGAAATTYCAGCGTTCTAGTCACTCCTCTTGAAAATTTTGTCGTGCACGCATCCTTCCCTTGGACAATTTCACGATCCCTCCACATTCCTTTCTCCTCCTCCGTGTGTCGACCTGTATTGTGATCGATGCCTCCCTTCAATATATTCTCTCCCCTTCACATTACAATCTGTCATATTTTTCTCTCCCTCATGCAGGAACTGGTACTCTGCACTTTGCACTTTCCCCTGCAACAATCCTCTCACGTCCTGGAGATTTTTAGGACATACAACCATGGCATCATCCTCTATCGGTGACTCGCGCAAAATTCCATCCACCAACATCATGTCTTTGGCCTCCCCTTGTGACCTTTTGCCTCCAGTTCTCTTTGTTTGCTGGAAAGGAATGCATCAATCACAAAGGTGGTGACATTGTTGGTTATTATCTCAAGCCTTGGATCAATTGGCCTCCATAACGTTATTAGTCCCACGTAAATATGTGGCACCGTAGCAAAGGCGACTACCAGTGCTCATAGTGTACCATAGGATGAATTCAGGAGCAAATGCAATCTCAGCAGGAAGAAATCACATCTTTCAAAACACAAGTTGAAAAATAGACTCAACAGTTCTAGGCTCAAGGGCAACCCCACAATGCAAACATGGCTCTTGTCATGTGCATGGTTATTAGGAATTCATCCCTGATTCATTCGATTCGTCGGTCTCGACATCAACAAAGTGTTCAAGAACACAACTGACCAGTCAATTCTCCTGAATCCAGAACCTCAAATGAAGCACTCCACCCACAACTGCATCAGAATGCACCGCTGGTCCCAACAACGGTTCAAGCAGAAAATCCAGACCTAGTAGCAATACAAGAGATTGAGGTCTAGCAATAGAACCAGATGGACACAAATCTACATTTGCACTAGTTTGCATGATTAGCAAATTTTTGTACTTGCTCTGCTCTTTTGTAGCTATATTTCGTTGGCCTTTTTGTATAAACAACATTAGCTCAAATCAGAAAATACAGAGAGAAATAGGGACAAAGACATCAATTTTTTTGTATACATTTTTAGCCTATGTGCAGTGTGTAATTATGGCCTTTTTTGGAGAAATCCAGACCCCTTTCTAATATAATTATAACCATTTATGTTAAAAAAAAGATATATAGATCCATTATGTAGAGGACCTTGGACACATTTAAGCAACAATAACAATTTGCATATGTTAGCAAACATTGTTTTCTACTACCAAAGGCTAATAAAGTTGCAATTACAATTTGCTTGTCACCTTTCATGACAAGGAATACAAAACTCTTGTGGCCATTGGAACTACAAAGGACTTCCAATTTTGGCTAAAGAATCATTCTTAAAGAGATTATATTCATATTTGTAGATGTGTGGATGATTGTAAAGCTCTGGAGATTTTCCAATAAAGTACATACTAGAGTACCTCTTGAATTATCTCAATTCCAAGGCCACGTATTGGTAGGATTTAGACAGGCCTTGAGAATCTATGATTTGGGAAAAAGGAAAATCATTGTGTGAATGTGAAAATAAGCTCTTACCCAATACACTTGTGTACATTCATATTCGTAGTGATCTAAATTAGACTCTATCCAAGTTCAGAGGACAAAGGGGTTAAGAATAAAAGATAAAGATAAAGATGGGATAGTTGCTTCAAAAGTTTCAACCTGTTTCTCCCAAATCACCAAATCCTTTACTTGTTACCTTCAATCTCTCTTCTATGTATTCAACTGTACTGAACTCAAATTTTATCCTCTACTTGAGGAGGTGGCATGGATTTCGATGAATGGACCATCTGGAACCAATGATTGTCATTTTATTTTAACGAGATAGGATTACCAGTTTAACGGTGTTGAAACTTTGTGAACTCCAACCAATAAAATATTGGGGCTGCCCTTTATTCTTGTCACGGTATAGTTCATCCTGGAACTTGTTATTTAACATGAGGTTTGAATGAAACGATAGCATAGGAAATGAAGCGGAGTGTGAACTTGTTAGGGCTCTAGAGATACCTTCTCGTTGAGATAGATATTTGGAAAGAATGAAAAGATAGGAGTAAGGGATTTTTGTGACCTATGATCGTATGTGATGGAGAATGTACAATATGTAAAGAAAGATACACCATCCACATTGATGTTCGCCAATGGTGAAACCCAATGCCCAACTAATCTTTGAATGCTAGATCAATCAGCTTTGGCGATCTAACATGTTATGCTAGTTCATCTTTTATAAGGAGGATAACATTTTTCCTGTTGAATTGTTTGTTGGCCACCAGGAAGAAGTCTGTCATTAATGTTTAGGATATACCATTTCCTAGACCTCAAGATAGAACTGAAATTGTGTCTGCTATGCTCCATTCAAAGTTGCAATCAAGGGGATGCTCTTTTGTATTGGCTCTGTTATCGACCAAGACTCCCAGAAATGGTTTGGGATGCGACTTGAAAATCTGTATATAACGAAAAACGAGACTCAGATTGAGGAACCGTCGTCTCCATTGGATTCCTAGCATAGGATTTCAGCTAGAGCACCCCTCACTCCCGGGTCCAATCCCTCGTAAAAAAAAAATTTCATCGATTTTGATAACTATGTTTTTTCTCAGTAAGAAGCAATGCAACATTTGGATTTAGGGGTCCAATTTATGAAACCATGCCTCAGGAGCAGATGGACAATGTGGTCACATATTCCATGCCAAAACAAGCTTGCATCATCTCACAGAACTCAAAAATGCTTCTCCATTAGGTTTTTATGCCTTGAGGAGGAATTGGCCAAGAGTCCCCAAAATGGTTTGGGATGCCACTTGCAACTGCACATAAAAATAAAACAGAGACTCAGATTGAGGAACCGTCGACTCCGATGAATTATTGGGATAGGATTTCAGCTAGATCACCCCTGACTCCCAGGTGCCATGCCTCGGAAGTTTCTTTACTCATTGATTTCGAAAGTTAGTGTTTGGCTCAGTTTGAAGCAATGCAACATTTGGATTAAGGGGTCCAATTTATGAAACTATCCTGCATGAGAAGACCGATAATGTGGTCATCTATTCCATGCCTAAACAAGCTTGGAGCATCTCATGAAACTCAAAAATGTTGCTCCATTAGTTTTTTATGCCCTTAGGAGTAATTGGCCAAGAGTCCCTGAAATGGTTTGAGATGCGACTTATAACTCGGTATATAATGAAAATCGAGACTCAGATTGAGGAACTGTCATCTCCATTGGATTCCTCGCATAAGATTTCAGCTAGAGCACCCCTCGCTCACGGGTCGAATCCCTCGTAAGTTTTGTTTTTCATCAATTTTGAGAACTAGGGTTTTGCTCAGTAAGAAACAATGAAAAATTTGGATTTAGGGGTCCAATTTATGAAACCATGCCTCAGGAGAAGATGGACAATGTGGTCACATAGTCCATGCTTAAACAAGCTTGCAGCATCTAACGGAACTAAAAAATGTTGCTCTGTTAGGTTTTTATGCCCTGAGGAGGAATTGGACAAGAGTCCCAGAAATGGTTTGGGATGCCACTTGCAACTGAACATAAAAAGAAAACCGAGACTCGGATTGAGGAACCATCAACTTTGATGGATTACTGGGATAATATTTCAGCTAGAGCACCCCTCACTTTCGGGTGTCATGCCTCAAAAGTTGCTTTACTCATTGATTTAGAGAATTAGTGTTTTTCTCAGTTTGAAGAAATACATCATTTGGATTAAGAGGTCCAATTTACGAAATTGTCCCTCGTTAGCAGATCGATAATGTGGTCACCTAGTCTATGCCTAAAAAATCTTGCAACGTCTCACGAAACTCAAAAATGTTGCTCAGATAGGTTTTTATGCCCTAAGGAGGAATTGGCCAAGAGTCCCTGAAATTGTTTGGGATGCGACTTGCAACTGGGCATAAAATGAAAACGGAGACTCAGATTGATAAATCGTCGACTATGATGGATTACTAAGATAGGATTTAAACTATACCACCCTTCACTCCCAGGTTCCAAGCCTCGAAAGTTGCTTTACTCATTGATTATGAGAACTAGTTGTTACACATAATTTTCGTCATCCCTATGACCGTTAATGATGCAAACCTATCTATTGCCTTCAGAGGGGTCAGTGGCCTGAGTTCCTGAAGAAAGAAGGGAGAAGAACTTTTCCTAAGAAAAGAAGTTGCATTCTCCTTTGTAAAAACACCATAAAAAAGGATGTTCACATGTTGCTATATAGGCAGGGTGCGAGAATGCATGATTCTTGCAGGTTGCACCATAGCTAGGGTGCGAGATGTTCGCAGGTTGCTCTATAGGCAGGGTGCGAGAATGCCTACACGTGGGAAAAACAAGCGTTTTCTCGAATCTTCTAGAAGGAGAAACTTCTATGGTGAGGTGGCATCCGAATGGTTTGGATCTTACTCGCTTTCATGATTTAGTGGGATCATCCTATCCTCCTCACCTTATCCTCTTCAACTTATAAAAGGAGAGGAGTTCTCATGGAGAAAGTTAGCTTTTGGTTAGCTTTGGAGCTTTTGGGATTAGCTTGGATTGGATTGAGTTTTGGAGATTTTTAGCTTGGCTAGATGAGCCGCTTTGTCAAGATAGATTGTGAATACTATCAGATCCGTGCTCTCAGAATTCTTGGAGTGAAAGTGTGTGGGGAACGAAGGACAGTTGTAAGAGACCTTACGACATCAAGGCCATGGTTGTAATCTCTCTTTCACATTTAATATGATACAGTGATATGATGTTTTCCTATAAAGCTTGTTGTGTTTTATTGTATGATTCCTTGATCATATACATAGGTTTATATTGAGTTTATGCTATTACTGTCACTTTGGTTGGTTGCGTTCTTTTGCAGGTTCATCATCGTATGAGCATTGGAACGAAGATAGGTTGGTAATGGCGAGAGGAAGTGGCATTTAAATGGTATGTCACCTATCCCTCTTTAGCTATTAAATTCAATATTTAAAACTTAAGGAAAGCGTCATGTTCTGGTGTGTTTTGTTCTAGATCTAGGTGGATCTACGGAGATTAGTTAGTGTCCGCACCTACCGATTAGTCCGATAACACTAGTGTTTTTATCAGTTTAAAGCAATGCATCATTTGGATTGAGGGGTCCAATTTATGAAATCGTCCCTCGGGAGCGGATGGATAATGTGGTCACCTAGTCCATGCCTAAACAATCTTGCAGCATCTCACAGAACTAAAAAATGTTGCTCCGTTAGTCTTTTATGCTCTGAGGAGGAATTGGCCAAGAGTCCCCGAAACGGTTTGGGATGCGACTTGCAACTATGCATATCATGAAAACTGAGACTCAGATTGAGGAACCATAGTCTCCGTTGGATTCCTAGAATAGGATTGTAGCTAGAGAACCACTCACTCCCAGTTCCAATCCCTCAGAATTTTTTTCATCGATTTCGAGAACTAGTGTTTTGCTCAGTAAGAAGCAATGCAAAATTTGGATTTAGGGGTCCAATTTAGGAAACCATGCCTCAGGATCAGATGGACAATGTGGTCATCTAGTCCATGCCTAAACAAGCATGCAACATCTCATGGAACTCAAAAATGTTGATCCATTAAGATTTTATGTTCTGATGAGGAATTGACCAAGAGTCCCCGAAATGGTTTGGGATGCCACTTGCAACTGGGCATAAAATGAAAATCGAGACTCGGATTGAGTAACCATCGACTTTGATGGATTAATGGGATATGATTTCAGTAAGAGCAACCCTCACTCCCGGGTCCAATCCCTTGGAAGTTATTTTTTTCATCGATTTTGAGAACTAGGGTTTTGCTATATTATAACATACAACTAGATCTAAGAAAGTTGATTATGCCCCAAGGGCTTAAGCTATGGATTAATATGTATGAGATCTAGATCTAGAAGATTTAGAGCATTAGAATAAGAGATCAACAACAACGCATTACTTATCCTAATCTTATGATTTTGGGTATTCCTCTCCCATGGTGTAGGCAATTATTAACTTAGAAAAACTTGGAAAAGAGATGAAAAGCAAGGCAAATATCTCAATGGCACAAGGTGGAGGCAAGCCAACCATTGTTGTGCCAATGAGGTGGTGAGGAAAGAAAGCAATCCAATCTAACTATCAAAAGAAGTATCACTAACCCCACGTCCTATCTTAGAATTTCTTTAGAGATGAAAGAAACTTGAAAATGGATCTAGATATAAGCTCACATGTGGGAAGAGGTCGTACCAATCCCTCTCTCAAGCTCTTGAGCTACAAAAAATCAGCAAGAATGACTAGATCTATGTGCAAGAAGCTAGAAAAGACCAAGAAAGGGTTGAGAATTGTTACCCACTTGAAGTGAAGGGTCTTGGAGTGTTGTGTGGCTATTTTAGGGCAACTTAACCCCCTCAACCTGCTGCAAACCTGCTTCAAACCAGCAAGCTATGCTTTCTGGAAAATTTACACACAACCAACAATGTGAAGAAAAATTTATGTTTTTAGGGAAGAAATTTTTCTCCTTCAAAACTCAAGATAAACTATGATTAAAGTGACCATTAAACCATGTTAAGCTAGATGAAATATATATGGAATGATAAACAAGTGAAATAATGAGTAATGATAAGAAAAATGGAGTTTATATGTGCTCTAAGGGAGGACTCTTCCTTGAGGCAATCCCAATAAAGCTCTTGAAGCCAAACCTACAACACTTGACAAGATCATATGCATACAAAGATAATATGGATGAATATGCTAATCATATGAAACACTTGCACCCTATCTAGCAAACCCACATATATAGATCTACAAAAACACTCGTTGTTAGATCTACCCAAGTAACACTTTACCCAAGATCTAATCTATGCATCAATCAAATCAAACATTTACAAATTTACCTCACTTGTAGCAAGAACAAAAATACTTGTTGCTCTTCCAATGATCCTCCAAAGTTTCTCCTTTATTACTCAAAATGGATCTTGGAGAAATACTTGCTCCAAAAACCTAAGAGCCAAAGAATGGAAGATGGACAAGAAAGAGAGAGAGAGAGAGAGAGTGGAAAATCAAGTAGCATAACAATAGCTCAAGATATGGTAAAGAGGAAGTGAGGAGAGGGATCTATTTATACTTTTAGAGGCAAAATCACCCCTCTTGGATCAATGCCAAGTGTCCACCACCGAGCACAAGCTAGAATCCCAAGGGTAGGGCGTACCATCTAGGGTTTGAGAGGTGGATCTAGGGTGTGGATGAGTGGTAGGGTGTTGGGATCACACAAAAGGGTAGTGGGAGGCTAGGAGAAGCATGCCACATGAGAGAAGGGGCCCCAAAATATTGAAAATAATTTTCTATAATTTTCCCAAGTGAGGGGGGGCGTAACTTCTCTAGGAGGGCGCACCACTTGGGGGAGAGGAAAGGAATGGGAGGAAATAAATGAGGGGAATGGAGTGGGGATGAGACAAGGGGTGACGTGGAGGGTGAGGGAAGGCACAACAACCAAGAGGAGGATCCACCACACCTTCTAGAATCAAATTCCATCATCTCATTACCAAGGGGGGCGTAACTTCCCTAGGAGGGCGTGGGGGTTGAGTGAGTGAGGGGGTGAAAGGTTTAGAAAAAGGTTAGAACAAGTTGGTTTGGGTAGGTTAGGAATGGGTTAAGAAACCTCTCTCTATATTTATCCATCTTTTCATCATCATTTTAACTCATTATTACAATTTTTACATTTTTGCTATGTCAAGACTTAGCAATTAAAATTGTTGTTTTGACTGACTGACACTCTGGGTGGACAAACCCATAGCATAATTTGTACAACTGAGATGAAACTTGGTCCAGGGGTGTAGGGGGTCTCATTCCATTTATTTTAAGCACAAATACACCTATCAAAAGTCCCTGGACCTAGTTTTTACAATTTTTGCTAAAAAAAATTAAGTAATTAAATAAATTAAACCTCCAAACTTAGGGAAATTTAATTAAAAATCAATTAATTAAAAAAACCTAATCTAAACTCGATGGAATTCCACGAAACTTTATAAGATGTCTTGCATGGTCATTTACATCATTCCTAAGCAATAGTTACCAGAAGATGAGCCCATTGGAACACCTTTCACCACTTTGGAGGAATTATTGCAAGTGTGAGGGAAAAACTCAAGGGAAATCAATAAGGCTGAAAAACCCAATTGATAACCTGAGGATACAAAACCCTCGGTGAAAGGAACTCTCCCACTGAACTGATCCCAAGGTAACTGACCTAAATATGACCCATGCAGACCCATTACATTATTGACCCACACAGGGGTGCGGAAATTTCAATTACAAAAAGAAGTGTTGGGGCCAAAAATGCCTGTATAACCAAATAGTCTTCGACAAATGAGCATCTCTTCATGGCACATGGAGTTGAACCCCTAGTTGGATAGGCGGTCAACAGGGTCCAATTTATGAAATCGTCCCTCAGGAGCGGATATATAATTTGGTCACATAGTCCATGCCTAAACAAGCTTACAACATCTCACGAAACTAAAAAATGTTGCTCCGTTAGTCTTTTATGCCCTGAGGAGGAATTGGCCAAGAGTCCCCGAAATGGTTTGGGATGCGACTTGAAATTGGGCATATCATGAAAATCGAGACTCAGATTGAGGAATCATCGCCTCTGTTGGATTCCTGACATAAGATTTTAGCTAGAGCACCCATCACTCTCAGTTCCAATCCCTCAGAAGTTGTTTTTTTCATCGATTTCGAGAACTAGTGTTTTTCTCAGTAAAAATCAATGCAACATTTGGATTTAGGGGCCCAACTTAAAAAACCATGCCTCGGGAGAGAATGGACAATGTGGTCACCTAGTCCATGCCTAAACAAGCATCCAACATTTCATGAAACTCAAAAATGTTGCTCCGTTAGGATTTTATGCCCTGAGAAGGAATTGGCCAAGAGTCTCCGAAATGGTTTGGGATGGAACTTGTAACCGGGCATAAAATGAAACTGAGACTCAGATTGAGGAACCGTTGACTTCGATGGATTTCTAGGATAGGATTTCAGCTAGACCACCCCTCACTCCCGAGTGCCATGCCTCAAAAGTTGCTTTACTCATTGATTTTGAGAACTAGTGTTTTTCTTAGTTTGAAGCAAGGCAACATTTGGATTAAGGGGTCCAATTTATGAAATCATCCCTCAGGAGTGGATGGATAATGTGGTCACCTAGTCCATGCCTAAACAAGCTTGCAACATCTCATGAAACTCAAAAATGTTGCTCTGTTAGTCTTTTATGCCCTAAGGAGGAATTGGCCAAGAGTCCCCAAAATGGTTTGGGATACGACTTGCAACAGGGCATATCACAAAAAATGAGACTCAAATTGAGGAACCATCATCTCTGTTGGATTCCTGGCATAGTATTTTAGCTAGAGCACTAGTCACCCCCAGCTCCAATCCCTCGGAAGTTGTTTTTTTCATCGATTTCGAGAACTAGTGTTTTGCTCAGTAAGAAGCAATGCAACATTTGGATTTAGGGGTCCAATTTAGGAAACCATACCTCGAGAGTGGATGGAGAATGTGGTCACCTAGTCCATGCCAAAATAAGAATGCAACATCTCATGGAACTCAAAAATGTTGCTCTGTTAGGATTTTATGCCCTAATGAGGAATTGGTCAAGAGTCCCCAAAATGATTTGGGATGCCACTTGCAACTGGGCATAAAATGAAAATTGATACTCAGATTGAGGAACCGTTGAATTCGATGGATTATTGGGATATGATTTTAGCTATAGAAACCCTCACTCTCCAGTCCAATCCCTTGGAAGTTATTTTTTTTTATCGATTTTGAGAACTGGAGTTTTTCTTAGTTTGAAGCAATGCAACATTTGGATTTAGGGGTCCAATATATGAAACCATTCCTTTGGAGCAGGTGGACAGTTTTTTTCACATAGTCCATGAAACCATTCTGTTAGCTTTTTATGCCCCAAGGAGGAATTGGCCAAGAGTCCCCGAAATGGTTTGGGATGCGACTTGCAATTAGGCATAAAACGAAAATTGAGTCTTGGATTGAGGAACCATCGAATCCAATGGATTACTGGGATATGATTTCATCTAGAGCACCCCTCACTCCTGGGTGCCATGCCTAAAAAGTTGTTTTACTCATTGATTTCGAGAAGTAGTGTTTTTTTCAGTTTGAAACAATGCAACATTTGGATTAAAGGATCCAATTTATGAAATCGTGCCTTGGGAGTAGATGGACATTGTGGTCACATAGTCCATGCCTAAAAAATCTTGCAACATCTCATGGAACTCAAAAATGTTGCTCTGTTAGGTTTTAATGCCCTTAGGAGGAATTTTCCAAGAGTCCCTAAAATGGTTTGGGATGCGACTTGCAACTGGGCATAAAACGAAAACCAAGACTCAGATTGAGGAACCGTTGACTCCGATGGATTTCTAGGATAGGATTCTAGTTAGAACACCCCTCACTCCCAGGTGCCATGCCTCGAAAGTTGCTTTACTCATTGATTTCAAGAACTAGTGTTTTGCTCAGTTTGAAGCAATGCAACATTTGGATTAAGGGGTCCAATTTATTAAATCATCCCTTGGGAGCGGATGGATAATGTGGTCACCTAGTCCATGCATAAACAAGCTTGCAACGTCTCACGAAACTAAAAAATGTTGCTCTATTAGTCTTTTATGCCCTGAGGAGGAATTGGCTAAGAGTCCCCGAAATGGTTTGGGATGCCACTTGCAACTGGGCATATCATGAAACTCGAGACTCGGATTGAGGAACTGTCGTCTCCGTTGGATTCCTGGCATATGATTTTAGCTAGATCATCCATCACTTCTAGTTCCAATCTCTCGGAGATTGTTTTTTTCATAGATTTCGAGAACTAGTGTTTTGCTCAGTAAGAAGCAATGCAACATTTGGATTTAGGGGTCCAATTTAGGAAACCATGCCTCGGGAGCGGATGGACAATGTGGTCACCTAGCCCATGCCTAAACAAGCATGCAACATTTCATGGAACTCAAAAATGATGCTCCGTTAGGATTTTATACCCTAAGGAGGAATTGGCCAAGAGTCCCCGAAATGGTTTGGGATGCCACTTGCAACTGGACATAAAATGAGAACTGAGACTCAGATTGAGGAACCGTCATCTTCGTTGGATTACGGGGATAGGTTTTCATCTAGAGCACCCCTCACTCCTGGGTGCCATGACTCGGAAGTTGTTTTACTCATTGATTCTGAGAACTAGTGTTTGGCTCATTTTGAGGCAATGCAACATTTGGATTAAGGGATCCAATTTATGAAACCGTACCTTGTGAGCAGATCGATAATTTGTTCACCTATTCCATGCCTAAACAACCTTGTAGCATCTCATGAAACTCAAAAATGTTTCTTCATTGGGTTTTTATGCCTTGAGGAGGAATTGGCCAAGAGTCCCTGAAATGGTTTGGGATGCGACTTGCAACTCAATATATAACGAAAATCGAGACTCGGATTAAGGATATGTCGTCTCTGTTGGATTCTTGGCATAGGATTTCAGCTAGAGCACCCCTCACTCTCTGGTGCCATGCCTCAGAATTTGCTTTACTCGTTGATTTAGCGAATTAGTGTTTGACTCAGTTTGACGCAATGCAACATTTGGATTAAGGGGACCGGTTTATGAAACCATCCCTCATGAGAAGATCGATAATGTAGTCACCTTGTCCATGCCTAAACAAGATTGCAACACCTCACAAAACTAAAAAATGTTGCTCCGTTAGGTTTTTATGCCCCGAGGAGGAATTGGCCAAGAGTCCTCGAAATGGTTTGGGATGCGACTTGCAACTTGACATATCATGAAAAACGAGACTCGTATTGAGGAACCATCATCTCCGTTGGATTCATGACATAGGATTTCAGCTAGAGCACCCCTCACTTCTGGGTCCAATCCCTTGGAAGTTGTTTTTTTCATCGATTTTGAGAACTAGGGTTTTGCTTAGTTTGAAGCAATGCAACATTTGGATTTAGGGGTCCAATATATGAAACCATGCCTTGGGATTGGATGGAAAATGTGGTCACATATTCCATGCCTAAACAAGATTGCAACATCTCATAGAACTCAAAAATGTTGCTCTGTTATCTTTTTATGCCCAGAGGAGGAATTGGCCAAGAGTCCCCAAAATGGTTTGGGATGCCACTTGCAATTAGGCATAAAACGAAAACCGAGTCTTGGATTGAGGAACAATCAACTTTGATGGATTACTAGAATATTATTTCATCTAGATAACCCCTCACTCCCGAGTGTCGTGCCTTAGAAGTTGTTTTACTCCTTGATTTTGAGAACTAGTGTTTTGCTCAATTTGAAGCAATGCAACATTTGGATTAAAGGATCCAATTTATGAAACCATGCCTCGAGAGAAGATGGACAATGTGGTCACATAGTCCATGCCTAAACAAACTTGCAGCATCTCACGTAACTCAAAAATGTTTCTCTGTTAGGTTTTTATGCCCTGAGGAGGAATTGGCCAAGAGTCCATGAAATTGTTTGGGATGGGACTTGCAACTAGGCATAGAATGGAAACCGAGACTCGGATTGAGGAACCGTTGACTCCGATGGATTACTAGGATAGGATATAAGACATACCACCCCTCACTCCCAGATTCTATGCCTCGGATGTTGCTTTACTCATTGATTTTGTGAACTAGTGTTTTTTTTAGTTTGAAGCAATGCAACATTTGGATTAAGGGGTCTAATTTATGAAATTGTCCCTCGGGAGCAGATGGATAATGTGGTCACCTAGTCCATGCCTAAAAAATCTTGCAGCATCTCATGGAACTCAAAAATGTTTCTCCATTAGTCTTTTATGCCATGAGGGGGAATTGGCCAAGACTCCTAAAAATGGTTTGGGATGTGACTTGCAACTGGGCATATCACGAAACCGAGACTCGGATTGAGGAACCTTCATCTCCATTGGATTCATGGAAAAGGATTTTATCTAGAGCACCGCTCACTCTCAGCTCCAATCCCTCGGAAGTTGTTTTTTTCATTGATTTCGAGAACTAGTGTTTTGTTCAGTAAGAAGCAATGCAACATTTGGATTTAGAGGTCCAATTTAGGAAACCATGCCTCAGGAGTGGATGGATAATGTGGTCACCTATTCCATGCCTAAACAAGCATGCAACATCTCATGGAACTCAAAAATGTTGCTCTGTCAGGCTTTTATGCCTTGAGGAGGAATTGGCCAAGAGTCCCCGAAATGGTTTAGGAAGCCACTTGCAACTGGGCATAAAATGAAAATTGAGACTTGGATTGAGGAACTGTCGACTTCGATGAATTACTAGAATAGTATTTCATCTAGAGCACCTCTCACTCCTAGGTGCCTTGCCTCGAAAGTTGTTTTTCTCATTGATTTCGAGAACTAATGTTTTTTTTAGTTTGAAGCAATGCAACATTTGGATTAAGGGGTCCAATTTATGAAATCGTCCCTCGGGAGAGGATGGATAATGTGGTCACTTATTCCATGCCTAAACAAGATTGCAACATCTCATGGAACTCAAAAATGATACTCCGCTAGGTTTTTATGCCCTAAGGAGGAATTGGCCAAGAATCCCATAAATTGTTTGGGATGTGACTTGCAACTGAGCATAAAACGAAAACCGAGACTCGGATTGAGGAACTGTCAACTTTGATTGATTACTAGGATAGGATTTCAGCTAGACCACCCCTCACTCTTGTGTGCCATGCCTCAGAAGTTGCTTTACTCATTGATTTCGAGAACTAGTGTTTTTCTTAGTTTGAAGCAATGCAACATTTGGATTAAGGGGTCCAATTTATGAAGCCATCCCTCAATAGCGGATGAATAATGTGGTCACCTATTCCATGCCTAAACAAGCTTGCAACATCTCACAGAACTCAAAAATGTTTCTCTGTTAGACTTTTATGCCATGAGGAGGAATTCGCTAAGAGTCCCCGAAATGGTTTGGAATGTGACTTGCAACTGGGCATATCATAAAAACCAAGACTCGGATTGAGGAGCCGTCATGGGCCAGGATATAAAGAATACCAAGACTCGGATTGAAGAACCGTCATCTCTGTTGGATTCCTGGCATAGGATTTCAGCGAGAGCACCCCTCATTCCCAGGTCCAATCCCTCAAAAGTTTTTTTTTCATCGATTTTGAGAACTAGGGTTTTTCTTAGTTTGAAGCAATGAAACATTTATGTTTCTTTTGTGTAGTAAAGGTCGGGAGGAGTAGTGGGTCATGGACCATGATGATAACTCTTTGGAATTCATCATTGTCTTCACTTTTCTTTTTCTTTAGAAAAAGGAAGAAGTCATCTATGTATGTGTTGATATTGCACCAAGTCTGCGCTTCCTGCCAAATGACCTTGGTATTCAAGATATAATGCATTAGGTTTATCCCACAGGGTCTCAACTTTGAGAACATGTGGCATAGCGCATGTTTGGTGAAATGGCATAGTACCAAATTATTTGGGTTAAATAATTATTTTTCTCACCATAGGTGTTGTGCCACAAGGGTACTTGGCAACATAGAAGAAACAATTGGTTTTATGTTTGACCAACTATTAGATAAAGAGGTCATTTGTACAAGCTCATGGTATATGCCATCCTTTGATGTTGCATCATGGATCATAAATTACTTAGAATTTTATGGGAGAGCTAGTGTAGTCACACGGGTCTTGTCCAAATAGACTTGCGGGAGCTTACAAAAGTCCGTTATGCTACTCGGTTTAGATTTTATGCCCCCGGACCAAATTGACCACATGTCCCTAAATGGCTTGAGGAGGCGAGTTGAAACTCGCGATAAAACTCAAAGAGGGACTCATATGCACGATATGTTAGTTGCATTGGATTAAGAGCACTGGGTTTCAACTAGTGGCCCCCCTACGCTATCATTTCGTCGATCGAAAAAACATTTGTTGGAGTATCTTCAGCACTAGGGTTTTGGTCACTAAGACATAGTGCAATTTCTGAAGATGAGGTCAATTTTCAAGAACACTCTGTCGGACATTTTTTTCTAGTGTATTCACATGGGCCTTGGCCAAACAGACTTGTGGAATCTTACAAAACTCCGTTATGCTACTCGGTTTGGATTTTATGCCCTAGGACCAAATGGACCACATGTCCTTGAATGGCTCGAGGAGGCGAGTGGAAACTATCGATAAAACTGTCATGAATTTAGGTGGATAAAGAAGTAGAGTGGTTTAATGTTGCTAAACAAACTTGTGGGAGGTTATAGAAGTCTATTATGCTACTCAGTTTATATTTTATGCCCCAAGACCAAATTGGCCACATATCCATGAATGGCTTAAGGAGGCGAGTTGTAACTCGCGATAAAACTCAAACCGGGACTCGGATGCACAAATCATCAGTTGCATTCGATTCAGAGCATCGAGTTTCAGCTAGTTGGGCCCCTATCCGATCATTCCGTCAACAGAAAAACCATTTGTTGGAGTATCTCCAACATTAGGGTTTTGGTCAATGAGGCATAGTGCAATTTTTGAAGATGAGGTCAATTTTCAAGAACACTATGGCGACATTTTTGGCTAGTGAATTTGTATGGACCTTGTCCAAACAGACTTGTGGGAGCTCAAAGAACTCTGTTATGCTGCTTGGTTTGGATTTTATGCCCCAGGACCAAATTGGCCACATGTCCTTGAATGACTTGAGGAGGCGAGTTGCAACTATTGATAAAACTCAAACCGGGACACTGATGCATGAACCGTCAGTTGCATTGGATCCAGAGCACATGGTTTCAACTATTGGGGCTCCTACCCTATCATTCCATTGAACGGAATGCAATTTGTTGTTGTATCTCCAACACTAGGGTTTTGGTCAATGAGGCATAGTGCAATTTCTAAAGAGGAGGTCGATTTTCAAGAACATTGTTTTAGGTTTTTTTGGCTAGTGTAGTCACGTGGGCCTTGGCCAAACAGACTTGCAGGAGCTTATGGAATTTGTTATGCTACTCAGTTTGGATTTTATGCCCCCAGACCAAATTGACCACATGTCCCTAAATGGCTTGAGGAGACAAGTTGCAACTCTCGATAAAACTCAAACCGGGAATCATATGCATGAATCATCGGTTTCATTGGATTAAGAGGACTAGGTTTCATCTAGTGGGGCCCCTACGCTATCATTCTGTCGACCGAAAAACCATTTGTTGGAGGATATTCAGCACTAGGGTTTTGGTCAATGAGGCATAGTGCAATTTCTAAAGATGAGGTCGATTTTCAAGAACACTCTGTCGGGCATTTGTTTATAGTGTAGTCGCATGGGACTTGGCCAAACAGACTTGCGGGAGCTTATGAAACTCCATTATGATGCTTGGTTTGGATTTTATGCTCCCGGACCAAATTGGCCACATGTCCTTGAATGGCTTGAGGAGGCGAGTTGCAACTATCAATAAAACTCAAAACAAGACTCGGATGCACAAACCGTCAGTTGCATTGGATCCAAGCACCGGGTTTCAGCTATTGGGGCTCCTACACTATCATTTTGTTGACCGAAAAACCATTTGTTGGAGTATCTCCAACACTAGGGTTTTGGTCAATGAGGCATAGTACAATTTCTGAAGAGGAGGTCAATTTTAAAGAACACTGTGTCGGGTGTTTTTGGCTAGTGTATTCATATGGGCCTTGGCCAAATTGAATTGCGGGATCTTACGGAAGTCCGTTATGCTACTCGGTTTGGATTTTATGCCCCAGATCAAATTGACCACATGTCCCTAAATGGCTTGAGGAGGCGAGTTGCAACTCGCAATAAAACTCAAACCGAGACTCAGATGCACAAACTGTCAGTTGCATTGGATTAAGAGCACTGAGTTTCAACTATTGGGCCCCCCATGCTATCATTCCATCGACCGAAAAACCATTTGTTGGAGTATATTTGACACTAGGGTTTTGGTCAATGAGGCATAGTGCAATTTCTAAAGATGAGGTCAATTTTCAAGATCACTCTTTTGATCATTTTTTGATATGGTATTGGTATTGGTATGGTATGGTATTGGTATGGTATTGGTATGCATATCATTGTCAATGCATACCATTGTGGTATGCAATGGTATTGATATTGGTACACAACAATATTGGTATGCAATGGTATGGTATTGGTATTGGCAATGTTATTGGTATGGTGTGGTATGGTACTAGCAATGGTATTGGTATGCATATTATTGTCAATGCATACCATTGCAATGCAATGGTATGCAATATTTGTATTGGTATTGGTATGCAATGATATTGGTATGCAATGGTATTGGTATGAAATCATATGGTATTGGTATTGATATTGGCAATGGTATTGGTATGGTATGGTATGGTATTGGAAATGGTATTGGTATTGGTATTGTATGGTATG
>ML804379.1:591690-611838 GCA_009831015.1 Picea engelmannii
TGGTATTGGTATTGGTATTGGTATGTTATTGGTATGGTATGGTATGGTATTAGTATGGTATTGGTATTGGTATTGGTATGCATATCATTGCCAATGCATACCATTGCCATGCAATGGTATTGGGATTGGCATGCAATGGTATGGTATTGGTATGGTATGGGATTGGTATTGGTATTGGTATGGAATGGTATGGTATTGATATTAGTATGGTATTGGTATTGGTATGGTATGGTATGGTATGGTATGGTATGGTATTGGTATTGGTATTGGTATGGTATGGTATGGTATGGTATGGTATTGGTATTGGTATTGGTATTGGTATAGTATGGTATTGATATTGGTATGGTATTGGTATTGGTATTGGTATGGTATTGGTATTGGTATGGTATGGTATGGTATGGTATTGGTATTGGTATGGTATTGATATTGGTATGGTATTGGTATTGGTATGGCATTATTATGCATATCATTTCCAATGCATACCATTGCTATGAAATGGTATTGGTATTGGTATGCAATGGTATGTTATTGGTATGGTATTGGTATTGGTATTGTTATTGGCATGCAATGGTATGGTATTGGTATGGTATTGGTATTGGTATTCTTTGGATTTGCAAGAGAGAATTTAGCACAATGGCAATGTTATGTGGAGCTTTATCTCATATTCATGTAAGGATTAGGGATGAGAAATATAGTTTGGTTTGGTTCAAGAATCCTATTATAAGATAATAGATTGCAAAGCTATGGTACAATACTATGTTATGTAATGCAAAACAAGACAAAATCCTTGTGGTGGAAGCCCCTTTGGAATATTAGGAGCTCCTATGAAGACACATGTTTATATGTGGCTAGTGTTGAGAGACATGTTACTTCTTTGAGATCATTTGCAAAGGAGAAGTAACCAAGGGCCTGGCATGTGTTCACTTTGTAAGATGGATGATGAAGTTATCACCCATCTATTAGTGATAAATAACTATGTTAGAGAAGGTCCAAGGGAAAGAAGGCCCTATGAATATTGGATGAGAATCCAAATTATCCAAATAGTAGGAATGTATAAATAAATTAAACAAAAGGGGAAAATCCCTGCTAGGCAAACAATATTTGTTATCAGGAGACACAAAACAAGGGATAGTATTTCGAAACTCCATAAATTGCAAGGAACATTCCACAAGTTCATAATATTCAAAGGAAATAAAGGACATGGATGCCCAAACGAGGAGTGTTGATCGCCTCTCCAACATAGGTGGTCAAATCCATGTTCCATGAAGAGATGCATCATTAGATGCTCATTTGTCGAAGATTTTGGTTCTACAGGGCATTGTTTGGCCCCAATACTTCTTTTTGTAGCTGGAATTTCCGCACCCTTTTGTGGGTTAATAATGTAATAGGTCTGCATGAGTCATGTCTAGGTCAGTTACCTTCTGATCGGTTCACTAGGAGAGTTCCTTTCACTGAGGGTTTTGTATCCTCAGGTTATCAATTGGGATTTTCATTCTTATTGATTTCCCTTGAGTTTTTCCCTCACACTTGCAATAATTCCTCCAAAGTGGTGAACGACGTTCTAGTGGGATTATCTTTTGGTAACTATTGTAGGGAATCATTGTAAATGACCATGCAAGACATCTTAGAAAGTCTCATGGAATTTCATTGAGTCTAAATAGTTTTTTTTAATTAATTAATTTTTAATTAGATTTCCCTAAGTTTGGAGGTTTAATTATTTTTGAGCAAAAATTATAAAAACTAGGTCCTTGGACTTTTGATATGGGTATTTGTTCTCAAAAGAAATGTAATAGCCCCCCCCACATCCATGGACCAAGTTTCATCTTAGTCGGACAATTTTTGCTATGGGTTTGTCCACCCGGAGTGTTAGTAAATCAAAAACAACAATTTTAATTGATAAAGTCCAAACATGGCAAAAATGTAAAATTGTAATAATGAGTTAAAAGGATTTTAAAAGGTGGAATTAAGTTAGAGAGAGACTCCCTAAGCCTTTCTTACCCACCCAACCTTGATTTAACCTTTTTCTAACTTTTACCCCCTCACATCACTCAACCCTCACGCCCCCCTGGGGGAGATTGACGCTCTTCTAGGTAGCACTACGTTGTAACTTAGTGTGGTATGTGTGTGTGTGTGGGGGGCGGGGGGGGGGGGGGGGGGGGGGGAGCGGGGAGCGTTCTCTTGTGATTTGCCTCCCTTTATCCCCCATGTCACCTTCGAAGGTGATCCCACTACCTCTAGCTCATTGTTCCCCTTCCATTCCTTTCCTCTTCCCAAGAAGTTACGCCCTCCAAGGAGAGTTACGTCCCCCTCTTGCATGTCTTCTAGAAAATTTATTTTTATGAGTTGGGGCCTCTTTCTCTTCCTTGGAACGGATCCCATAAGCCTCCCACTTACCATTGTGTGATCCCAACACCTCCCACACTCATCTACACCCTAGATCTATGATCTAAACCCTAGATGGTGCACCCTAACCTTGGGATCTCATCTTTTTCTTGGTGATGGACACTTGGCATTGATCCAAGAGAGGTAGGTTTGTATCTCCAAGTATAAATATATCCCTTTCCTCACTCCCAATTCACCATATCTTGAGCTATTGTTATGCTACTTGATTTCTCACTCTCTCTCTCTCTCTCTCTCTCTCTCTCTCTCTTGTTCTATCATTTCCATTATTTGTCTCTCATGGTTTTGGAGTAAGTTTTCTCCAAGATCCTTTTTCTTGAGTAATAAAGAGAAGCTTTGGAGGATAATTGGAAGAGATATGCATGTTCTTGTTCTTGCCACACATATGAGGTAAATTTGTACTGATTTGGTTGGTGATTGCACACATTGGATCTTAGGTAAAGTGTTACTTGGGTAGATCTATCAATGCATGTTCTTGTAGATCTATATATGTTGCTTTGCTAGATAGGATTGAAATGTCATCTTGCTAGTATATTCAATATATTATCTCTTGTATGCACATCACCTCTCAAGTTTTGCAGGTTTAGCTTCAAGGGTTTCATTGGGGATGTCTCAAGGAAGAGTCTTCCCTTGAAACACATATAAACTCCATATTTCTCAACCTTTAATCTTCTACTTATTGTTGTTCACTTCATACATATTTCATCTAGTTTAAATTAGTAAGATTGGTCATTTAAATCAATTTTTTATCAAAAAATATTTCAAGAAATTTTGTTGCCCAAAAAAGCAAAAGTTTTTCTTCACTTTGCTTGTTGTGTGTAGCATTTCCAGCAAGTATATCTTGCTGGTTTTTGCAGGTTCAGATATGGTTGAGAGGGGTTTGGCTACCCAAAAAACGTCCACAGAACACTCAAAGACCCTCCAAAGGGATTGGTATCTATTTCTCAACCTTCTTTCTCAATTTCTAGGGCTTCTTGTGCATAAATATTTCTCCTTTTGCTGATTTAGTGGCTCATAGTTGTGGGAGAAGGAGTGGTATGGCCTCCTCCCACGTGTGAGCCTTGGGATAGCTAGGGTCTAGTGTAGATCTTGTTTTTTCTTGCATTTTTTGTATTTCTTGAGCTAGGACGTGGGGTTTGGTAGATGAAAGGCATCTCCCAAACCTAGGACGTGGGGGTTAGGATTTTGTTTGTTGGTTTGCTTGTTTCTTTTATTAGCTTATCTCTCTTGCTTGCTTACTTCTCTCCTTTCTCAAGCTATTTCTAATATTAAGCAAGTCTAATAATTGCCTACCTATTGGGAGAGGAATACCCCAAGTGGTAAGGCTAGGGTTTAATATGTGTTGTTAATTTTTTAGTGCTTAATGGTTTTAAAGTATTCTAGATCTAGATCTCATACATAATTAATCCTTGGTTTAAGCCTATTGGGCATAATCAACTTAGCTATATTTACTTGCATGCTTAAGATCCTTAAAGATTGATCTTTTATTTACATGCTTAAATTTAACACATTGAATGTTTAATGCTTCATAGTTAAGTGAATGGTTTTCTCTTTCAAGCTATAGTATTTTAAGGCCATTTGCCAACACACTTGAAGTAATTCTTTTGGTTAAGTTGATAGTGTAGGCAAACACTTAAATCTTCTTTCTCACAATTAAAGCTTGGATCTTAATTCTCTAAATCAACAATAAGATAAGTGTGCTCATCTTTCATTTCTTGTTGGGAAGTTGTTCTTGCCCTTGTAATTTACTTTCTTTTCATAGCAAGCTACATGTTAATGATCTACTGCATGGGATAACTAAATTTTGTTTCAGCCTTCATATTTAATTGCTTTACATGTGTTCATACTCTTAATTCCATAAGCTTAAGCAACACACATTTAAGCTGAAGTGAGTTTCGGCCATATCATTAAATCACACTTTAAAGGTTTCATAAAATCTTTAAAACACTCTAAAATACACCTAAAAGTCTACCTAATTGATATATTAACTTAATAGACTTAATAGGGTACCTTAGACCACCATCTTCACCATATAAAACGGGTATTGAGGAGGGCAACARACGGTGATAGGTCGGGGACGGTCTCACGACACAAAGGAGTGTCCTTTCCTTAAAAACTCAATGCTTTGGGTTGTCTGTGACAGCTAGGGTTGGCCTTGTTGCCATACTATCTTGAGCATCCAGCAACCATTTGGCAATAGGAAGAAGAGGCTTTGGTGAAATACTTAATAAAGGTAACTAAAACTTTGTAATCCTAAGAAACCTTTAATTTATCAAGTAATCCAACCTTGGGCTTAAACTAATAAATACTTTGTGGGTTGAATAGCTAAGAGTGTGGATAATATTCATCATATTAAAATAATTGTTCTTGAAATATCTAAATCTTCTTGTGATGTGTTGATGATAATGATGTGTTGATGAAGATCTCATAAATGTGATGATAATTCTTTGATCTCCTTGTATCCTGCACACAAACTTAAAAGTAGTTAGCTTGCTTATTGTATCCTAGCATTCTTTACTTGTAAATATTTTATCTAATATTCATTGAGAGTAATTATTCTTTTGAACATCTTGTACTCATATTTGTAACGAAACACCCTAACATCTAGTTGACCCCCGCTCAACCTTAGGCACTAGTCTTAGTTGCCCTAGGAAAAGGCTTGCTTGACATACTAACCTTTGCATATTGCATTGTTGCCTTAACATATTAGGATAGACTCCCTCTAACCTTAAAAAATTAAAATCAACTCCTAGAACCTAACTCTAAAACTTATCTAGAAACTAGGGACTACCCCCCTTGGCTTCCCTAGAAGTGAGCCTACACAGAAGAGGTTCAAGTCAAAGTGAAAACGTGGGCTTTGAACCTAGGCACTGTGCCTCCAAGGACACACTAAGTGAGCAAGACTTAGCTCACATTTGCAAGTGTGTATAAGGATGACAACAGGGAGCCATTGACAAAAACTAGGGAAAAAACAAGGCATGGGATCCTTCAGTACTATTGATACCTCGTTCTCCATCCATATTACAAAGTCGGTCCACTTTTCATTTTGTAACATTTCTTTTTCAAAATGAGTTGGATGCCAACCATATTTGTCCTCCTGTCAAAACATGGCACATAGACTAGTTAAACTAATAAATATGTAATCATTTACTTTTTCTAGGAAAAAAAAAAACATTTCAGATAATAAATATACTTACAAAGGTGCAAATCAAGGCTTGTAAACATTTTTGGCCACTATGATGTGTGGCTTGGAGTTTTGCAAGCCTATATTTGGAGGCTTTGTCCTGAAACATAAAATAATTCAATTGAACTATGCACAAATAAAATATAAAAATCGTTTAAGAAATTTGATATAATATTATGAGCAAATTGAAATACCTGGATACTCTCCTCACCAGACTTCCTCCGTGCATCCAACTTCTCATATGATTTTACAAGTTCTTTCCATACTTTTATACTGACATCAATCGAACTTTTTTTGAGCCTTAGCTTGGGTGGGAGTTTTTTTATCTTCTTTGTTTGATTGCACCTAAATCTCTTGCAATTCTGAGACATTTGTCTTTTCACCTTTTTTATTGACCAACCTATGCCAAATTCAGACTCCATGTCATGAATTACAGCTTTATGCAGGTGTGTTGGTATCTTTGAGAACGACAAATGGAGATGGTCTTTGAATCGTTGAAGGCATGATTCCTTCAACCTATTCAAAAAAACCTTCACGACATCTGACATTCTAATTTCACCTGAAACCATGTCGTATTCTATCCTTGTATCATAGTTCCCAATGCAAGTTCCAAAACATGGCGTGGTGGATGAATTTTGGGTCCCAGGAGTGGCTTCGACATTGGAGGTATCCTCTCTCTATTCCATATTCTTAGAGGTCATCATATATGATTTCCTCCTTGATTTTCTGCTCAATCCAAGATTGGTTGGGGAATCAATTGATTCCCTTTCGCAGGGTTGATTTGCTTGCAATGTCTCAGGGGTCTTAGTGGATCGTTTTTCTATGTATTTTGAAATTATTTTCAAGTCTACACCGTCAAGTTTTTTTATGGCCTTGATCCCCAATGTCGAAGAAAATGCATCTTTCTCCTAGTCAGTCTCATGTCCCTAGATATATAAAATATTTTTTTTGTGTTAAAATTTTCAGTAAAAAATAAATAACTAAAAAAAAAAATGAGACAATTAAAAATCTATAAATTGAGAAGGAATTACCTCATTATGGATAGAATTTGTTTCATTCCCTCTACTTGACATTTGAACCAAGTTAGGGAAAATCCCTTCTGTCAGGATTTGGGCAAGTGGACTTGGTGACGATTTTTGAAGGTGCTTATTTCTTCTCTCTTCTTCCTCGTCTTTTTTTTCCTATTCTAACAAGGATAAACAAATGTCAAACTCAAATATACCATAACATATGAAGAAATTTATATGTAAAGAGGTTGAATTGTGAAATTTGATAATTGTTTTACTTGAAAATCTCAGTTCGCCCTTAGGAAACCCCCAAATTGTGCTCTGGTCTTACCCTATTTATATTCTCCTTAGGAAATACCCAAATCATTTTGAAATCCAAATATAGTTTGAAAATTAGTTGGTATGCTCACACCCAGTCTCCCTTTGCCTTAGAAAACACCCAAATCGTTTTGGAGTCCAATTTTAGTTTGAAATTGAGTTGGTTTGGCCGCAGACTATCTCCTCTCGCCCTAAGAAACACCCAAATCGTGTTGGAGTCACCCTAAGAAACACCCAAATCATCTTGGAGTCACCCTAAGAAACATCCAAAACGTGTTGGAGTCGAAATACAACAAGAAATGCACTTGGACTGTCATGCTTTATCTCCATTCGCCCTGGAAAACACTCAAATCGTGTTGGACTCGAAATGTAGAAGGGAATTCAGTTGGATAGGCCACAATCTTTCTCCATAGCAAACTCCGAATTCATGTTTTTGTAATTCTTCCCCTCCAAAATGTCAAATTCATCCCTTTGCCCACAGATATATGTGGTTTTTAGGTTTTACATATCAGTGGGCATATTTGTCCCCTTGCCCGCGGGTATTTTCATTTTTTTAAATTTCAGTTGGGGCTAAATTGGGTGCCAGATACGCCTTGTTTAGCGTCGATTTATCTCCTTAATGTAACTATAGGTGCCTTAGTGGACGCAAAAAATGCCAGGGATTGCACCTAAATTTGGTCAAAACGTGTCCATTTTGGGCCTAAACGGTGATCCACCATTGATCCAATCACATGTAGTCCTCAACTACAACATTACTCAAGACAATGTCTCACCTTTAGTAGCTCATTTTCTATCTATCACTATGGTTTGGTTGGATAATGATCTAAATAAAAAATTCCTTATGTGACCACTATCACCATTTACACAAACTCCACTGATAGAGTATGAGTCTTTGAATCCTTTGAACAACTTAGACTTGCAAATTGATATTGTAGCTTCACACTTGGGAGCCACCAATCCACTCTCTTTTTCCATGTGTTAAAGTTCTCTTTCCTCATTAACCATGAATTTCGATGATGATGAAAAATTATTTGATTMTATACCTTATTTTAATGGTCCTTGGGATAACCTCCACTTTAGTTGTCCTATTGACTTCCTATCTAAGCTWCCCACTCCACTAGCATGCCCTTAGACTCCATCTCCTCTAGAAATATCTTTGATTCTTTCCTACTAGCACCACATATCGTACTTGACATTGACACCTTGGACCACTCTTATGATCATTGATTTTTCAACCACATGGATTCTTGTTTAATATTTTGAGGATACAAACACTTCCWTGATTTTAATTACTCTTGATAAATCTAATAAKATTTTTGAATTGATGTTTCATAGATGCGTGGATTTGAACTAGATATTGATATTTTGGTACCTTTGCATCATTTAGTTATCCATGGTTGGCTTAGAAAAAATGTAGCAAAGATGTAGCAATTTTTATCACCCCTATTGACTTCAACCTTCTTTTTAGGTGCAATTATGTATGGTTTGGTATGGTATGGTATAGTATGGTATTGATATTGGTATGGTATAGTATGGTATGGTATGGTATGGTATGGTATGGTGTTGGTACACAATGGTATTGGTATTGGCAATGCATAATGGTATTGGCAATGCATGTCGTTAATGGTATTGGTAATGCATACTGGTATTGGTATTGGTATTGGCAATGCATAAGGGTATTGGCAATACATATTGTTATTGGTATTGGTAATGCATACTGGTTTGGGTATTGGTATTGGCAATGCATATTGGTATTGGTATTGGTATTGGCAATTCAATGGTATTGGTATTGGTATGGTATGGTATGGTATAGGTATTGGTATTGGTATTGCCAATGGTATTGGTATAGTATGGTATGGTATTGGTATTGGTATTGTATTGGTATGCATATGATTGCCAATGCATACCATTTCCATGCATTGGTATGCAATTGTATTGGTAGTGGTATTGGTATGTAATGGTATGGTATTGGTATGGTATTTGTATTGGTATGGTATTGATATTTGTATGGTATGGTATGGTATAGTATGGTATTGTTATTGGTATTGGTATGGTATGGTATGCTATTAGTATTGGTATGGTATAGGGTTGGTATGGTATTGGTATTCTCCACTTTAGTTCTCCTATTGACTTCCTACCTAAGCTATTTACTCCACTAGCATGTCGTTAGACTCCATCTCCTCTAGAAATATATTTGATTCTTGCCTACTAGAACCACATATCACAGTTGACAATGATACCTTGGACCATTCTTATGATCATTGTTTTTTAAACCACATGGATTCTTGTTTAATGTTTTGAGGATACAAACACATCCATGATTTTAATTACTCTTGATAAATCTAATAACATTTTTGAATTGATGTTTCATAGATGCTTGGATTTGAACGAGGTATTGATATTTTTGTACCTTTGCATCATTTAGTTATCCATGGTTGGCTTAGCAAAAATGTAGCAATTTTTATCACCCCTATTGACTTCAACCTTCTTTTTAGGTGCAATTATGTATGGTATGGTATGGTATGGTATGGTATGGTATGGTATAGTACAGTATTGGTATTTGTATGGTATTTGTATTCATATTGATATGGTATTGGTATTGGTATTGGTATTGGAAGTCCCTTATGCTACTCAGCTTGGATTTTATGCCCCTAGACCAAATTGGCTACATATCCCTGAATGGCTTGAGGAGGTGAGTTGCAACTCGCGATAAAACTCAAATCAGGACTCGGATGCACAAACCGTCAGTTGCATTGGATTCAGAGCATCGATTTTCATCTAGTTGGGTCCCTACGCTATCATTTCATCAACAGAAAAACCATTTGTTGGAGTATCTCTGACATTAGGGTTTTGGTCAAAGAGGCATAGTGCAATTTTTGAAGATGAGGTCGATTTTCAATAACACTATGCAACATTTTTGGCTAGTGCAGTTACATGGATCTTGTCCAAAAAGACTTGTGGGAGCTTACGAAACTCTGTTATGCTGCTCGGTTTGGATTTTATGCCCCCAACCCAAATTGGCCACATGTCCTTAAATGGCTTGAGAAGGCGAGTTGCAACTATTGATAAAACTCAAACCGGGACTCAAATGCATGAACCGTCAGTTGCATTGGATTCAGAGAACCTGGTTTCAAATATTGGATCTCTTACCCTATCATTCTGTCGACCAGAAAATAATTTGTTGGAGTATCTCCAACACTAGGGTTTTGGTCAATGACGCATAATGCAATTTCTGAAGAGGAGGTCGATTTTCAAGAACATTGTGTCGGGTCTTTTTCAATAGTGTAGTCACATGGGCCTTGGCCAAACAGACTTGCAAAAGCTTATGGAAGTCTGTTATGCTACTTGGTTTGGATTTTATGCCCCCGGACCAAATTGACCGCATGTCCCTAAATGGCTTGAAGAGGCGAGTTGCAACTCGCAATAAAACTCAAACCGAGACTCAGATGCACGAACCGTCAATTGCATTAGATTAAGAGCACTAGGTTTCAACTAGTGGGACCCCTACGCTATCATTTCGTTGAACGGAAAACCATTTGTTGGAGTATCTCTGACACTAGGGTTCTGGTCAATGAGGCATGGTGCAATTTCTGAAGATGAGGTCAATTTTCAAGAACACTCTATTGGGCATTTGTTTCTAGTGTATTCGCATGGGCCTTGGCCAAACAGACTTGCGAGAGCTTACGAAACAACATTATGCTGCTAGGTTTGGATTTTATGCCCTCGAACCAAATTGGCCATATGTCCTTGAATGACTTGAGGAGGTGAGTTGCAACTATCAATAAAACTCAAAACATGACTCGGATGCACAAATCGTCAGTTGCATTGGATCCTGAGCACCGAGTTTCAACTATTGGGGCTCCTACACTATCATTTTGTCGACCGGAAAACCATTTGTTGGAGTATCTCCAACACTAGGGTTTTGGTCGATGAGGAATAGTGCAATTTCTAAAGAGGAGGTGAGTTGCTACTATGTTTGGATTTTATGCCCCCAAATCAAATTGACCACATGTCCCTAAATCGCTTGAGGAGGTGAGTTGCAACTCGCGATAAAACTCAAATCAGGACTCAGATGCATGAATTGTCAGTTGCATTGAATTAATAGCACTGAGTTTCAACTAGTGGGGCCCCTACGCTTTCATTTCGTCGACCGGAAAACCATTTGTTGGAGTATCTCTGGCATTAGGGTTTTGGTCAATGAGGCATAGTGCAATTTCTGAAGATCAGGTCAATTTTCAAGAACACTCTTGAGAGAGTTTTTTGCTAGTGTAGTTGCATGTGCCTTGGCCAAACATACATGTGTGAGTTTACAAAACTCCATTATGCTGCTCATGAGATGATAGCTGAAAGCTCATGAAAATCAGGGATCGACAGGGTGAATTCAACTTATAAATTTTGAAGAGCCTGGAAAGAATAGAAAAGAAATTGGAAAAAGAGAGTGACACAAGCAGATCAAGAAGTGTCAGAACCCCTGAGAGGAGAAGAATATCAAGGAGTGGTAGCAGACATTACTGTCTCTCCCTGAAGCATTCTGGCAGGGAAACACACAGTAGTTCAAGCCTGTCCCCTACCAGAAAACACTGAAAATATGGAAAGGGTGAATTGAAAGGGGAGATGAACAAGATCAAGCCTCCAACGTTTGATGGAGAACATAAGAACGAGGAAGATGTCGAGACATGGTTGCTTGGCATGAAGAAATATTTCCAACTACATAACTACTCCACTCATGTAGAAGAAAGAATTGCGATGTACCAGCTAAAAGGAAAAGCATCCATGTGGTGGGATCAGTTTGTGAAAGTGCAACACATCAGAGAGAAAGATATTACTTGGAAGCAGTTTAAGAGGTATTTCGAGAAGAAATACCTGACCAAAATATATTATGATAGGAAGATGAAGGATTTTTTTGAACTCAATCTAGGCAGCATGACCATTGATGAGTAAGAACGAAGTTTCTTGGAATTGCTGAAGTATGTTCCATTCATCAAAGATGAGACTGTCAAGATTTAGAGGTATCTGAGTGGACTACCACCTTCCATCGGTGATAAGATTCAGTATGATGATCCTAAGACTATGGAAGAAACAATAAGAAGGGAGAAATGCTTGTATGAATAGCAAAGAGAAAAGCCTACCTTTCGGAAGGATTGGGATGACCAAAAGAGGTTTAAGAAGGAACAGAGGCAGAAGGGAAACAAGCCTCCCTTTTTCAGAAACAGTCCTCAGGGACAGTCATCTTTTAAAGATCCCAGAAGGTTGAAGTGAGTGAGAAAATTCCCAGACTATCACCTATGGAGTGTTGGGGTTGTAAAGGGAACCATAGGTACAGAGACTACCCCCATAGAAAAGATAAAGTGAGAACTGTCCATACTGTTCAACAAGCTGAAACAATGGAGGATATGGACAACATAATGCCATTACTTTTGGTCGGGTCTAAAGAAAGAAATCACCGAATACATCGCCATATGTATGGAGTGCCAGAAAGTTAAGGCTAAGCATAGGCACCCAACAGGGTTGCTGCAGCCTTTACCCATTCCTGAGTGGAAATGGGAAGTGGTGACAATGGATTTTATCATAGGATTTCCCAGAACAAGCAAGCAACATGATTCAATCATGGTGGTGGTGGACAAGCTTACAAAAGCTGCCCATTTTATTCCATTGAAAACCACTTAGAAGGAAGCAGATGTTGTTGATATCTTCTTAAAAGAAGTGGCACGCTTACACGAAATTCCTAAGACAATTGTGTTTGATAGGGACCCAAAATTCACCTCAAATTTATGGAATGGACTGTTTAAGGGATTTAGAACGAATCTGAACTTTAGTACAGTGTATCATCCTGAGTCTGATGGTCTGACAAAAAAGGTGAACAGAGTAATAGAAGACATACTGAGAATGTATGTGATGGATAAACCATCAAGGTGGGAAGACTACCTGCATTTGGTATAATTCGCCTACAATAATGGGTATCATACATCGTTGAAGATGAGCCCATTCGAAGCACTTTATGGAAGAAAGTGAAACACTCCAGTGAGCTGGGATAATCCAGCTGACAAAGCAGTAGTTGGGCCTGAGATGCTCAAAGAGATGGAAGACCAAATGATAAGAATTAAACATAATCTAAAAGATGCCCAGGATAGGCAGAAAAGTTACGTTGATAGTAACAGAACCCACAAAGAATTCAAAGTGGGTGACCACGTTTTCCTGAAAGTGAAAACTAACAGGATTTCCCTGAAGTTGGGAAGTTGCGCCAAGTTGACAGCAAGATTTTGTGGGCCATTTGAAATCCTGGAAAGGATTGGGCCAGTTGCATACATGCTTGCATTACCTACATCTATGACTGTACATAATGTGTTTCATGTTTCACTGCTTAAGAAATATATACCTGATGCTAATCATGTTATCGATTAGAATGTGATTCAGGTGGAGCCAGAAGGTGTCATGCAAGTGCATTCTATGTGCATATTGGACAGGAAAAGAAAACAACTCTGGAATCGAGCTATAGAGATTGTAAAGGTCCAGTGGACCTGGTACGGTCCTGAGGACGCAACATGGGAGCATGAAGATTCTATGCGGGCAGAGTACCCGCATCTTTTTGAAAATTTTGAGAAGCTTGCAGAGACAGTGTAAGGTTGCACTGAGGACGGTGCAGAAATAAGGGAGACGGATTGTAGTGTCCCCAAGATCCAACCCTTTGTAAGTCTGATGTATGAAATGAATTGTAAATATGTGTTATAGGCTGGTGAGCCAAGTTTGTATAAGACGATGGGCTTATGTGATTGTTAGGCCAAATAGCCTAAGGGTTGGAGGCCAAGGGCCTGATTTTGTACCTGTATGTATGCAGCACATTAATAAAATATAAACACCACCGCATGCAGACCAACCACGACGAATGAGTGATGGGGGACTAAGCTTCCACAAAGTGGGCAAGGGATTAGAGGTTGGAAGGTGGGAAAAGGGGGATAAGTATTGAGCCTAGGGACTTAAGTCCTTGGGGAATAATATTTTAATATTAGTCCAAAAAGACATGTGATTATTATGTTTTTATCCTAAGTTCTTTTGGAATGACATGTGACTTCCAAATGGAAGGAACGTGTGCTGAAGGAATGCATGCAGTTGCATGGGCGACAAGTTTCAACCTAGGCACATGCAAATAAAAGGGCTAAGATGAGCCACGTTGGGGGTTCGGCTTCCATTCCCATCGACTGTTGCGGGGGTTCCTCCTCCATTTGACCCTCGACTGCCTGAGTGTGAACCGTCCGACCCCTACAGAGATACCCTCGTGCATCCTCTAAACTGGAAGAAAGGCCTGTGTTTGTTCTGAGATAGTCGGTACATCCTGTTGTGAACCGTGGAGTCTGAAACTACCCCTGCATGGACAAATCGTCACGCATCCCTGAGAAGTCTGTGTGTTGATTTCGGGGATAGCCTGTGTTAATTTCTGGAAAAGTCGATGCACCCTTTGTCTGAGCAGATCGAGCCTAAGTGTGGAGTCTCTGTCCCAAATCCATAACCGTGAGACCATCCTGTCATTGCTGAGCCTATTTGGAAAGCCCGTGTTTGTTTTCCCCATTGGTTGTTGGGGCCACGCAGTGATGGACTGCGTGTGTCTTGTTGGCCAGTTAGTACTACACTCTCTCCAGGTGAGAGAGGTGGTGAAGTTGGAAGAACAGGTTGTTGGGCCTATGAGCGACTCCCTCCTGGTGAGAGAGTGTGCAGAGGAAGGATAGAACTCCTGGAAGGAATCCTGTAGCTGCCACAGAGCTCAGAGACTTCCGGTCCGACCTATTGCTGAAACCCAAGGAAAGGGAGGTTAGCAGCAGAAGGACTGTCTAGGTGATAGAGAAGGTGTATACTCCTGGGGTGGAACAAGCATGTGGGGAATGAGATTTTGTGGGCAGTGTTATCCCCGTTTTTTAGGGATAACTAGGAGATCATGTCTCGAGGCCCACAGGTCCTAGACATGGAGTACCAAGAGCAGGATTGACCCGAGCATGGCCCTGGAGGGCCCATCCTTATTTTATTCACCAAATTTTTCCTGTTAGCAGCAGCAGCATCCATCACCGTCAGCTTGGACTTGCATCAGAGAAGTCTCTTGCTCCATGAGGTAATTGGTCCAGGTATCATGGTATGTGTCATGTTTGATCATTATAAATTTCTTATATATGCATCAGGTTCCTTACATTTTTTATGACTGCTTGGATCTTACACTAACCCACTTGACCATTGTTGAGGGGATTAACGGTATGCCCTAGCAAGATGATGTCCATAGGTTTTTGTTAGCCACCAGGGGGGATTTGAAGAGCCATAGTCCACTCCCACCATACTATCACTTTACATATTATCTCCCATACATCCATCCCATTCCCCTAGTCCGACCATTAGGATGACCTTTGAGGGTTACACTTGGTCCTGTGGGAAGAAGGGGCTAAAGGCCCAGGGGGTAAAAGCAGCTGGTAAAAGATAAAAGCCATAGGAAATAAAACCTAGAGATGCTTCACCCAAGGATCCCCGAGAAGGCGATAAAAGGCCTCTCGACAAGAAACAAAAGGGACCCGAAGAAAAATAACAAAACAAGACCTAACCAAGAGGATGTGAGGTCTCATCATGAGTCGGCCCATTATGTTCATAGGTATCTAGCAGTTTGACATTGCCATTATCTGGTCACCACGCTAGGGCAATGACCTTTGGTTGCATGGCCAAGGGAAAGGGGGTCTCATCACGAGCTAGCCTTATCACTTCTGTGAAAATACCAGTGGGTAACACTGTCAGCTCTGGTCACCACGCCAAGGCAGTGTCCTCTAGTCAGACCTTGAAGTAAAAAGAAAGAAAAAACAATAAATCAAGAATAAAGGCAATAAAGGGGCTTGGAAAAAGTGCATCCATGACGGGTACAACTCACCTCCTACAAAGGCACCCACGGACAATACCTACCCCTGGTATTAACTATGACTGGACATCCTTAGATCATATCACTTCATGAACATGGCTTGAATAATCTTCTATGGAAACTTTCCTCTTCTTACGGATACTAGCCCAATAGGTTATTCTGTATATTTCTTCAGCTTTGTATAATAGATCAGTGTAATGTCTTTGAGCTATTAAAGGATATGCTTGGGGTTTTATGCATGTATTTGATAAATTTAATGATGAGATATGATTGACATTGCTCTGATCCCAATGACTGATGAGCCCATGGAGGGCGAAGTTTTTGATGTGTAGGACCATACCCAATGAACAGGTACCAATGGACCGGTACACATTATTAGGTCGGACCTCCATGGGGCTGAAGAGCCCATCAGATGGTTGCTGGGATGGGAGAAATAGGACAACATTGTGATGAGCTTTGGCACATAAAGAAGGAAGGACGTTCCACCCAGGACACTTTGGCAGAGCCCGACCTAGGGGGAATCACCCACTACAGATGGAATGTTTGCCTTTGAGAACCAGGACGTCACCTACGAGAGTTGAACATTGTCTAGAGTGTGTGGCAGTGTGCTGAGGTTATTTGGCATGTGTGGTAGCTTGGAGGAGCCCTAGAAGGGCCAACGTCTGGCTTCTGGATGTTGTATTTGCCCAAAAAGGGCTAACGTCTCCCTCAGAAGGGCTTGACATCCCTCTTTTTGCTCATATTATGTCATTTTTCTGGCAATTAATGCAAAAACAGTGTAAACTTTGTAGTCATCCTTGTCGGCTATTTTAATGACCTATATTTTAGTTGAAAGGTCATGGATTGGTATAAATAGAGGACGTTTTTCCTCATTTTAGACATAACACAACTCACTCTCTTGTGAGAGACTATCTTTTAGCCTTTTGCTTGGTATTTTTGGTGTTGGAAGTGAGGCACAACTCTCATTGGAGGATTTCTCTTGGCATTTATGGTGTTTCTCTCATGGAAGGTTTACAACTAGGGTTTGATTATGCATTCTTCATGATATGTAAGTGAATTTTTCATGCAAAACTTCTTAAGTGAATGGTTGTAGGCTTAAATTATTACATTTGCTATTATATTGCTATTGTATTGCTGAATCTTGAAACCCTAGGTAGCAAGCACACTAGTAGGTCATTGTTATATGTCCCCATGCTTGAGAAATAATTTTAGCCATTGATAAAGGAAGATATAGCCTAGTCGTTGCTACACTTATCTCTCTTTTTCTGAGTTAGCATTAAAATATAGGTTGAAGAGAGGAGACGTCCTAGGCCTAGTTAAATCTACACCTAGGGTTTTAACCTTCTAGGGTTTGAAAAGCCTTGCCCCTGCAACAATTTTCTCCCTTAAATTTGTACTTTGAAGCTAGCCGTTTTGCCAAGTGTGTTTAGAGAAAGAGGAAGGACCATGAGGCCTTGCTTAAGCAACACCGGAATGAGCCTCCTTCCCTTAGGGTTTTGATTATAGGGCCCTACCATTGCAGCACCACAGAACCCTACCCTCCAGTCTTTAAATTTTAAATCCTCCTAAGATCTTTTGCCCTTACTTTGACTCCATTTACCCTAAGGCACTGGTATTTTCTCCAACGTTGAGCTTGTAGTATTCAAAATCATCTTTCAAAAACTTTCATTTTTGAAACCCTAACTAACCCTAATGCCACTAACTAGAGCTAACGTCATCATTGACGCAGCAAGCCCTCTAACTAAGCAATTAATGATGACGTCAAGCCTTTGTTGAGCTAATCTTGATTGATTAAACTGTTTGCTTGGTCATTGTTACACATCAAAATTACTCACTTTGATAGTGTCGCAAGTGTCGTCATTACAAAGGTTGCAAGTGTCGCATTTTGCTCACAAGGTTGCAAGTGTCGTATGTGGCTCACAAGTGTCGTAAAAACATCAAACAAATCATGTTGCCATGATGCCTATGTCATGCCTATGATGACATGAGAAAGACAGTTAAAACACCTCAAACATCTGATTTGGAAGAGGAGAAATGAGTCAACAGGCTTGCAAACCTTTTTCCACCTGAAAGCACCTCAAAAACTGAGTTTTTGGAGAGGAGCGCTCCCCCTTACACTATCTCGGAGCGCCGGTGCTCCCCCATACACTGTCAGGGAGCGTTATAATGCTCCCTGGCCCTTTTGAGGGAGCACTATAGATTTTGAAAGCACTGGCGCCCCCTAAAGCTTACTACGGAGCGCTACAACGCTCTGATGGCCCTTTTGAGGGAGCGCTACTTATTCTAGGAAGTTGTTAAGCTGTTGAGATGAATGGGGGAAGCGTCTTTTCATTCTTGGAAGGCAGTTGGATTTGAATCCCTAGTTCAACCATGATCCTAGGGAAGATCCTCAACTGAAGGAGGCAAATCCTCAACTTCCCCAAGGATATCTCAAGTGGTTATAGCCTCTCCAAGGCTATATAAACAAGCTTTCTAATCATGAAAGAAAAACAGAAAGAGAGAATCATATCAAACTTATGATCTCATAGGTGAGGACTGAAAAATGAAGAATGATACCAAACTTATGATCTCATAAGTGAGGACTGGAAGAAGAAGAATTACACCAAACTTATGATCTCATAAGTGGTGTTTGAACATAGCTGATAATGGGGGAAGAATGGAGCATATGGAACTTATGATCTTGGAGGAAACTTGCAGCCAGCACAAGGAGAGCAATCATTGAAGCTGTTGTCATCCAGGTTGTGGATCTTTCATGCAAGGGTTAGACGAAGAGGACTTGACGAAGCTGCCGCACTCGCATCTACAATTGTAAGCACTGCTGTCGTTATTCTCATTAATATGACAAGCTTGGACTGTTTCTTTCTAGTTTATGTTTGATGTTGCATAAACTTATCATTCAGTGATAGATATGTTTTCAAGCTAATGTCAGTAGAGTAGGAAGTGGTCGTATCTCGTTTTGTCCACAGACCTCAGCGAGGAGCAAAAGGATTGGAGCGCAACTCGGAGCATGCAGGGACAAACGTCGGTTAAAAGGTACTTCTATCATCCTTCCTTCTCATGCATTAGGCTTAGATAGATTTGAAAGGAATTCAGTGTCCATGATAAGTATTTTTCTGTCTAGGGTTAAGGTCAAGCCTTAGAGGTCGATCTACTTGTCCGCAGGCAGATTTTCCTACAACAGTCATTTTATGATAGATATTGATGAATTGGTGATTTTTCATTGGCTAATTAGTAAAACGTTGACCTCATCTTATCTGCTATATTGCTTGTCAAATGAAATCAGATAATCAAGAAGTACTAACCTTTTGAATTATAGCCTACAAATATACATATAGTATTGCTATTGTCTTGTTCCGGGCAGGTTTTCTCAACAAGGACTTCACTTCTGTATTGGTTGATTAGCCGGATTATCTGATACTGGTGGTAACCTGAGAGGAGGGAAAACCTTGCTTCTTGACCTTATATTCTTTGCCTCTTCAAACCCCAGGTTACCGGGGACGTCTCCCTTGGGCTAACCTCCCTAAAAAGAAAGAATCCCCCATCGAGGTGATAGTGGGTGGGGAAGGTTCCTGTTATGCCAGTTTGACCCTTATCCTTTAACCATTTGACCTAAAATACAAACTGCGTGATAACAGGCAGTGAGCATGAGTGGTTCCTGGGAGAGAATTCCTTCCTTGTGACAGTGTGTTTTCCCTATAACCTCAGCCTAGCCTAGGATTCCATGCCTTGGGGGTGGAGCTTAGTCCTAGCTCGAGGGTGACCCACTGTTGAGCTGACGAGTAGTGTGGTCTAAGGTTGGGAGGTTCGTGGAAGGCCTACACTTGGTTGGTGGAACTACCACTGTTTCAAAGATAAGTACCAGATGATGCTTTAATTATGTCTATGTATCTCTGTGTATTATAATTATCATGTATTCTACTGTGCATTTGGATTAATGTTATTGCCATGGATTATTTATGTTAGTAATAATTCTTATGCTTACTCTGAGCTTAAATGTGTTTCTTTGATTAAATGCATGTTGTTTTATAACCTGAGAGTGAGTCTTATATTTCCGCGAAGTATGGTAACAAAAAAGTCTGCTACAGTATTGGTATGGAATTGGTATGCATATAATTGCCAATGTATACCATTTCCAATGCATATCATTGTCATTGGTATTGGTATGGTATCAGTATTGGTATTTGTATGGTATGGTATGGTATTGGTATTGGTATTCATATCATTGCCAATGCACACCATTGCCATGGAATGGTATGCAATGGTATTGGTATGGTATGGTATTGGTATTGGTATGGCATTATATGGTATGGTATCGGTATTGGTATTGGTATGGTATCGTGTTGGTATTGGTATTGGTA
>ML804380.1:14611-34621 GCA_009831015.1 Picea engelmannii
GGGCGTCCTTCTGTCTTCTTCATGCAAGGGCTCATCATGACGTTGTCCTGCCTCTGCCATCCCAACAACCATCTGGTGGGCTCTTCAGCCCCATGGAGGTCCGAGCTAATCATCTCCCCATGTGTACCGGTCCTCTGGTACCTTTCCACGAGGTATGGTCTTGCACATCAAAAACTACGCCCTCCATGGGCTCATCAGTCCTAGAGATCATAGAAATGTAAATCATATTTCATTATTAAAGTTATCAAATATATGCATGAAATCCATAACATATCATCTAAGAGCTCAAAGATATTACACAGATCTACTATACAAAGCTAAGGAAACCGACATAACAACCTATTGGGCTAATACCCTCAAATGATGGAAAGTTTCCTCGGAAGATCATTCAAGCCATGTTTTATGCGGTGATATGGTTTTTAGGGATGTCCAGTCATAGTAAGACCAAGGGAAGGTGTTGTCTGTGGGTGCCTTTGTAGGAGGCAAGCTGTACCCGTCATGGATGCATTTTTTCCAAGCCCTTTATTGCCTTCATTTTTCTTTTATTGCTTTTCTTTCTTTTTTACTTCAAGGTCTGACCAGAGGACACTGCCTTGGCTTGGTGTCCAGAGCTGACAGCATTACCCACTGGTATCTTCGCAAAAATGATAAGGTTGGCTCGTGATGAGACCCCCTTTCCTTTGGCCATGCAACCAAAGGTCACTGCCATCATGAAAACCCCAACCACAGAAATATTTTTAATCACACATGTCCTTTCCCCGACCAACCGCCCTGACGTAGAAGTAGAATGATGGAACCATTGTCACACTATCACTGTGACCAGGCTTCCATGGTCAGGCTACAAGCCCACAGGTTGGATGCCAAGGGATCACATGCCAGATGAGAAAGATGAGACCTGGAATGCCTTGATGATGACTTGGAAGACATAGCCTAGCCCTCACTTGCCAAACAATTTTCCTAGGAGGGGAAAAACGTCCTCTGTTTGAGCTTGACGTCATGTGTGGGGGGCTAGGGATTGGTGATGAGGTGCCACTCATTTGAAACATGGACGGTTTGAGGAGAAGAGGGTCTTCACCATGTTGAGAGTGTTTATATTCTTGACATGTGGCCTTTGGAGGCCTACCCATGCTTCTCCAACACTAACGACCTTCTCCTAGTTCCAAAACGTCCCCTAAAGGGGTGACGCCCATGTAAATTAGGGTTTTATTTGTGCAAAAAGTGAAATTTTAAGTGAATTTTTTAATACTACTTTTTTAAGGGGGAAAGATTATGGATGTTGACCCCTAATGTTGTGGTTTACTCCTTAATTTATGGACAAGTCACCTTGGTGACATTTTTTATAAATAAGAGATCATAAGATCTCATTTAAATATAACTCTCCCTCATTGTTAGAAGTACTGGTCTGAAATTTTTGCTACACTTGGATCTTTTTGTCTCTTGTGCATTTGTTTATGGATATATTGATGAATTATTGATGAAAGAGTGAGGCGCTAGCCTTGAATGATGTTCTCTAGCTCTTATGGTGGATTATCTTGGCATTTCTCTTGATCTTGGTATGGTCTTTTACTATTGTGCTATCATTTTTTTAAAGTAAAGGATTGTTATGCTAGGAGATAGGTGGGAAGTATAAGGGCATACACCCCCACCGTATTCTTCATCATTTTATGCTTCATCTCATTGATTATACAACGGTTTGTTAAGAGAAGTATAAGGGCATACACCCTCTTAGCTTAAACCCTAGCTAGAGAAACTTGTCTTGGGAATTGAACGTGCTTACAATCCTAAGGAGGTATCTTCTCTAGATATTTTTTTATTTGACTCCATTGACCCAATAGTAAAGGCACTAGTCATACTTTTTTGCATTGGAGATATAAAAACAATGCCTTGGGAAACACAAATTTTGATCTTTTAAAAGGTTTCTCGTTTGAAGTTGGTTGGCCTCATTGAGAGGAGTCTTCCCCTACTAGGGCGTCCCCTCTCTCCCACTAATTTAATTGATGTTAAAAACTTTAACCTACAACCATTAGGGTTGCATAAACCTAGCTACTAACACTCTCTTAACTCCTAAACTAAACCTAGACTAGCTCTCTAACTTCACTCAACTAGTCTACTAACTAGGGAGCACCTTTTGGGCTAGTTCTTGGTCGTTTCCATGGTTGATTTTTTTGTTGCATGCCATTGAATGCTACAGCCATAAGGATGCAATTTTATGCAGAAAATACATGTTACAAAAACTTGTTTTATTCATCCTTAAAGTGCCCTTTTCCAGTCATACTTGATTGCTATACTTATTGATGATATTGTTGATTGATATTATGCTTTACATGTTGATTTGAGTGTCTTACTTGCTTATATAAATTGTTATTTATTGCTGCAAATTAGGGACAAAAAACTTAACTTGTTGATCCATACTAGCATTTATCATTGCAAGTTGGATTTTCTTGTGTCTCGTGCAGGTACAATCATCCGTAGAAGTAATATACCTTTGGGGAAACAATCACTTGACTTACAAGGCATCTCCTCCCACCTTTCACTCCAATTAGACTTGACCTCTAGGGGATTCACTTCCATTTCTTTCCATATCCATCTCAATACCCCTAGGGTCACCAAGATCGCCTCCCTAGAGTGACCTAGTCACCCTTGAAGTGTGAGACCTACATCGAGGTGACATTGGGTGTAGGATTCCCAAGTTGTAGCACTCGCTTTGTGGTTGGGTAAGGATTTGCCCAACCTACAACTTGCGCTATAACACAATCTTTCACTTATCAATCTAAGTGTTCATGATTTGTTATGTGAGGTTAGATTTTAAAAATAGAATGCTAGCTATTGTCCATAATCAAATGAAATAGAGTACTAAAATGTGGCCACAATTTTTACTTAGAACCATCCATTCAAATCAGTCAACTTTTAAAAATATTGAATTCCTACTCATTTTGAATGTAAAGCTTATGAGCAATAAATCTTAACACTTGAATTCACAATTAATACACCCAATGTGACAAATACATTATGGCGTTGCACTCTTGTATCCAAATTTTTTTCCTATGTACAGATGGGACTCAACTGTCATTCATTGTGTTGTATTAACTGGCTATTGAAACAATAATAAAGACTTCAAAAGAGAAATTACCAATCCCATAGGATAAACTCTCACTGTTATCCCCCATTTCTAGGGATAACTAAGGAGATGATGTCTTGAGGCCCTCAGGTTGCAAACATGGAGTACCGATAGACAGACCAATAGGCAAAGCCCCACATCACACCACCCATCACCATGAGATTGATGGCTGCACCATTCAACACACTAGGCTCTCAAAGGACGACGGGTCTTTCTCCATGAGGTAATGAGTCAAACAAGTGTCATTTTAATAAATAAAGCATTTGATTATGTTCAAAGGGTTCTTCCTTGATTTTGAAAACATTTGGTTGAAAATTATGCTCTTTGCCCTATTTCACCTTGGTGGTTGACATTGTGTCTCAGTAAGTGGTCACCCCCAGGGAAAGGGTTTCTATTGGGGGGTATCCTTAATGAGTCATTGTACCACTCCCACACATACTTTCCACTTTCCATGTTTCTTCCCCTTCGTTTCCTCATCTTCTGGGTTTCCAGGCCACATTGACCGAAGAAGGGCTTGTACCTTGTTTCATGAGAAGAAGGGGATGCAGGACGTGAGGACTGTAGTTGGAAAAAGATAAAATCCAATCATAAACTTTCTAGATGCTCGCCCAAGGATCCCGAGAACATTGAAATGTTTCTCACAAAAAAATGATGGGACCTATAAAATAAATAAATAAATAAACATGCCAACCAAGGTAGAGCATGTGTGGGAAATGTTTTTCATGCTTAGGTAGAAATCCCACACATCATCTTCAAATTGGGGAAGCATAGTGCCACCAGGGTAAAGTTAAGGTGGACAATGTTTTTCATGCTTATGTAGAAGTCCCACTTTAGCTTCAACTGTAATGTCCCTTTCCTAGTGATGAATCTAGGAGGAGCGACTCAATAACCTATACCGATTCTCGTAGTCTATAGTCGAGAGAAAAATGGAATAAAATAATTATTTAATGTCATTTAACTAAAATTATAAAGTGAAAGCAACATTAGAAAGTAAAAAGGAGAAAAAAGGTGTTTTAAGTGACTTAAGTGATTATTATATATAAAACTTAGGAAAAGTCACTTAATTAATTAAAGTGAATGTGGAATTAGATGGGGGTTGAATATAAAGGAGGAAAAGTGACCTAATTCCATTATTATTGAGAAATGAATTGAGAATTGACAACCAGAGGAGAAGTCGAGCGAATTTTTGATGTTTTGTGGATTTCTGGAGGAAACCACCACCATTGATCGATTTCGGTGTTGAAAGACACACCCTAATCCATCGGAAGAATCACCCAGGTTATTCATTAGGCTTTAGAGTACAGGATTAGATCCTTCTTCAAGGATTCCCATCAGTTATAGGTTTAGGATTTAGGCAGATTCAGATCCGAGCTATATCCTTCTTGCATGCATCAGATTCAAGCTTATTGCGGTGGATCTGAGCTTATTACAGCAAATCCGAGCTACATCCTTCTTGCATGCAACATATTTGAGTGGTATCTTCCTTGTATACAACAAATATGAGTGTATATCTATCATATGTTGGTATTCAGGTCAGATCCATTAATAAATAGACTAGATCTATGGAGTTTACTTATTGTTATGATGTTTTGGATTAAGTTTTGGGTAATTGTAATCTGGTTCTTATTATTATTGCAATAAAATTATGTTATTGGATACCAAAACCACATGTATGTCTTGCCAATTACATTAAACCCTCAAAACAATATTAGCAACCATCAAATCATATCAGAAAAACTATCTAGCAGAAGAAGGGATATTTCAATGGTATCAGAGTTGGTTTTCCTACCGGCCTAAGGGGAAAATCAATGAGGAGTTATTCTGTATTGTTTCCACTAAATTTTAACAGTGATAACTTGCACTTTTACCTTTAGATGCAATAGTAGAGAGAAAAAGTTCATATTGGATATGGAGGACAACGTGAGGAATATTCATAATATTCTTGCACAGGGGCGACAACAATTGATGCAGGCTATGGCAAGCCATCAAAAAAATGCAGGGATTGTTACAAATTATTTTGGTCACCCTGATGATGACTATACAAGCATGTGTTTAGGCTCTCAAAAAAATCTTTTACATGAGGAAAATGACCGAGTTTTTCCCCTACAAGGCATATTTTTAGAATGACGTCACAGGTTGACAGTGGTACCTAGTGGGGAAATCCTTGATTTCCGCAAGCTGCTCTATGACTGGCTCATGGGGTTTTCGCAGGCTTCCATATATGCAGGGTGTGGCAGCATTTGAAGCTAAGGAAAGGAAGAAGTTCACAAAGTTTCTAAAAGGAGAATCTTCTAGAATGTAAGGTAGCGTCCATATGGTTGTGATCCTACTAGCTTCTCTGATTTGGTGGGATCATCCTCATCCTTTCAACCACTTCACCTTCTCCTATATAATGATGGATTAAGAAATATTGAGAAAAGAATTGCTAGATGAATAGGCTGAAGGTTGTGTGAAGGATCACGTTACAATTGATGCTTGAGGCCTCCATTTGTCCATCAAGATTTTGTGGATCATCTTCATGCAAATTCAGAGCAAGTGTATGTGTGTGTTGGAACAAAGGACCACTGAAAGGGAACTTGCGACATCAAGGCAATTTGGTTGTATCTTCGACTTTTACTTAATATGATACAGTGACATGTTTCTTTCCCATAAAATCATTAGCATTTTATTATATGACTCCTTGATCACATGTTTAGGTTTCCATTGAATCTACAATTGTTTCTTTCACTTTGGTTGGTTTGTGTCATTGTAGATCTGATCTCACAAGAGCACCAGAGCGAAGCAGGGACAACAAAGATATAAGGAAGTGATATCTAAAGGTATGTCATCCATCCCTTCTTTGGTAGTAAATTCAATGGTAGCAACTTAGGGAAAGCGTCATGTCCTGTCTTGTTTTTTTCTAGATCCAGGTGGATCTAGGGAGATTAGTTTATGTTTGCATTCACCAATTTATCCAATAACAAAATTGGTGACTCTACTGGGGAAAGAATTGTTGAAAGAACAGGATGAAGACTGTGTGAAGGATCCTGTTACAACTAATGCTTGAGGCCTCCATTTGTCCATCAAGATTTTGTGGACCATATTCATACAAATTCGGAGCAAGTGTATGTGTGTGTTGGAACAAAGGACCACTGAAAGGGAACATGCGACATCAAGGCAATTTGGTTGTATCTTCCACTTTTACTTAATATGATACAGTGACATGTTTCTTTCCCATAAAATCGTTAGAATTTTATTACATGACTCCCTGATCACATGTTTAGGTTTCCATTGAATCTACAATTGTTTCTTTCACTTTGGTTGATTTGTGTCATTGCAAATCTAATCTCACAAGAGCACCAAAGCGAAGCAGGGACAACAGAGATACAAGGAAGCGATATCTAAAGGTATGTCATCCATTCCTTCTTTGGTAGTAAATTCAATGGTAGCAACTTAGGGAAAGCGTCATGTCCTATCTTGTTTTGTTCTAGATCCAGGTGGATCTAGGGATATTATTTTATGTCTACATTCATCGATTTATCCAATAACAGGGATCAATGGAGCTAGTGGTTCAAAGAGGCAACAAATAGGAAAGAAAGAACATGATGGGGATTTTCTATATTGTTTGAGGCAATATCAGGAGCTTAGTGTGTAATTTCACGTAGACACGTCATTCAAGGATTTTTGCACCATAAAAAATCCTGAGTGGTATGAACCCAAAGTATTAGTTGACAAGAAGGTGAAGGTACCAAGGAAAAAGGTTGATGGCGCATATGGTGAAGTGTCCCAATCAACCAATGTTGAGGATTCCACATCATACCTTAGTAGTGATGCTCATGATGATGAGGGTGTGCTAGCACCTAATTATGATGAGGATTCAATGCCTTATCCTATCTATTATACTTATGGAGATGAAAGCATGATTGTACCTAAATATGATGAAGACTGGGTATTTGAAAAACTGTCTTGCGATATTGATCTTCTTATCAAGAGCCATGCATGGAGGATGACAAAGAAGGGGATTATTTGGTGGATGAAAACAAATAATAAATTTTGTATGAGGATGAAAGTCCACATGCGTCTCATTATTGCATGGTATCATCTCGTAAGTCAATTGGTGTTGATGAGGAACATTGCTACCAATTGAGTTTGGCACACTTGTCACCATTGATAGCAGGAGACAATCCATCATATTTGGAAATCGTTACACCCAAGGGCATGAGTAGCACTCATGATTTGAGGGAGGATCCTCTTATAATGAGTCCGGACGAGGATCATTATGAATTGCACATACTCGAGGAGAGTTTGGATTGCACTCTGATTTGGCATTACAAGGGTGAGGAGCCCTTTCTTTTGGAGAGTTCATTAGAGGGTTAGAGTTTAGCTACAAAGGATATGGTTGAGAACCTTCCTTGTGGACTATCCCGCGAGGAAGCATATGTATCCATGGATTGGGTAGACAGATACATGATGGACATGGACACACTTTGGGCTATAGGTTTAGTCATCATCAATAGAGTGTTGGACTCATTAGCACATACAGGGAATCAGGCAATATAGGAGGACATAGGATTATGTCACAATATATACGAGATTATACATTGGCACATGGTGGTGCACATCATAGTTTTGGATCATTTCCTCTAGGGATACCTCCTGACATACCATTAGGTTAAGGTTACCCAGGGTCCATGAGTGGATAGGTGAGCCTCAACGAGTATTGTATCCCTTGATGATTGATTTTCATCTGGGATATCATCAGGCTTGGGCCAGGAGGCAGGGTACTCATAGGTTTGTTCCTAGGTATAATCATATTGATTTTTGTGGTCATACCCTTGGGGTTTACCAACGCACTAGTCACCTTCCAGTCCTTCATGTAGTGGCGGAGACACTATTACTATTATTTGATGCCCTCATTGTATGCAACAAGACGAGAGAGGATTACTGGAGCTATTGGGATGAGATAGGGGAAATTGTGGTTGTGACAGAGTTCATCCATTTGGACTTTGTGATTAGTGCATTGAGTGCACAGGATGCGATCCAATATTATTTGGATCGGTTCATAGAGATTGTAGTTGGCAGAGTAGTGGATGAAATTATCTGCTACAAAGATTACACATTGGGGATTTGGCTCATTTGGAATCTGACGGTTATTGGTGGGGCACAACATCAGTCGATAGGCATTGGGAGTGGTGGAATTCCAATGTTGAGGTGGGATCCTAACATTCATCTGAGTGATGGATTGTTTCAGATGAGGTTGATGACTGACCGAGTTGAGGAAGTGATTAGTCTGCATCATGGTGGGATTGTTGTGAGAGGAGTTGTGGATTTTTCATTTTCCTTCACGATACCCAGGATCGAGGATAGTCATGGATTGACATGCATTGACTTCACTGAGGTGCCTTGGTTGAGTATGGTTCATGATAGAGGATTATGGTAGAGAAGATCACAATTTGAGCATGGTGGTTAGACAATTGTGATCAGAGGGATGCATCATCATCATGAGGATTCCCCTCTAAGGATGGCATGGGAGCTTGGGATTACAGTTGTTGACAGGACACCAACTGACACAGATGGGATTTCCAATTTGATTCTCCAAAGTTTACTCCTAGAGTGCGTAGGATTGGTTGCTTGGAGGAGCAGTCTCCTGAGGAGACAATCTTGTTTCAACAACTTATGATCACTTGACATACCAGGGGTAGTCAAGCATATTCATGTGATATCACCATAAAGATCAGTATGATGAGAAGAGGGTGCTTCACTTCATACAAGATAGTTTGGGACCCAAGTGACTTCATCACTTACGGGTAGGTCTGAGAGTTTCTCACAGGGAGGGACTTCACGAACATTGCGTCAGGACACATGGGGGATATTATTCCTTGGTGGTAGTACACATTGGTGGACCAACTATTAGTGATGACTAACAAAGTTGTGACAGTGTTTGGTCTACTTTATTTTTGGGATTCCAGTGGAGGATAGGTTGAGACTTATTCCAAACGGAGAGAAAAACCTTCTTTTCAAATACCTAGGATCGAGGTTGTTAGTGGATTTGAATATTTGGGTTTCATGGAAATATCTTTGTAGGACATGATTCATGACAATAAGTTCAGTTCCTATAGGTATTTCAGTGTGGTATCTCAGGAGAGGAGGATGTAGAATAGGCACATTGGTCTGATGGTTATTACTAAAGTGGTGTCGCAATATCATGGTGGTCCTTTCCCAAGATCGGTTTGGGACCCTGGTATCATTTTCAGTTTCATCTTGGCTCAGTCTACGGAGTGTCAGGTTGTGATGGTATTGCTTGAGGACAAGCAATATCGGGAAGGGGAGTATGTAATGTCCCTTTACCAGTGATGACTCTAGGAGGATCAACTCAGTAGCCTATACTGATTCTCGTAGGTTATAGTCAGGAGAAAAAGGGAATAAAATAATTATTTAATGTCACTTAACCAAAAGTCTAAAGTTAAAGTGACATTAGATAGTAAAAAGGAGAAAAAAGGTGTTTCAAGTGACTTAAGAGATTATTAAAGATAAGACTTAGGAAAATTCACTTAATTAATTAAATTGAACATGGAATTAGATGGGGGATGAGTATAAAGGAGGAAAAGTGACCTAATTCATTATTATTGAGAATTGGCAACTAGAGGAGAAGTCGGGTGACTTTTTGATGTTCTATGGATTTCTAGAGGAAACCACCACCATTGATCAATTTCGGTGTTGAAAGACACACCCTAATCCATCAGAAGAATCACCCAGGTTCTTCATCATGCTTCATAGTACATGATTGGATTCTTCTTCAAGGATTCACATCATTTACAGGTTTAAGATTATGGTAGATTCAGATCTAATCTTATTGCAGTAGATTCGAGCTATAACCTTCTTGCATGCAGTAGATCTGAGCTTATTGCAACAAATCCAAGTTATATCCTTCTTGCATGCAGTGGATCTGAGCTTATTGCAACAGATCCGAGCTATATCCTTCTTGCATACAGAAGATCCGAGCTTATTGCAGCAGATCTGAGCTATATCCTTCTTGCATGCATCAAATCCGAGCTTATTGCAGAAGATCCAAGATATATCCTTCTTGCATGCAGCAGATCCAATCTTATTGCAGCATATCCGAGATATATCATTCTTTCATGCAACATATCCGATCTATATCATTCTTGCATGCAGCATATCCGAGCTTACTGCAGTAGATATAAGCTATATCGTTATTGCATGCATCAAATCTAAGCTTATTGTAGCAGATTCAAGCTATATCCTTCTCACATGCAGCATATATGAACTTATTGAAACATATATGAGATATATCCTTATTGCATGCAACAGATTTGAGCCATATTCTCCTTACATGTAGCAGATTCAAGCTTATATCCATCATGCGCAAGTATTCAACAGATCTAGGCGATATCTTTCTTGCATTCAACAGATTTGAGTGGTAACTTCCTTGTATGCAAAAAATATGAGCTTATATCTATCATATGCTAGTATTTAGGTCAGATCCATTAATAAATAGACTAGATATGTGGATTTTTCTTATTGATATAATGTTTTGGATTGATTTTTTCGTAATTGTAATCTGGTTCTTATTATTATTGCAATAAAATTATGTTATTGGATACCGAAACTACATGCATGTATCGCCAATTAAATTAAACCATAAAAACAATATTAGAAACCATCAAATCATATCAGAAAAAATATCCAACAGAAGAAGGGATATTTCATCAACCCAGGAGCACTCTAATAAGTTAAATGGAAAAAGGGCTTGGAAAAATCATGCATCATGAATGAAGGGAAACACACCCTCTACAAAGGCACCCATAAATGAGACAATATGAGCCCTTGTATGTCAAGAAACCCCATGCCCAAAAGTATTACCCCTATACACCTCATACTCTTCACATGACTTAGAGAGGGTCCACCTAGAAAACACTCCTTTCCTTGGGGAATGACTCACCCAATAGGTCACCATGTCAATCCTCCCATACCTAATTTTGGCAAGTTTCATAAGGTCTTTAAGCATTTGTTTATTTTGAGAGGGGGGATTTTATGCACATGTTCATGTGGTTCTTTTATTATATATATCTTACTTGACATGATGATTGTTACTTGTGAGCCCTTGGAGGGTGAATTTGCTTGTATTTGCAGGGCCTTCACAGGTGGAAGACATTTCGTGAAGGCACAAGGTCACTTGGACCTTCACTTGGGGCTTGAATCCCACAGGATGGATGATACACCCTTGGAAACCTAGATCAAATACCTTGTCTTTGGAGGCATGAGAGGACACCTAAAGGAAGCATAGCTAGCCCCTTGTTTCCCAATGTTTGACCTTGAAGGCTCAAAACGTCACTTTTGGGACATGACGTCACTCTTGGGGATAAGGTTTTGGTGATGGTGTTGGTGATTTGATGATGACTTGGAACCTTTTTAGGAGAGAGAGACTCTTTCCATGAATTGGAGCATTATGTGGCTTGGTCCATGGCCTTGGGAGGCCCAACGACTTCTTCTAGAGGCCAAAATGTCTCATTTGGACGCTAATTAGGGCTTGACGTCACCCTTTTAAGGGAATATTTTTTTGTAAATTTGAATTTTGAAAACATAAAGAGGAAATCAGAGGAGGTCGACCTCCATAATTTTTTTTTACTATAATTTAATGTGGACAAACTTTATTAGAAAGACCCCCTATAAATAGAGGCTTTCTCTTTTTATTTTTACATAACAATCTCACTTGAGAATTACATACTATATGGATGAAATTTTTATCCCTCTTGGGAAAATAACATATCTCTCTCTTTGATGTTATTTGGATGCTTGATACTTGTCTTGTGGAGCTAAAGTGGTGCACTATCTCTTGGAATCTTGTTTCTTGCCATGTGATGGAATGTTCTTGGTAGATAAGAGTTTATCTTACTATTTTCTTGGAATTGGTAAGGAATTTATGCATGTTGTTGGTATTTCTTTCTTGTTTCATGGTTGTTCTTTTCTAAACTCTTGAAGGAGTATAAGGACATACACCCTCCACCAAGTCTATCATTATTGTTAAGTGGATAAGCTATTTTCAAAGGTTGCTAGGAGGAGTAAAAGAGCTTACACCCTCCACCAAGTCTATCATTATTGTTAAGTGGATAAGTTATTTGCAAAGGTTGCTCAGAGGAGTAAAAGAGATTACACCCTCCTAGATTTACCTTGCTGGATTTGATTTCTCTAGGGAGTAAAAGGAATTACACCCCTAGAGAATTAGTAGATCTAACCTCACACAAGAAGACTCCATAACCCATTGACAAGGCACTAGTCTAAATTTGCATTGGAGAAATAAAATCATTGCATTGGTATACATGAAATTGAGAGATATTGTGTTTGTTCAAGTTGGAATATTTTCTAAGTGTTATAAGATTTCTTATGCTCTAAGGGAGTATAATTTGGCTAAGTAATTCTCTTGCTAAAAATTAATTTAATTCAACAACCATTAGGGGTGCAACAAAACTCACTTTCTTTTATCTCTTTACTCACTAATCTACAATTGAAATTTTCTTACAAGCTGCCATATTTATTCTACTTGTCATTGGCTATGTTTTTGGATTAGGGTTTAACTTGTTAATAACACCTAATAAACAACCGTAATTTCCATTAAAGTCTTGTGCTATTCAGTGGAAGTTAAACTAGACATTCCTAGCTTAGTTTCTAATATATTTTACTTAAATTTTGGAAACATATTTTGCATCCATTTTATTATTTACTTTGCTGATATAACTCTGATATATTGCTTAAATTTAGGACATAAATATTTTCCTTTCTTTTCCCTTGGTTGTTTGGCTTGTATCTCGATTAATTGTCTTGTCTTGGGCAGGTTTAACATTGTCTTGCAGGTACACAACACTTTGGAAACCTCCCTTCATCAATGCGACTCTTTTGCAAGCCTATTTCCACTTCCAAACCTGAACTATAGGGGTTTCATTGGTCATTCTACCACTTTCCATCTCAATCCCCCTAGGGTCACCGGGATTCCCCCCTTGTGGTGACTTATCATCACTAAAATGAGGGGAGTATTTATCTAAGGTGAGATTGGGTAGATACTCTCATAGTTGTCTCTCTCGTGTGGATTAGGTCGGGATTTTACCAACCTACAATTTTTTCAATAACATTTTGGCATCATTTTCTGTGAGCATTTTGAATCTTCTTTCATGCCCTAATGACACTTTGGAAAGCTTTGATCCCAAAGCATTTACCCCTATCTTTCCTAGCGAATCTTAAGGGAAGTTCCCTTTCCTTTATTGATGAGATATTCATAAATCTCATCTAGTGACTTCACCATCCTGGAATCCATCTTTCCAAAAGACCCTTCCACTGGAAGATTCAAGCCTTCCAAGGTCTACCTAAGAAATCCTCCTTTAAACTCCCCTGTTTTCAAAACTGTTTTCCACGGTAACCTCCCATTTTCCCCAATGGCTCATCCTTGGGAAAAATAACTTTATAATCCTTTGAACTTGGCTTCCATCGCTGGATATCCCAATACTATGCCTAAAGAAACCAACAAATGGTTGTCAAAGTTTTCAGGAAACAATCTGGTCATTGTTGAGGAACACCTCTATGCAATTGGTCGAGACATGGAAAATGAAGGAGTGGAACATGAAGATGTGGAAATGAAGCTACTAGCTACATATCTTACTGAATATGCCCAGAGGTGGTTCAAAGGCTTGTCTGACAATCATCTAGCATCATATGAATATTTCACTAAGTTGTTCAAAAGAAGATGAGAAACAAAGAAGGATAGTGGAATGTTGATGAATCAGTTCAATCAGATCAAGAAGAAGGAGAACAAGATAGTGATTGAATTTGACACTAGATTTGATAAGCTCTATAGCCAAATCCCAAAGGATTTGTGCCCATCTGAAGTAGTTGTCTGTCTCCTCGATGTGAATTCATTTGAAGGGAAGTTTGGTTTCATCCTAAGGGATAAGAAACCCAACACTTTGGAAAAATCCAAAGAATACAGTGCATAAATCAAAGAGAATATTATTTACTCCAAGATTAAGCCATATCGGTATCCTCGTACCAGGAAAGAAGCAAAGGCAAAGACGACAACAAACAATTTGACAGATCCAATAACTCTCCTAGCTCATAAACTTGATCAAATGAATGCTCAATTCATCCAAACTCATAATCAAGTTATGGACTGATTGAGAAGCCTAGAAAGAAATCAATCTTCTCCGAGACCTCCATTTGTTAGACAATAGAGGGATACTACAGGTTGGAAGGAAAAACCTTAAAAAGAGGCAAATTCTCCCGATACTTTTAACCTTGTTGGGATGGTCAATTCGGAGGAATCACCATGGTGTTCTCCTTGTCAAGAACCCCATCCAGAAGAAGAATGTACCATATGAGATGAGGATTCCGTCGACAATATGAACTTCATTAACACAATTTTTTCTTTCCAAGATGATGAGTATATGGACATTACGTAGGAACAAATTGATAAAGTCAGGAAGAGGGGAGATAGAGAAGTCCAGCTCAGAGTGCTTAATCATTTGATTTAAGATAAGAGGAAGGAACTGATGAAGAGGGAAATCTTGACATACGCAAGAAGGAAAAAAAACCATGTCCCTCTTCCACAAGCTCCAACTCACCCACCACCAGAGAAGCAAGCTCCATCTCATACAAGAAAGGAATCCCAGCCTTAACTAACAGAGAAGGGTGCCTCACCTCCCCCACCTCCATCTCTAAACTTACTTCCAAGACCAACACAGGTAGATGAAGAGATCCAATTGAACATAGACATCCCAGGCATGATTGGAAAAATGAATATGTCAGTTCTTGTGGTGGAGATGTGCAAGATTACTTCTATGAGAAGAGAATTGTTGAAGACGTTGAAGGTAACAATTGAAGCAGAGGACCCTCCGATAATCCTGAAAACCATGTACCATGGACAAAAAATGGATACAAACCCTCCCTTTTATGTCTCCTTGGGTGTGAATGGTCTCCATTTGAACAAATGTATGCTAGATTCTAGAGTCTTGGAAAATGTGATGTCTTTGAAGGTTATGAAACAACTTGGCTTGAAAATGACTTTCCCATATGGAAATGTATGTGGCATTGATTCTAAGAAGGTGAAATTTTATGGTCTCATAGAATATGTGGAGGTATACTTGGAATATTTCCCTCACGTTGGCATCCTAATGAACATAATGGTAATTGATGTTCCATATGCTTGGGGCATGATCTTATCAAGAAGTTGGGCCACCACACTTGGTGTATTTCTCAGCATGGACCTTACTCATGCACATATTCCTATGGGAGATGGTACTTCCAAGATTCTCTATAATCGAGAGGGGTCCATGTAATGTACACAACCACCCCTAAGCCAGGCACGCTACCTCCTCATAAACTTTGTTCGAAAATGAATTTGAATTCTGATACCATTTAATTATTAAAGAAGCATGAAAGAAACATGATAACAACACATGCAATAATAAATATTCATGATACAATGTAAATAATGTTTAAACATGCCATGCATATCAATAACCAAAAAACATGCATGTTATAACATATGAATCTCAGAGACAATAATTAATACACATCATAAATAAATATACAACAGAGAAACACATGACAGAGAACACTTATCTTTAATGAAACGAATCCACCAACTGGCTGAAGACCAAGGACGTTCCACCCAACCATAGACACTATTGTTCCAAGTCTCAACAACAGGTCACCCCCGAGTGAGGGATATGAATCCATAAGGACGGTTTATGGTGTTACTTAACTTCCAAAACCAATCAAAACTCAAGCTCTCACAGGTTTCTCAACACATATCAATCCAAAGTACACCAACTCTTTTCTCTCCATCTTTCACAACCTAAGAGAATGGACCCCCTTATCTACCATGCAGTCCCTTAAGATTTCCAACTCCTTCCAAGGATCCAGTGCATCTGGTCAAGAATCTCCATGCCGGGACTCTCAATACGCACAACTTTGAATAAAATTTAGTACATGACAATGCATCTCAAGCACGTAGGCATTAATTCATGTCTAAAACACACCAGTCACTACTACAACCAACAAAAATGGCTTCCTCCTCAATAGTTCACCCCCATGGTCCCATTCCAACAACAAGAATGAATGAGTGAAAAAGTGAACGGAATGGAGAGTGTGAACAATGAATAATGAATCAACAGAGTGAGTTAAGGAGAATCCCCAAACAACCCACAATATGGGTTTACATATTTACTTGAAAATCAAGAATGTCGTGGCATTTTCCCAAGAAGCACATCTAACCACTTCTCTCCATTAAAAAAAATATGGGTAAATAAAATATGATAAAATGACTTATCCCCTTAAGCCCCCTCTCTTGTGGAATCATAGCCCCCCTATAACTCTTTTCCTTGTTTGTATTGCAATCAACGATGTATTTTATTATTAATAATTATCATAGCATTACATTTCCTAGGCACACTGGCATCTTAAATTGTTTGGGAACTCCGACCTTTCATCAAATAAAAAAAAATACATCATTTCATATGGGGACTCTAAAATGAGGTATTACATTCCCCTCCCCCTTATTTTGGCATTGTCCTCGGTGCATATACAAAACATAAATCAAAATTTAAAAATTTATTAAAAAACTCACGGGTACTCCGCCCACATGGCATCTTCATGCTCCCAGGTAGCATCTTTAGGACCGTAGTAGGTCCACTGAACTTTTACTAGCTCTATAACTCGATTATGGAGCATTTTGAATTTTTTGTCCAATATGTGCACTAGATAGACCTGAAAGTCTCCCTCTGGCTCTACCTGAATCAAATTCCAATCAATAACATGGTTAGGATCATGTATATACTTTTTTTAGCAAAGAGACATGAAATACATTATGCACATTCATGGAAGTAGGAAATGCAAGCATGTATGCAACATTCCCTATTTTGTTCAAGATCTCAAATGGACCATAGAATATGGCTGCTAGCTTTGTACAACTACCCAAATTCAATGACCTCTTCTTGGGCTTCGGTTTTAGGAGAACATGCTCCCCCACTTTAAATTCTCTAGATGTCATGTTCTTATCTGCATACCTTTTATGTCTATGTTGAGCTTCCTTTAAATTTTTCTTAATTCTAACCATCTGGTCTTCCATGTCCTTGAGAAATTCTGGCTCAAGTACTACCTTGTCTACTGGGTTGTCCAAATTCACTGGAGTATTGCATTTTATACCATACATAGCTTCAAATGGGATCATCTTCAATGAAGCTTGATACCCATTAATGCAAGTAGTCTTCACACTTAGATGGTTTATCCATCACATACATTCTCTGCATGTCTTCAATCACTTGGTTGACTCTCTCCATCTGCCCATCTGACTGTGGATGGTATGATGTGATAAAATTCATATTTGTACCAAATCCTTTAAATAATCCCCTCCAAAAATTTGAAGCAAACTTTGTCTCTCTGTCTGAAACAATTGCCTTAGGTATCCCATGCAACCTAGAAATTTCCCTCATGTAAATTTCTGCAATATTAGTTTTCGTATGAGTCATTTTCACAGGAACAAAATGAGTAGCCTTTGTCAATTTATCCACAACTACCATTATGGAATCATGTTGCCTTGTTGTCCTGGGTAGTTTAGTTATAAAATCAATGGTTACTACTTCCAATTTCTTCTCTGGAAATGGAAATGGCTGAAGCAAACCCATTAGGTGTCTATGCTTAAATTTTACTCCCTGACATTCCATACATCTGGCAATGTAATCAAAAACATTTTTCTTCATTCCTAGAAAAAATAATTGGCTTCTTACTGCTGCAATTGTTTTCTGGTAACTATGATGTCCAACATATGAACATTATACATTTCTCTTAATACCAAATTCCTAAGTTCTCTGGAACTAGGAACATAAATTCTATTCTTATGCACAAGTAATCCATCTTTCTTAATCTCATACTCTTTCATTTTCTAATGTATGTTTTCTTGTTGTAAACTTTCTTTTACCTGTAGGTAATGTTGATTTGTAACAACAACATCTAAAATTCTACTCTTTAAATCTGGTTGATGCATACTAACAGTTGAAGCATGCATGAGATGTACTCTTTTGTTGAGTGCATCAACAACTTTATTTTCTTTTCCCTTGATTTGCTTGATGTCAAAGTCATACTCACTTAAAAATTCCATCCATATTGTTTCCTAGCATTCAAATTTGGTTGTTCAAAAAGATATTTCAGGCCACTATGGTTTGTCCTTAACTCAAATCTTTTTCCCATGAGATAATGCCTCCACATATTCAATGCATGAATGATGGCAACAAGCTCCAAATCATGTGTGGCATAATTCCTCTCATGTTCTTTGATTTTTCTGGACTCATAACTAATGACATGACCATTTTGAGTGAGGAATCCACCAAGTCCTTCCTTGCATGCATCTATACATACCACAACATTCTCCTTTGGGTCAACAATATTTAAAATAAGTGCACTAGTAAGTAATTCCTTTAACAAATTAAAATTCTTTTCACACTTTGCTTTCCATTCAAAATTGATTCCCATATTTTGTAAAGAAGTTATTGTTGGATTACTAAGAGGGGGGGTGAATCAATAATAGAGAAATTTAATCCTTTTTAACCATATAATCCAAGTGTTATATCAATGTAGCATTATCATCCAATAACTGCAGATCAAATAAACAATGAACAAATGAACAATCATACACATACACAGTACACCAGTGTTTTACATGGAAACCCAAAGCGAGAGAAAACCACATAATGATTTTTATTATATGTCTTAAAGAATTACATTCATTGGAAGCACCAACTTCCTTTGTTTTCCAGCTGCAACTGGAAGGAGGCTCCAACCCCCTAGTTTCTCAGGCTACAACCTGAGGGAAACTCCAACTCCCTAATTCTCTGGCTACAACCAGAAGGAGGCTACAACCCCCTATGTTCTCCGGCTACAACCACCTGTCCTTTCCCCATCCAACTGCCCTGAAGTAGAAGTAGAATGATGGAACCACTGTCACACTATCACTGTGAGATATACCGATGTAAACCTGAACCAATCAACCTGTACCAAACAACCTATACCATGCATAAACCATACATCAAACTGTACCTCAACCTGTAATCAAACTATACCATAAACAAGTGCATCAACCATGCACCAACTTGTACCAACTGACCTGTAATCAACCTGTACCATAAACAAGTGCATCAACCATGCACGGACCTGTACCTCAACCTGTAATCAACCTGTACCATAAACAAGTGCATCAACCATGCACCAACCTGTAACTCAACCTGTAATCAACTTGTACCATAAACAAGTGCATCAACCATGCACCAACCTCTACCAACCAAATTGTAATCAACCTGTACCATAAAGAAGTGTATCAACTATGCACCAACCTGTACCATGAACAAGTGCATCAACCATGCACCAAACCTGTACAAATAACCCGTCACAACAACTTGTCCAAACAACCTGTCTCATCAATTTTATCAACCAAATCAGATCTACTCACCAATATCAATCACCAATACAACTCTCAAATATGTGCATCAACCAAGTATAACACAACAACTCATAATCAGTACTAAGATCAATATGTGCTTCTGATAATACAAGTATGCTACATCATCCATAAACCATGTGTCAACAATACTACTAACAAGTGCCTCAAACCATGTACCAAGTATGTACCAATCATGTATCAACTACTCATCAACTATGAATCATCAATATGTACCAATATCATAAACTATACACCTCATGTATGTGCCAACTCATCAACTACTTGTCTCAACCATGTACTCAACATGTACCTCAACCAAAAGCCCTCATAAATTTCATCATCCAAATATGATTTGTAGCTCTATAATATGTTAGGCGAAATATATGTTGTTATAATAACGTTGTAGTACTTG
>ML804380.1:60654-78614 GCA_009831015.1 Picea engelmannii
TCTGTGCGATAACACTCACAAAAGTTTCTAAGAAATTTCTTCACCTCAAGGTTTTCTCGTCTTTCTATTAGTGATTGAATCAATTTCTTACAGGATTGTGCAATTGTAATCTTATTCAAAACTCTGTAGATTGCATTAATCAGAGAACTAACTACAATTTCAATGGAACAACAAACCATACAAATTTAAATACTTCTCCATGAGAAAGTTCAAACGCGGTTACTTGTTATCTCCGGAGATGAAATGAACTACCAATCTCATCACTCCCAATACCATAGGCTGTAAACAAGAGGCAACTGATTAACTTTATGAATTGTTTATAGGTCAAAATCTAATTGCAATAATGAAATCGTTAATGGAACATAAGGAATACAAAACTAACTATTACTATAGCATGTAAAACTACTCTAGAAATAATATAACAAATTGTTGTGTCTCAGGTTGGTGGGCCCGTCCCAACCGGTAGCAAGATCTTAAAAATTATAGTAGCAGAGTCAAGATAACACCATATACTAGAATGGGTACTTGTATTAAAACAAAGTATAAGATTACAACAATCGCTCCATTACATATATCAAGTTTGAGTAATAACACCAATGGTTCGTGGATGCTTTTGGCTCCAAAATCGATAGCTACAGTATCAATGCTCTAAATTATCATTGCATTCAAAATTTACATACATATAGAAACCCTAAGAAAGGCGATGAGAACATGCCATGTGCTCTCGTGAACCAAAGCGTTCAAAAAGAACAAAGATAACAACATATCAGCCATGTTTGGCTTCACATGATCCACTTGGGTAAACTTAGCAATTGTGATGAGCTCAAGGAAATTGATTTCGATATCTTGCTATTCGTATGACATTGAATGAATATGAATAACACTTTTGTTATCGTCTAGAAGATTCCCTTGCGAACTTCCTGGGCGTTAAAAGGATTTGACCCTGCGTTTGACCAAAGCTTGGTGCTCTCATGGAGTATCTAAAGCTCGAGCCAAAGGACACAAACCATGCTGGGGACCAGATACAAAACCCATGTACTCATTTTCCACTTGGGCGCATGAATACATGTGAACCTCCAAGCGCATATACCAGAACTCCAAAGTTGGTACAAGAACTGAACTGAAATTCTTCATAAGTAAATATTGGTTTCAAAAACTCATTAAAACCTATCAAAAACTTAGGAAATAAAATAGAATAAGAAATTGTTACCTCTTAAACACTTGTTGCAAGGTTTTAGGCTTAGGAGCATGGATAATGGGGTTAAGTTTAGGTATAACAGTGGAATAATAATGAGAAAAGTGGGTTTGAACAGGAACAATGGGAGGCCAACATCTCCCCCAGACATGTTTACTTGCATGTCCTCATACAAGAAGCATACTTATGAAAAAATAATCTTTGCAAAATTGATCACAAAACTGAAGCATCCATGAATGGCTAGGAGAGATTAGCTGCATTGATCAAAATAATGAGAACCCCTTTGGTTCTGGTTATCCTCTCACTGCGCCTCCTCTGAAATGAATGACTAGAATTCATGATCTTCTTATGCATATTTTTGTTCTCATAATGTAGCTTCTTGATTTCTTCTTGGAGGTTCTAGCTTTGCACTTTTTGTAGATCATTCTCTTTTTGTATGCACCTATTTAGTATCGTCATCTCCAGGGCTTCTTGCTTCAATTTTTTTTTATTTTTTGATTCTTTCTTTTCACATTGCTTGTTGATTCATATGATGGTGTATCAGGTTCATTCTATCCAATAGATACATTATCATAGGGTTTAGGAAGTGTCTTCTCTAGAGGATTCAAATCCTTACTCCTCTGTTTCTTTGCAATTTAAAAAATATATGATAATGTTCTATCATCTTCTCCCTCACTATCTAAAGAAAATGGAAACTGTTCCATTTCCTGTTGTTGATGAGAGGAGGGTAACACCTGAGTATCGTGATAAATGGGGGATGAGACATGAAAACTGTGAGGAGTAGGATTTGCCACCCGAATACCAACCCCTTGTTTGGCCATATTTCTAGTAATTTTGTGAGCTGGGGATGGTCTAGAGAATGGCTCCACTAAAAGGATTTCCCTCACAAACTTTCTCTTTCATTGGCCTTATAGAGGAGAGATAAATCTCTTGGCTCCAGAGGATCTGAGGTCTTCATCTAGACCCTTTTTTTATTATCAACACCATGTGTTGCTTGGTTCCCTGCCACCACCTTGTTAGGTTGTTAATTAAATTTATTTTGACGAAAAAAGTTTTCCATGAATCATTCCTCCTACCCAACTCTGCTACAATCAGTATTTTCACTAGGCCATGATGATACAGACTCTTGTGAGTGTCTTTAATATTCTTTCTTACCTGACTTGACATCTTTCTTAAGCTCTTCCATAGATAATAAGGAAACATTAATTGGTGGTCAAACTAAAATGTAACAAAATTCTAATGTGATACTGGAAAGTGAGAGAATAATTCCCCTCACAGGTCAAATACCTTTGCAAAATCACCAATGGTGCATGTCATTCATCCTTAAACCAATCCCAAGGTATTCCCTTTTCCCAATTTTCATTCTTGAACTCTGGCTTCAAAAACCGATTGCAAAGGTTCTATCCTATGGGCCAATTTTTTAGCCATTTCTCTCCTTCTCTCAACAATTTAATTTTTCGACACCTCCATTACCAACTCCATAACTCGAGCTACACATCCATTGAAGCTGCTGGAAAACTGTAACATCAGTTGATCATTCAATCCTTGGAACTTAATGAAAAATTTGTGCCATCCTGCTGCTCTAAACATATTTTGACACGAGTTATACTTAGGGAGAGCCTCCAAATATCGCATGGATGTCGGTTCATGACGATCAACCACCATTTTGACTGAAATTGTTGTGGCAAGGAAAGGAACCTGAAATGTCACCTTCAGAATTATAATGAACAAGGTCTGATAAGAGAAGGTTTGAATGATCACTATTGTTGAAATCCCACATGATTTCGACGTTGAACAATATGAGTGTAACTCATTTGGAATCCCTTTGGTGATTCCAAATGAGTTATAATAGTTGAATTTAAAAAAAAAAACACTTGCACATAGGTTCATGGGTAATTATGAAATGGTCAAGCTTGTGAATGCAATGAGAAGATCATCATACCTACATAACCTTAGTACTTAATCATTTTTAGTTTTGGAAATGTCATTTCATCAACAGATGTAAAATTATGATTAATATCATATGGCCAATAAGTAATATATTATGAGAAATATGCCACATGGTTGACAAGGTATATGAACATATGGAAGATGTGAATCAATTACTATTCATATAGACATGCAATTTAGTTAATGGGAGAGCCTTCGACCAATAGGTGTGATGGGTAACATATTATAAGGATAAGGTAGGATTTAAATGTTAAGGAGATATGGTGTATAATACAATGGTAAGGAAAGGTTTAATATATAAAGAAATAAGTGATATCTTTATAATGGTTTAACATTGGGACAAAAGGTAAGGGTAAAGAAACAAGTACAAGAGAATTGCAAAAAGAGTTTCCTTCGTTCGTAATAGTTTGAAAGAGTTTAAAAGAAACTTATTTACCTCTCAATTTGTTCAATTACCAACTTAGACTTGTGGAAGTTATGAAATCATCTTGAAAGGACCACTACAAAACATTAACTCAGGTGCTCTGTTGTTGAATTGTGCACATGTAATTTACTTTGTTGATCATTGAGACATATGGTACTTTAGTCACCTGTTGTCTAGCGTAATGAAGATTCAAAACATAGTTACAGGTTTTCATGTACCTCTTGTACCAACACAACCACTTTCTTTACAATTTGTTGATACTGCTAACTGAAGGGACTGAAGCCGATGAAGCCAATGTTGTTGCTAACAAAGGATTAGAAGCATTATTCTGATCATAGAGGAATGGATTTCAACTTTTATACATGTTGTAAATCTATTTAAGAACTCAAAAAATCTAAACTTATTCATGATGAAAATAATAAAACCAAATTGAAACCAAAAGATGATGAATGAGTATAGGTGACTCATTTGGCCACCCAATTAGATATGCCACTGAAAATAGATTGGATGATGGAGTGAAAGGAAAATAACTGCAATGGGAACACTGAAGCAAGGAGGTGGAGGGCTAGAATAAGACTATGCCTCAAGTTATGTAATGGGGAAGAGATGTGATCCCTTAGCAGAAGACTTTTTAAAGAAAGAGATAACCTCCTCTTTTTGAGGCAATTGTTTGTTATATTTTCCTTGCATCCTATCCCCATTTTATTCACACATTGCAAATTGTTGTTAGAACCACGAACCAAATAGTCTTCACCGAACCCATTCTTGGCACAATTCTATCTATGTGAACAAATTTGTTGAATTCGAACATAGAAAGAAATAATTGGATTACCAGTCACTGATGAATGTTGTTAACCAATGTGAGACTACTCGCCATCAATGTCAATGAGTGTCGAGGTGCCTTGGTACATCTTGCGAGGTACAAATGGATGATTTGAAGTTGAGTCATCTGGAAGATCTGAAAAAATAGGGGGCATTGAGGAATCCCCACTTCCTATAGCGAGAGAACCTTCCATTCATTTATCCAAGCCTCTAGGTACCATAAATTGTTTCTAACTCTAACCCTAGATAATGTGTTGGAGTCGATGGGGAAAAGTACGTTAGAAGGAGGGCCTTAATGAATCCCCCATCATCTAAAACGAGAGTAAACAAAATGATTTGAATAATAGAAGGTAGAGTCAACAAATGTATGCCGAATTTTATTTGTGGACTTTCCCGCCAACAACTTGGTTTTCAATCAAGTCCATGTATAGCTACGCCAACAAGATGATTTTCATAACTAGATTGATTTTTTTCTTTACTTTTATTGTTTTTCATTGTTTTTTATTTTTTTTATTTTTTTTATTTTTACATATACATATATACACACCCAAAAATTTGGAAGAAAAATCCAAGTAGAGGTTAGAGAGGGGGAGGGAGACCCCCTATTCACGACCTCCATCTCTAACTTTTGTAACATATATTGAACAAACATTTCCTTGGACATGGATTTATGGTATAATCTTAATTGGTGGCCATCACCACAAAGGAAATATGATCTTCATATATTGTTCTAATTCTCACCAAGCCATTATCAAATATGGTATCGACCTCATATGGTCCCAACCAATGTGTGGAGAGCTTACCCCTGAAGTTCTTGAACCTAGAATCAAAGAGGAAGGCCCAATCGCCAGGTTTGAAGACCTTCTTTCTAATGAATTTGTCATGCCACCTGACATACTTCTCTTGAACAAGGATGGTATTTTGAATGGCGTCCTATCAGATTTCATCCAGCTCATTTAGTTGTGCCACCCTTTGCTTTTGAGCCTCTGAAAATTCTATACCCAACTGCGCGACTGTTCTGAAGGTTCTTATTTGGAATTCAATGGGTTGGAGAACTTTCTTGCCATATACCAAATCATAAGGAGTAGGTCTAGTGATGCTTCTCCATGTGGTCCTATAGGCCCAAAGTGCCTCTGGAAGTCTATCTACCCAGTCCTTATGATGCAATTGTACGGTCTTGGTAAGAATGGCCTCTAACACTTTGTTGGTGGAATTTATTTGTCTTTTAACCTGAGGGTGATATGGAGAAGATTTGTGATGGTTTATATGATATTTTTGTGTAATGGATTACATCAACTTTGACATGAACTATGCTCCTTCATCTGTCAGAATATCTCTTGGAACACCAAAACGGGTAAAAATATCTTCATAAAGAAAATCAACAACTGATTTTTCACTAGTTTGATATAGAGATTTTTCTTCTACCTATTTGGTTACATAATCTGTAAAAACTAAGATATACCTTTTCTTTCTTGATGTAAGAGAGATTGTTTCTATAAAGTCTAGAGCCCATCTTTCAAAGGGATCGATTAATACATGTGGTTGTAGGGGCATTTCTTCAACTTGTAATGGTCTCCCCATCCTTTGGAAGATGTCACAACTCCTCACATATATTTTAGCATCCTTGAAGAGTGTTGGCAAGTAGTACCCTTGATGAAGGAATTTGTAGGACGTCCTCTTGTCAGAAAAGTGGCCTCCACATGGGCAGTCATGGCAGGCTCGTAGTATGTTGAATATCTCATCTTCCCGTACACATATTCTAATGATCAAATTTGGTCTAGTATGGAAGAGGTCATCTCCGATCCATGAGTAGTTGGAATTGAGCTTGACAATTTGTTTCTTTATCGGTGAAGAAAGGTGTTGTAGAAGTTTCCTTGTGGCCAAATAATTTTCTATATCTACAAACCATGGGGAGTGAGTAGAAATAGAAAATAGATGTTTGTCAAGGAAACTATCATCTACACCACCATTTTCACTTTCATTATGGATTCTGGAGAGGAAATATGCAATGAGATTTCCTTCCCAGGCCTATCTACTGTAGTGATTTTAAACTCCTGCAGTAATAACAACCATCTAGTTATTCTAGCATTGGTGATTGGTTTATTCATTAAGAACTTAATGGTAGAGTGGTATGTGTGAATAAACACTTTGTAACTTGTTATGTAGTGTCTGAATTTGTTTATGGCATACACAACAACTAGTAATTCCTTTTCAGTGACAGTATAATTGAGCTCAACTGGTGTCAATTTTTTTCTTATGAAATAGATGGCATAGGATAGATGGTATTATTTTTTCCCTAAACAACTCTGAGGGATATGTCTGAAGCATCTGTACTAATGTGAAAAGGAAAGGACCAATTTGGTCCCCTAAGTATTGGTGCTATGGAGATTTTTTCCTTTAATTCCTCGAAGGCATTTTGAGACTGTGAGTCACATACAAAATCAATATCCTTAACAAGAAATTTGAGCATTGCTGCTACAATCTTTGTAAAATTTTCAATGAATCTCCTGTAATAATCGGCATGACCCAAAAAACTTCTTACCTCTTTTTGTGATCATGGTGATGGAAGGTCCATGATGACTTTGATTTTGGATGGATCTACTTTGATACCTACACTAGAAATGTGATGACTAAGAACAATTCCCTATTTAGATAACACTATACAATTTTCATTGCTTAAAGCGAGGAAAGATTCACGACTTCTAATAAAAAGTATTTCAAGATTATCAAGTGATTCTTTAAAAGTATCATCGTAGATAGAGAAGTCATCCATATAAATTTCTACACATTCATCAATCAAATCAGAAAAAAAATCCTAATACTTCTCGTTAGAATGTGGTGGGAGCATTGCATAAACCAAATGGTAAGACTCTATAGGAAAATGTTCCCCATGAGCATGTGAATGTGGTATTTTCTTGATCTTCTGGTGCAATATGAATTTGAGTATACCCGCTAAAACCATATAGGAAAGAAAAGTATTGTTTGCCTGACAAAGTATCCAACACATGTTCTATAAATCGTAGTGGGAAATAGTCTCTTAAATTTTCCTTATTAAGTTCCCGAAAATCAACACATATTCTCCATTTACCATTTTTCTTTGGCACGATCACAAGCGGTGAAACCCACTTGCCATCAGATATTGGGTATATAAAGTTGGCATTCAATAATTTTTGGAGTTCTTCTTTCATGATATATTTTAGAGCGGGATACATGTGGCATTGTGGTTTCCTAACAGTCTAGCATTCTCTTGATTATAGATATGGTGTATGCATGTATCAGGGGGAATGCCACACATGTCTTTGTAATCCCATGTGAATGCACCAGACTGTTCTTGTAGCACCCGAATTAATTGTTTCTTTTGATTTTGGTTCAATTGAGAGTTAATGTTTAAAAATTTACCCAGGCTTATCTCAATGGGAATATTATAAGGATATGAACTTTCTTTAATGGATGACATAGGAAGGGATGATGAGCTTGCCAAATCACAATTTTCCTAAAAAACATTACTAAAGGTAAGATCATATTGAGAGGATGATTCATGATATTGTACATCATCTATGGTGGAGTGGAATTGATTTAGCAAATTATCTTCAATTTGTTCTTTCAACCCCCTATATTGTTCAATGGTTAAAAGGGGTTGTGTGGTTTCTTCATCTTTGTAGGGATATTATACCCACAAGGAATCTTCTACTATTGGTTTTGCAGGGTGATAGAGTATAATTTTTTGCATAGATTCCTTGTTTGATATAGTCATTTCCCCATATATGCAGCCAATGAAGGAATTGGTTGTAGATAACCAAGGTCTCTCGAGAATCAAGGGATGACCATCCATGGTAGTCTTGGGATGAATAACCAATAAGTCCACTGGGTATTCCCATGAGTCCAAGGTGACAATGGCATCATCTAACACACCAACAAGTTTAATTAGGGATCTATCATCTAGCTCAAGCATTGTGGGTGTGGGTCGGAGGCCATCAAGTTGTAGAATTTCCATGGTTATAACAGTGATAACATTTATTTCTATCCTCGGGTCAATTAGGGTTTTTTCTATGGGAACATAGTTGATGTAAACAATGACTACAAGGTTTCCAGGATCAACATGCTTCTGCATTATAACTTTTCTAGACATTAGTTTAGCTAATTGGCCTATAATTTGAATTGTAGGGGGGTGTTTCCTTTTTATTCCAGGTTTCTTAATACATAATTCCCTTATGGTTTTTGCATAAATAGGAACATATTTTATTTCTTGTAACAAGGGAATTTTCACACAAATTGTTTTCAATTCCGTTTCCAAGTCAAATTCAGGTTGAACCACAGGTTTCTCTAAGGCCATCCTCTCTGATTAAGGAGGATTTTTAGGTGCCTAGAATTACTCTGAATTCAAAATAGGATATGTTTGTGTGGTGGTGGAAATACTATCTAAAGGGAGGTCATCATTGGATGTTTGGACGAGAGTTTCCTCCTCTTCAATTTCTTCTTCAAAGACAACAGTGGGATTTTCTTTCTGGAGGACCTTTCCTGATCTTAAATGTATGTCTTTCAAGGGTACCAGAGTGATCAAGTAAGTTGGAAAGTTTTGTAACTCAACATTTAAGACAGGTTGAGTGGTTTTTTATTTGGATCGAGAACCGACTGAGTAGGTAATTGTGTTGGTCTTGGAGGGTTTTGAGTTGCAGGTAACTGTAATTGTTGTGGCATTTAAGGGATTGTTGGTTGAGGTGGATTCACTTATGCTTGCATTGGAGGGTAAGGTGATGGATACTTTGGATAAGTGGGATAAGACATTGAAAATTGTTGTGGGGGCATATTCCCATAAGTATTCCCTCTCAAACTTTGTTTCCAAGGCTGGTTTTGGGTAAGCTTCCCGGGAATTGGAGCATTCCATTGTTGAGGATACAGATTATAAGGTGCATAAAATTGTCATGAAGGGTGTTGTTCCATACCTTGTGGATGTGGTTTCCAAGGCCTTATTTTCACAACTTAAAAAGATGGTTCGATTGTCCCATTGCTCCCTCAGTAGATAGCTTGAAGTCCAGACAATAAGGGGTAGTTTTCTGTATCATGATTAACTACACAAATAAAACAAACATTTACATTATCCAATGGACACTTTATTAAAGTATGCCTTTTCCTATACCTAGCACAAAAGATAGTTAAAGTCGCTTCTTCTTCAAGTTCTTGTTTCTTTTTAATTTTAACTATATCTAGTTGCGAGCTAATTGTACCAAGGCTATTTGTTTTAAAACTTTCTAATACGTTGCATAGCTCCATCCTTGTCACTCCCCCTACAGTAGATTTAGTAGATCTTGTCAAATTATCTCTTACTCCCTTACCATATTTGGATCTACTTAGTGAATATATCCTACAAATATCACAAATTTCTTTAAATGGTAAGTGAGAAACATCACCATAACCCATAAGATTAAGCACTTCTATATACTCTTCTTGTATCCCCTTCAGAAAAATAATTCTAACAGTATCATTGTTTAAGGTAATATGTTTAGTCTTCTAAAAATGACTCCATTGCATAGATCTCGGTGATATCTTTCCAACGACGCAAAAATCACCTCAAACGAAGTTCGTATGAAGAAGTTATGGCAGGTCAAATTTTTGGTCAAACATGGAAAAAGTCAAAGCGGGGTGCCATGTGGAAGGCCCACAGGATGCCACGTGGCATGTTTGTATAGGTAATACAACTAAAAGATAAATTCATGTTTACATCAGCAGGATGATGTGGCAACACAAAAGGCTTCCACATGTCACTCATTTTTGGCATTTTTAGGCACCCATGTGGACCAATAAAAAAGTTCCACGTGGCATTCATACGATGACATGGTAGGTGAAAGGTGGCAGGTACATCCAACATCCATACACTGAGTGGTAATAACTAGGAATATGATGTGGTGCTAATGTAGGAAACGGGTGGACCAATTAAAGAGTGCCATGTGGCACTCTTCGATTGGCCAATAATGGCTAAGGGAGAATAAAATTGGTTCCCATGGGAATCAAACTCATGACCTCCAATGAAATATTCCAAGGAATCTTCCAATGTTTTAGCAAATATTCTGCCTACCATTGTGCCACATGCATTGCTTGTTATAACAACTAAACAATATATTATTTAAAGTGTAACAAAGCATCTCGAGAATAAAGGGGCACGGTTAGGTCGCCCATGCCTATTTAAACCTAGCTCTGGACAAAGTACAAACACATTGGGATTCCTTCCAAGAGCACCCAACATAGAATTTTGTGTAAAGAACATATTCTTGTCTCATTTTGAATCGAAGAGGTGTTCTTAGATTTGATTTGCCTCACTTTGTGTGCTATTGAGTTCTTTGAGGGAAGTATAGATTGTTTATACTCATTTTTCTCAGAATTTCGAGAGGAATCTGATGGTGATGTCTATTATGTGTAAAAATGCTATGTATGAAAATTATTAGTCCAAATTTTCATGTATGAGATCTATAGTCTCGTTATGCATGCAAAAATGGGTCTTTAAGCACCTGTTCAGAACATAGTCAAGTTTATACTAATTTTTCTGAGAATTTCATGAGGAATTCAATGGTAACCTTTGTTTCTGGGATTGAGAAACAAAATTGAAGGGTGTCTTGAGCATTAAAGAACGATCTCACTGTTGAAAATGGACCCAAAGATGTATCCCAAGATGGGTGAACTCTGTTAAAAAATTACTTATGTGCCATTTGAATTGTTGTTGATCTTACTTTAATTCATTTCAACATTTTATTTCCCCAAGTTATTCATCAGTCTTATTGAAGTTTATGGATAAGTAAGAAATTCACATGTTATTTGCAAATAGTCAAAGACGATCTTCATTTTTCGAATATGGTCGGATGTTTGTGTATTTAAGAAATAATTTTACACCTAAGTATTTTTGGATCAAGTTGGTATCAGAGAGATTTTTGACATTTATTTGCAAGTGAATGCTTACAAGGTCCAAATCTAAGCGAGGTGAAGGAAAAATTTCAAGTTATAATCCTGAAATTGGTTCAAGGAGCTTCAGTCGAAAAGGAGAGATGGCTTCAGCAAGAAGGTTAGGTCCTTCAAATCTGAAGATGATTTCGTTGAGGCATTTAATTTGATCAAGGCCATTGTGGAAGAAATGTACAAAGATTGAAAGAAGACCAAGGGAGAAAGTAATTTGGTAAAGATTGAAGCAGTTAAAGGAGAAGGAGAAGGTGAAGAACCTCCAGAGCCTCCAAGTTCTTCCCCATCAACATCATCATCATATTCTTCCAATGGAAGTGAATATTCTTCTCATAAGAGGAAAAAACGTTCTAAGAAGTCTTCTCGTTCTCATGATTTCCCTTTGTTAACGCTGGATGTAAAGTTTGATTTGCTTACTTATGATGGAGATTTGAATGTTGAGGAGTTGGATAATTGGGTCAAACAAATTGAAGTATATTGCAGGGTACAAAAAATCATAAAGGATACTTCAATGACATAGTTGGATACTCTTCGCCTAAGCGACACAACCTTGATATGGTGGGAGAGTCTGACACAAGCTGATCTTATTAAACATGGTAAACTCATTTATTCCTAGATTGAATTTACTGTTGCATTAAGAAATCAATTTTATCCATTAGCTTATATGCAAACATCAATGGTTGCTTGGAAACATCTAAGACAAGGAAAAGGGAAACATGTTCAAGCTTATACATAGGAATTTAAGAGGAAGACATTATCTTTTGGAATTCCATTACATACCCCTGAAACTCTTATAAAGTATATTGGTGGTATGCACTCATATCTTCGACATACTATGTTGATTTTTAATCCTACTAATATTGACAAAGTATCAGTACAAGCTACTCATCTTGAAGCTAGCAAAGGAAATCATGTTGTTGAGGATGTGTCAGAAGAGCCACATGAATTTGAGGAGCAATCAAAGGGAAAGGGGAAGAGTAAGAAAACAACTACAGTGAAAAAGGATGAAGAGAAGAAGACTACATGTTCTCACTGCGAGAAGAAAAGACATGATTAGAAGCATTGTTGGAAGTTGCATCTAGAATTGAAACCAAAGTGGGCTCAGCCTAGGAAGGGTAAAAAGAAGACCGCACCCATAGTTCAAGACCTTGGATCATATTTTGAGGATAAAACTAAGGTTACAACTATGGGCATCAGAGGTAAATCTTTTGTTGCAAGTTTCAGTTCGAGTACTTCTTCTTCAAAGGCTAATGTAATCCTTGATGGAAGGAAAAGAAAATAATTGTTTCATTTATGAGTTATATTAAAGCACAATAAGATTGATACACTTGTTGATAGTGGATAACAAGTAAATCTTATTTCAGAGCAAGTTGTTCAAAATTTGGGATTGGAAACTAGGCCTCATCTGAGACTGTATTCGTTGGGTTCGATTTCTAATAATGCTCAGGTACAAGTAATTAAGCAATGCAAGTTACAGTTTGTGATCACATTCAATTTCATTGATGAGTTAGAGTTAGACGTTGTTCCACTCAATACTTGCGGGATGGTTTTGGGAAGTCCATACTTGTATGACAGGAAGGCCATTTTCTATAGGGAAAAAAACAAGTATCATTTTTTGAAGGATGGGATTGAGTTCATTGTGAGAGCTCATCATATGAAGACGAATTTGACAGTTGTCACTATAGGGCACATGCTAGTTAATGCTAGTATCCATGATCCATATTTGTGGCCTACATTTGAAGGTAAAACATGTCCTTTGGTTGATGTTGTTCCAAGGACAAATATGCTAGTTAAGAAGGACAAATATGTTGATGGTTCATTCTCTTTCACATCTCTATATTAAGTTTTGTTGTTCAATTTATTACTAATAAATGGAGTATGGTTAGATACTACAACAATGAATGACAAAGTTTGTGAATTTAAGGGAATGGTTAACTTGGTCGACAATGTTGTTTCAACTTTCATTATGGTTATGGTGAGTCAAGTGCTCGTTATCCAAGAAGGAAGTATGGATGATACTAGACAAGTGAAGAAACAGTGTCCTCACTTCATTTCTAAATGATCCATACTTTTGGAGGTCCAAACATTCTTCAGTGGGGAGGTGTGATCCAGGAGGATCCAAAATGATAAATAATTTATCTTCTCAGATGCTCTTGAAGAGGAATGCATTGCGTATATCTCGGCGATAACTTTCCAACGACACAAAAATCGCCTCAAACAGAGTTCGTATGAAGAAGTTATGGCCGATCAAATTTTTGGTCAAACAAGGAAAAAGTCAAAGAAAGGTGCCACGTGGCAAGCCCATAGGCTTCCACGTGGCCTGTCCGTACAGGTCATACAACTAAAATATGACATCATGCTGACATCAGCAGGATGACATGGTAGCACGAGAGGCTACCACATGTCACTCATTTTTGAAATTTACAGGCACCCATGTGGACCAATTAAAAAGTGTCATGTGGTGTTTGTACGATGGCGTGGCAGGTACAGTCAGCATACATACACTAACATGGTAATTACTGGGCATATGATGTGGTGTTGATGTAGGAAATAGGTGGACTAATGAGAGAGTGCCACGTGGCACTCTTCGATTGGCCAATAATGGCTAAGGGAGAATAAAATTGGTTCCCATGGGAATCGAACCCATGAACTTCAATGAAATATTCCAAGGAATATTCCAACATTTTAAGAAAAATTATTCTTACCATTGTGCCACATGCATTGCTTGTTATAACAACTAAACAATATATTACTTAAAGTGTAACAAAGCAGCCCGAGAATAAAGGGGCACAATTAGGCTGCCCATACCTATTTAAACCGGGTTCCGGATAGAGTATGAACACATTGGGATTCGTTCCAAGAGTTATCAACATAGAATTTTGTGCCAAGAAAATATTTTTTTCTTGTTTTGTGTACGAGAAGTGTTCTTAGATTTGATTTGCCTCATTTTACATGCTATTGAGTTCTTTGAGGGAAGTATAGAGTGTTTATACTCATTTTTCTCAGAATGTTGAGAGGAATAAGATGGTGATGTCTATTCTGTGTAAAAAATTCCATGTACGAAAATTAATAGACCAATTTTTCATGTATAAGACCCATAGTCTCGTTATACGTGCAAAAAGGGGTCTTTATGCACCTGTTCAAAACATTGTCAAGTTTATACTCATGTTTCTTAGAATTTCGTGAGGAATTTAGTGGTAACTTCTATTTCTAGGATTGAGCAGTAGAATTGAAGGGTGTCTTCAAAAAATTGGTATTTGTAAGTTCATTCATTGTAATTTTGGCATTTGAGCATTAAAGAGCAGTCTGACCGTTCAAAAGGGACTCAGAGACGTAGCCCAAGATGGGTGAACTCCATTAACAAATTGTTTATGTTCCATTTGAATTGTCGTTGATCTTTCTTTACTTCATTTCAACATTTTATTTCTGCAATTTATTCATCAATGCTATTGAATTATATGGATAAGTAAGACATTCACATGTTATTTGCAAATAGTCAAAGATGATATTCATTTTCCAAATCTAGTCGGATGTTTATGTGTATTTAAGAAATAATTTACATCTAAGGATTTTTGGATTAAGGTGTCCCTTCTACAACTGCAGATTATATATGTGATATGAACACATTTTGGGATGATCTAAAGAGTTTGGAAATACGTTGTGGATTGACAGCTTGTTCTAATGTTGGGTCGGTATTCTAAGTTTTCTCACCAACCTTGTTATCTTCATCTCTTTTATCGAAAATTTCTCTTTGTGTTTCCTGCACCTTTTCAATAGTGGCTCTTTATTGTGGTGTGGTATTTTTTGGAGTCACCCTTGATGTGGAATCTTTTCCTTCCTGCAAAGAACTACATGTATACTTTTCAGGTGGATTAGTAGGGGGGGTCCTAGTACTACCAAATAAATCTCCTGGAATATTACTTGTTGATTTAAGAAACCTACCTTTTCTATCTTTAGGCCTAACCATTAGTCAACTACATGACAAAAAAATATTTGGATAGACTCACTAAAGTGAATGTGGTGGGCTAGAACCCTTGCGGAAATTCAAAAGCAAGGGCGCCTTTGCATCTTACCGTCTTCTCCTCCACCAAATCTGCAATCTAGTGAGAAAACCAAATAGTAATAATTAAAATTATCCTTCTACCATTTACCTTTTAACAACTCCATGACAACGATGCCAAAAATGTTGGCTTAATTAATTGTTATTTTAATACACCCTTTACTTGTCAATCCATTTCGTAAACTTGTGAGTTGTATACACAATATGTGCAGTTAAAATATTGAAGTTTAAACTATTCTAAATTCTCAGGAGACAAGTGAACCACACTACAATCCAATCATTCATCAAAACACTAAGAAACTATCAAGCAAACCATCTTGAACAACTTCACTTTGTCCACAAGACTGATATCGAGTATGAGTAGAATTTAATAGCTCTGTATGTCATGCATAGATATGATCTATGCATGATCATTCTATTTGATTTGTTCTCATCCTAATTCTCAATCAATGGATGTTTAAATGGTTCACACAAAAAGGGAATCATAATGTTGGTAAATGAATTAAAGACAAGGACCAATGACTAATTCTTTTGTCAAATTTCCTTTCAGGACTCAAGATGCAGTCTTTCACTTATCAATATAAGTGTTCATGCTATGTTATGTGAGGTTAGATTTGAAAAACAGAATGCTAGCTACTTTCTATAATAAAATGAAACAAAGCACTAAAATGTGACTACAAGTTTTACTTAGAACCATCCATTCGAATTAGTCATCTTTTAAAAAGATTAAATTCCTACTCATGAGCTACTAATATTAAGTTAGATGTATCAGTTCTAATGTAAAGCTTATGAGAAATAAGTATTAACACTTGAATTCACAATTAATACACCCAATGTGAAAAATACATGGTGGCGATGCACTCTTGTATCTAAACAATTTGTCTATGTACATATGTGACTCAAGTTTCGTTCATTGTATTGTACTAACTGGATATTGAAACAATAATAAAGAATTCAAAAGAGAAATTACCAATCCCTTAGGATCAATTCTCACAAAAGGGTCCATAACATTTCTTCACCTCAAGGTTTTCCCATCTTTCTATTAGTGATTGAATCGATTTCTTATCGGATTGTGAAAGTGTAATCTTAATGAAAACTATTTAGATTGCATTAATCGGAGGACTAACTACTATTTCAATGGAACAACAAACCATAAAACCTTAAATACGTATCCCTAATAAAGTTCAAACACTATTACTTGTTATCTCTAGAGATGAAATGAACTACCAAACTCATCACTCCCAATACCATAGGCTATAAACAAGAGGCAAATGATTAACTCTATGAATCGTTTACAAGTCAAAATATCATTGCAATCATGAAATCTTTAATGAAACATAAGAAATACAAAAATAACTATTACTGTAGCATATAAAACTACTTTAGCAATAATATAACACAAGCATTGCGTCCTAGGTTGGTGGGCTCTTGTCAACCGGTAGCAATCTCTTAAAACTTACAGTAGCATAGTCAAGATAAAACCATATACTAGAATGTCTACTTGTATTAAAATAGAGTATGGAATTACATCATGCTCTCCATTACATATATCAAGTCTGAGTAATAACAACATCAGATCAAGGATATTTTTGGCTTCAAAATTGATAGCTACAATATAACATACTCTAAATTCTCATTACATTCAAAATTTACATACATACAAAAACCCTAAGCAAGGAAATGAGAACATGCCATTCACTCTCGTGAATAGAGCATTCAAAAATAACAAGGATAACAACATATTGTCCATGTTTTGCTTCACACGATCCACTAGGGTAAACTTGGCAATTGTGACGAGCTCAAGGAAATCAGTTTCGATCTCTTGCTATTCATATGACATGGAATGCATACAAATAGAAATTTTGTTATCGTCTGGAATATTCCACTGTGAACTGCCTGGGTGCTAGAAGGATTTGATCCCGTGTTTGACTGGAGCCTGGTGCTCTCGTGGAAGATACAGAGCTCAAGAAAAAAGACACGAACCATGGTGGGGACCAAATACAAAACCCATGTGCTCATTTTCTACCCAGGCGTGCACATACATGTGAACCTCCAAGCTGACGTACTGGAACTCCATAGTTGGTACACGAATTGAATTGAAATTCTTCATAGGTAAATATTAGTTTCAAAGACTCATTAAAACCTATCAAAAACTTATGAAATAAAATAGAATAAACAACTATTACATCTTAAACACTTTTTTCAAGGTTTTAGTCTTAGGAGCATGGATTTATAGGATAATGGAGTTACGTTTAGGTATAACAATGGAATAATAATGAGAAAAGTGGTTTTTGAACATGACAAAATGGGAGGCCAACAATGCCTTAATCTCTCATAAACCCTAGAGATGATGAAAAAATACATTAAAAACCCATGATACAAGAGTAGATAGGTCTGTAAGACCCCAAATGATTCCCCCAGTAAGAAGTAACCTAGCTCAAAAGTGAAATCATCCCACTCAAAATTGCCCTAAATCTCACACGTGTGACCTCTAAAGGGGAAAACTCCCTCCAAAAAAAGGTGAAAAAATGGTCCAAAAGGTGAAACATTGCAATGAAAGGGTG
>ML804380.1:85121-98610 GCA_009831015.1 Picea engelmannii
CAGTGGTGAATTGATGCAAAGATGAATCATTATTGTCTTATCATGGTTGATAAGGTGCACAAATGGATGAACTCCAAAGTGGTCCCCTTATGGTGAAATCCCTCACAGGAAGACGCTTTACAGATTGAGTTATCCTAGAAGAATGGTTAGAGGACCCATTCTTAAAGGTGTATTAATGAGATGAAAATCAATGAAGTTGTTGGTGAAACTATCCTAGATGGATAGTTCTTGACATGCCATTTCCAGTGGTATGTGGAATGTCACATAACTCCTCACGGTTTGAGAGTTATGGCTCTACGAAGTTGAAGGACCCCCATATGATCGCTTGAAGTCCCAAAAGGTCAAAGAAGTCAAAGTGCTTGAAAAGAATAAATCATTATTTAAATGATAAAGTAAAGTGACAAAATCAAGAAAGATTATTTAAATGATAAAATGAAGTGACAAAATCAAGAAGGAATATTTAAATGATAAAGTATTGGAGAACTTTCTATTCATGGAAAGTGGTTAACCCTAAAATAAGGAGAATAGGTTAAGTGACCTAGAAATGGGTTAAGTAACCTAAAAATGGGTTAAGTGACCTAGAAGATGAAAGTATAAATAAGAAGCTAGGATCTCTTGTAAAGTACATTTTGTGAGAATCCTTTTTGTGGATCAATGGAGAGCTTCTTGTGAATATCTTTTGGAGTATTGATGGAGAGATTCTTGTGAGAGCATTTTGTTGGTGTAGATCTCTTAAGCATGATTGAAGATCTATTCTGAGGAAGAGAGCAAGAGGAGGATCTCATGGACGCATCAAAGTTTGGGCAATGTCAGAGATCTTGACGGAAAAATTCTTGGATTCACAGAAAACCCTATTTTCGGATGTCCACGCGGGCTGTCTGTGTATAGGGTGCGTGTACATGTGGGTTGGTTGTGTATAGGGTGAGTGTACACACGAGATGACAGTGTACAGGGAGTTTGGAGTGGATAAAATAATGGATATTTTTGGTTGAGTTGGTGCCAATCTCCTGGATGGTGAGGCAGGTTCCAGATCTGCATTCTATGGCCTCGGATCTATCACTGAGATACTGGTATGGTTACATTATTGTCTTATGGATACTATTGTTTGATGTGTTGTGAATGCTTAGGGCATTCTTGGTATGGCTTCTATGATGTGGCTCAGTTTGGTTGATTTGGTTGATGGAGTGAGAAACACTCTTACGATTCAGTAGTGACATGATTGCTATGGTATACTAGTTATTTATACATGATTGAGATAGCATTCATATTGATTTGTTGTGGAGCATGAGCAAGCTATTGGAGAGCTTGGATGTGTAGTGACTGGCTGTGGGTCAGTTTGGACAGTGGAAGATAGAAGAGAAAGTGATTACAGGTTGCAGAGGATCTGAGAATGTGAAGAAAAGCAAAACCCTAGTTGCTTAGAAGCATACACTTGTTGCATTATACACTGGTCACATTCACACGCGGGCTGTAGTGAGCCAGGGAGCGTGCACACGAGGGATGCACTACTGACAAGTCGCATACTTGTTGACAGATTGATATCTGTTGAGGATTGTTGCTTCATCTCAATTGATGATGAGGGTGTAAGCTGAGTCTTGCATTATAGAGCAGGTGCTCTTACAAAGTTGTACTCTATTCAGTTGTTGCTGATAAACCCCAAGGATTGTAATCTGTAATAAAAAGAAAATTGTACATACATCTTGTGTTCTTTGTGTTCATTGTGGTGATGACTTGTTGATGATATATTGTTGATATATGTTGTTGATATGTGCTCACATGTAACTGGTTATAAATGACAACAATGGGTAATGAATAAATGTTGAATGCTAATTGATGAGCTTTTGTGCAAGAGGGAAGTTTTGGGAAAAAGATCCCCACACTCATTCACCCCCCCTCTAAGTGTGGTAAGTGTGTCCAACAATAGTCCCATAACCAAAGAAACTTCCTCCATCCTCCAATATAATTTTTCCACTGCTTTTCTTCAATGGCCTCATATACGTTTTTAACTGAAATCTGGCCAGATAAGTCACCACCCGTCCATTTTAACTCATCTGGCATGTCTAGCAACTGTACTCCAGAATTGATTAATGCACGTCTGAACGTCTCCCATTCTAGTGCTAGATGTCCCACCAGTTCCAAATCCTCACTTGTTAACCAATTTGAACAAATCATGTCAGGGCGGAGCTCACTTCTCACCTAATATAAATAATGCACCCTTCTCTGATTGAGAATTAAAATTAGTTCTTCAGATAGAATTGCAACTTTCCCCATGCCCAGAATATGATCTTTACCAATAATAATGGATTGTCCCAAACCCAGACTCCATGCAATCCAGTGTAAAAGGATATGCATAGATTTAAGTAGATTTATGCATGTCTGCGATCCTTGAGCCCCCACACTTGTAGCCGATCTCAACCATCTCGCTATTGACCCGAAGGGAAGATATTTATCTTTGATGACACGATGCCATAATACCTTTTTCATCAGAACCCTCCACAGTGTATTATCCATCAAGTCTCTATATAAATTATAGATATTTCTCAGACCCCAACCCTCGAAAATTTTTGGTCTTGCTAAGATCTGCCAACTACACAAGTGATAGTTCTTCTTCTGATTTTTTACAGACGATAGTAAAGAGAAGACCACTTGGCAGATCCTATTAATTATTGAAGATGAGATATGATCCATCGCCATCCAGTAGACTGGATGGATCTCTAAAAAAACCTTAATTAGAACGTAGCGACCTCCAATGGAAAGCCATCTATTGCACCAATGGTTTATTCTCTTCTCGAATTTTGTTGTAAGCCATTGCCAATCCTCCACCTTATAGCTGTCTAGTTTCAGTAAGTAACCAAGATACCTGAAACCATCTGTCAGTTCAATAAAATTACAATGGAAGGATTCTTTTAGATTATCAAGAATATTATGATGTACTCCAAAATGGAGAAAAGAGGATTTTTGTACATTGATCAACAACCCTATAGCACCACAAAAAGTAGTCAGAATCCTATTAATCTCCTGCCATTCATCTAGAGAAGATTTTCACATAATGAGAATATCATCTACGAAAAGGAGATGCAAGATCCTTATTAATCTTGAAACCTTTATCCCTGTCAATTTTCCTTCAACTTAACCTCTTTTTAGTGCCAGGCTCAACTATTCCATCACAAGAATAAACAAAAGGGGTGACAAAGGGAACCCCAGTCTTAGACCTCTTCCAATCTGGAAGAATACAGTCGATTCTCCATTAATCAAAATGGTGAAAGTTGTTGTTGTGACGCAGCCCATGATCCACTTTGTCGTAGGCAAACCAAACCTGCACTATAGAAGTGTTAAGCAAAGAAAGTCCTAACTTATACAATCGTAAGCTTTCTTTAAGTCAAGATTTATAATAATAGCTTGAAGTTTCTTTGCTTTTATATTGTGTAGACATTCCTGTGCATTTCCTATAACATCTAGAATCTGCCTCCCTTTCAAGAAGCCTGGTTGTTCCTAAGACAGTGTCCTGGACAAAATAGGTATGATGCTTCTTGCAATGATTTTTGTTATGATCTTATAACAAAGGTTACACAAATAAATCAAACGTAAATCTCCGAAAGATGAAGGACAATTGACTTTTGGAATAAGAGCTATAAATGTCGAATTCAAGGATCTAATAACCTATCCACTATTCCTGGTTTCCTCAACTGCCTCAAGCAAATCCTTCCCAACCAGCTCAAAAAAGTGTAAAATGAACTCTACAGTCCACCCGTCAGGTCCTGGACTTTTGTCCTTAGTGAATCCATTTAAGACCTCTATAACTTCCTAGTTGGTGCAAGGATTCTCAAGTGTTTGAACTTCTTCTTCGGATACATTTATTGGAAAGAGTCTTACCGTCACTATTTGCTCCACAGTGGAGTTTTTCCCAGTGTCTTGAAAGAAAAAACTGAAGTATCTCTATGCTTGTTCCTTTATAGCCTCCTGTCCATAGTGTACCTGGCCAGATTCATCCTTTCTTTCCCATAAATGTTTTTTATTTCTTTCGTGGCTAGCAAAATGGTGGAAAAACTTTGTATTTTTGTCCCCACATTGTATCCATATAGCCCTGATTTTTTGTCGTTGTCGTTTCTCCTCTGCAAGTAGTAATTTTTTACGATCAGCCTCAAGATTTTTTAGTCGTGGGTCAAGTTCAAAATTGAGAACACCCTGTATCTTTTGATTGTAGAGAACATCTAGCTCCTTTTCAATATTTTTGAATGCTTGTTGTTCTTGAAATTTCCTTTCAATTGTCCAGGCCTTTACTCGGGCCTTTAGCATTCTCAGCTTCCCTACAAGTCTCCTCTATGCTCCCTCTTCCACTTGTGCCTGATGTGAGATACACACCTCTGGAACCAAAGCTGCAAATGACTCTTTTCGTAACCAAGCTGGATTGAATTTGAACGGATGAGCAACTGACAAGTAGCCTGTGTCCAGTTGGAAAAATATTGGAGCATGATCGAATATATAAGGATATTCCACCCACGATCTATATCTAGCTGACGAATGAAGAGTATCATCTGAGGCATATACTATGTCTAATATTTTTTGAATTTCGTCAACACCACTTCTACCTTACGCCACTTCGGTACCACCTTCCTAGTGGGAAAGAAATGTCCAATAGATCACGTTCCCATGAAGATAAATAAAAATACAAAGCAAGAAAGTGTGTCTTGATCTTACCTATGAAGGTGTCGACTGTAGTACCTTGATTGTCTTCAGTGCTCCCAACTGCAAGTTCACCCATCCCTTGCAAGTCTGCTTCACTCATATACAAATATTTTGTTAAATCTTCCATGGAGTCCTTCGAGTCCGATACCCCGATCGCTTTCTGGAAATCCTTACGCAGGTGACCAGTATGTCTGCAATGAGAACAATGAAAAGGAATTCCCAGGTAGTTCAGTCTCTAGACAGTTAAGTGGCCTCGCCAATCTTTTCCAGTGTCTCCAGCAGACGCGCGTGGATATCTAGCTCAACCAAGACTCGAGCCATTATCTTATCCTTTGAGGTCAATACAACTTCATCAACCCTAATGAAACATCCCAACATATTTCCAACTGCCTCTAGTGCTTTTGTATTCCACAATGGGAGAGGAAGGCTAGATAGTAAGACCTAGACATGGCGGAAGATGAAATATTCTGTGGAAGGGTCGAAACAAATGCGCCATCTCTTCAACATTATACCCCCTCCCTCAAAATTTCAATATCTACCCAGGATAAGTGTAGAGTCCTCGGGGTTTTTAAACACCAAACCAAACCATCCGCGCAGGAGGGTCAGTAACTCCGGTGCATATCCTATAAGCGGAACCCATGTTCTCTACATCCACTCTTGGAAGGGAATTTTGCTTCGAGACCTATACACGAACCTCCATACCAGTGCACAGATTGATAGTTGACATGACTCCTCTAACCCCACATCCACACCCATAATCAGTCGACGCTTCGCCTTTTTTAGCTTCCACACTCAAGCACTCCTCTTATGAAATCCTTCCTTAAAACGAAGACTGCCCCTCTGTGTAGACTCTGACTGTATTCCAACCCGCGAGTGCTTCACCTCAACATTAAACCCCACAACCAGTGGTTCTAAACCCTGTCCTCTACTCCCAACAGTGAAGCTAGCAGGTTCCTCACACCCCAAGCCAGTTGCAGACCGACTCTATAACTGATCACAACTACCACAATGACGAGGCGAAGTGTTCAGCCCAGATTTTTGTTGTAAGGTGAAGTTCAGTGAGGTGTCCGCGGGTGGAGTAAAGTGTTCATAAATATCACACCCACCGCATTTAGTTCTGCAGAGCTCATCCACCGAGGTGAATAGTCCCTCCTGCTCCCAAACCTCCTCGTCAGCCGCATCCATGAGTGCACTGACCTCACAAGCCATTCAGAAGATCCCACCAACCTTCTAATACCTGCCACCTCAATACAAACATTGTATCATGGCAGATAGATAGGACCTCGGGATTGATGCAGAGTAATGACATAAAGGATAGTTAACTTAGTTATTAATGGACCATGTCTAATCCAGAGTTGTCTCTCGGAAGAATGGCGGCTGGAGCCGGCTAGGATAACGGACGATGTCAAAGGACCACCAAATAGGGAGGAAACTAGCACCTACAAAACACTACGAGCCTCCTCGAAAATGCACCCCAGTTAACTTAAAGTTGACCCGCCTCCAGAAAAGCCTCTAGGCCTCCGACAAATCCACTACCCCTGTTATGGCTAAACGGAAAAAGGAGAGCTCGAGAACCCACATATTTAGAAACTTAAAAGCATATTTAGGTTTCCATGGTATGGAATGCTTTATCATGTTTTCCACCTAATAATTTGAAGTAATAATTTGTTTATGTACCTTAGATATTTCAACCATATAAGTCAAGAATGGTCTAAAATATGTTCATGCGTATCAAATAATATCCTTGGCAATGGCAACTACACTTTGGTACACTTAATTGAATATGATTTGTGGTTATGTAAGAATATATTTAATTCCAATACTTAAATAATATATTATTTTTAATTTATAAGAGAGCTGATGAATGAATATATATATATATATAAAATAAACTTAATAAGGCAACAAGGTTATTTTTACAAAGGCGACAAGTTTATTTTTACAAAGTTATGTAATACTTAGAAGTTTGAAATTTGACCAATCACATTAAAACATAAACACGATATTATATATTTCATTTTCTTTCCTATAATCATGATTTATTAAATATTATTCTTAAAAATCTATTTAAAGCCTTAACTTATCTATTAATGTATTAAGGTTTTAGTTTAACATAATTAAATATTAATCTGTAATTTGTTTATTGATTATTAAATATTATGAAATCCAATTATAAGTTTATTTTATCTTAACATAATTATGTTTTCCAACAATAATATATATATTCAAATATGTTTTTTTTAATACATTACCAGATTAAAAAAGTGAATGACTAATATAATTGAATATCGTTAATGTATTTATATATTTTCAAATATGTTTTTTTTTAATACATTACAAGATTAAAAAAAGTGAATATCATTAATGTATTAAAATGTTAATTTGATTAATTTTGATAATGTTTAATTAATAAACTAAAATATTTAATATTTTTTAATTATTTTAAAATTTCTTTTAAAATAATTAAAAAGTTATTGTTTTTCCTTTAAAATAATTTAATATTATATATTTTATTATATTTATTTTGAGTTCACCATATTATTTATAAGAAGACTAACAGTTCATCGCATAACCACTGAAACTAATCCAATTAACTAATTTACAATAACATTTATAAAAGGAATAAATCTTGTTTTTTAAACATCTTATTGTTTATAAAGTTCAACAAATCTTTTTTTTTAAACATCTTATTGTCTATATAACTATTTCATTCATATCAAAGATTTAAAGGTGATGATTATTAGAAACTAAAAAATAATTACATTTTTATAACTTCTATTGTTTTAAGATAAATATTTCTATTACCATCAAGAAAATCTACAAATCATTTCAACCAATTTCGATTACAATATATTTCTACAAGTAATTTGAAATTTTTTTTTGCCAAAAAAAACTTTCAAATTATCCCAACCTATTCGGCTCTACTAACCTCTTATCACAATAATTTAATAATTTAGTAAGGACATTGATCAATAAAAATAACATAACATAAATGGCAAGTGTGATTTGGGATTTATTAAAATATTACATTAAAATTAACTCTCTATCATTGCTATAGAGAAATTATAAAATGACTCAGTCTTAACATGGTTGTGATTGGCAGATGTGGCCTCCTCCTATGGATCCCAGTCTTGGAAAAATATTTGAAATACATTACCAATTATTCTTCAGTGGATGGCATGGAAGCCGGGTTCGAGACACTCAACTTTAGTCGGGAAGGATGTTATCTTAGGCCTGGGACATGACTCCTTTTTTACTCAGGATTTGGTGAATAGACTAAACCAAAGGGACATACACCTCTTATATCAAGCGAGTCAGATCATGTCGAGGGGTGCGATAGGCTCAAGTTGGATTAGTAGTGTTGAGTTGGGTTTGGATGAGGATCTTGCAATGGAATGGGATAATTTCAGGCAGAGTTTGATCGAATCAGTTATCTCTTTAGTGGATAGACCAGATGAATTGATTTGGACAGGGGGTGATATGTCTGGCCAAATTTCCTTTAAGAATGTTTATGAAGCTCTGTCCAATAAATTATGGAGATACAAACTAAGGGGCTGGAGGAGGAAAATATGGAAGTGGGATTGCCCTTTGAAGATAAATCTTTTTGTTTGGCTCTTAGCTGAAAACAAGATCTTAACCTGGAAAAATTTGCAGAAAAGATGATGGAAGGGGCCAGGATTATGCTACCTGTGCAAAAATAATAGAGAATTAGGTAAACACATATTTGTGAATTGCTCCTTTACTATATCAGTTTGGGAGGAAGTGAAAAAGGCTCTAAATATCTCTCATGGTTGGAACGACATATCGGTGAATGATTGTTTCCAAAACTGGGCAACTCAGAATTTTAAGTTACAAGCTCTTCCTGCTTATATATGCTAGAACATTTGGTTAGACATAAATAAGTCTATCTTTGAGGAAAGGCCCCCCTCTTTGCAGATAATTGTTTATCTTGCTCAAGGAGCTTTGGGCAAAATGAGGATAAAACATAAAGTTCTTATTCCTAGGCTTACTCCTACAATCCTTCCTGTAGATAAAACTCTTGCTTGGTTTGATGTGGCTGCACCACAGAATGGATTTCTTAGTGGTGTTGGTGGCATCATAAAGTTTGATGAACATAAAGAGTATAGATGGACTTTAAACTGTGGAAAAGGAACAAATTCCAGAGCAAAGCTCATGGGAGCTTGGGTTACTTTGACTCTTGCCGCAAGACTTACAATTTATGATTTACATATTTTGGAGGATTCCAAGATTGTCATCGATTGGCTTAATCGAAAAGGAGTGCTAAAGGTGGAAAATCTAGATGGTTAGAAGGGTATAATTTTTGAACTTATCCCTCATTTCAGGTCTATCTCCTTTGCGCACATTTATAGAGAAGAAAACAAAGAAGTTGACTACCTATCCAAAAAGGCTCTTTACAGTAGCCGAGGGAGAATTTCCTATAGTCAATGGGTTGGAGGCCATGAGGGCCCTACACTCTTTTTAAATATGTATTGATTATCTCTGAGACTTCTTTAGACGTCGTTCTTTTTTTGGGTCTGATTATGGTTTCTCGTTATCCTCTTGGATAGAGGTTCTCAGCCTTAATCTTAGTACTCTTTGTAGTATTGCTGAAGATGATATTACTTGGTAGGTTTTTGGACCTTGTCTTGATTATATGACTGTCACCTATGTTTTGGGCATGCCCATAAAAGAAACGTCTATGATAGTGATGTATTGTTATTATCAATATAATGTGAAATTTCCAATAAAAATTATAAAATGACTGAATTTACTTACCCAACTTATAATTAATCGAAGATTTTGAATGTTACAATTAAACCACACGTTCTAAAAATAAACAAATTTGTTCAACCATTTTTGACATATCAAAATATTAACCATTGTTTATCTAGAATGTTAAATAAAAACCCTTGTCTACATAAAACGTTTAGGGTTGTATGTTAAACAAAACCTTTGTCAACATTTTTTTCCCGTAACAAAATATTTTAACCATTATCTACATAGAAGTTTAAACAAAAACCCTTGTCTACGTTAAAGGTTAGAAGAAAAAAAAACCCAAGAAATGTATTGATTCACAAGATATTTAAATCTCCCACTTGTTTTTTGGTTCCTCATCATGGTCTATATGAAATATTTCTCTCAAACGTAAAATTGTTTGTCGTATTTTTTTTATTCAAACGTAATTTATTTTTCTTTCATATAACAACGAGTTCAGTTCACTTCAAACAAGGAAAGTTCATAAGATCTTTAACTGTTTTAATAATTTAAAAAGAAATTGTATTTCCTAATGGGTTTATCTAGTTTAGAAGATCTTTAACTGTTTTAATAATTTAAAAAAAAAATCCATTTATTAATGGGTTTATCTCGGGTTTATCTCAACCTCTAGACAAAAAAAGGTTAAGGATCTTTTACTAAAGTTTTATAATTAAATTTTAACATATTTATATTTCATTAAAAAAAAAGGTTAGAGATAAAATAAAACAAAATAGAATAACTATGAATGAAAGGAGTACAACCATTACAAAATAGAAAATTACAAATTTTCTAAATAGAAAATTACAAATTTCCATTTAATTAAGTAACGTTTCAACTCATTAATCATGATTTAGATATTAAAAATGAGAATCAAATCAACCTTACAAAAGAGTTTTTAATTGGCTAAAACTTTTGAAGGGAACCATGTTGTAATATACTATTGGGTTGCTCATGAAACAAAAATCTGAAAGGACATGTTAAGGGCATCTTAAATGAGGATTTAATTTTTATGCTATATTACTCATCCTCGATGTAATAAATTGTGGAAGTAGTATATATATCAATCTAGATCCATCTTAACTTTTGGTTTATCAAATTCCAAGAGGGATCAAATTATTTAAGGTGCAAACTTTTTTTAAAGTGGAAAAACATGAGGGAAAGATTACACTTTTAGGATTTTGATCCCTCTCAATGCTTGCTACATCTAGTGTTAAGAAGGATTTATGCTAATTATATTTATATGTATGCTTTTTTTAATTATATTTTATTGATAATAATACATATACCTCACATATGTATTTTTTGTTATTATTTTCTTTTATTTTTTAAGTAATATTTTTAGTCAACATATGCTTTAGTAAGAATTATGGATAAACATGATACATCTCCCATGTATTGCATTGTAGAATGCACCTATCAACACAATAACTTTCATACATTCCCATATACTTTAAGCATCTAGTCTTGGCATTAAGTGTGGTATTATTTGGATTTTTTGCAATCTAAGGCAATGTCTTCCTTTGGAAGTGCAATGCCCTACTCCACAAGACGAATTCTTGGGTTTGAAAGTGGATTCTACACCTATTTTGGTCCTCCACTTGTAGCAGCTTGGCCTAGAATGCGACAAAGACTCAAGACAATTTTGTCTTATCAAGAGTGACTTCAACCCATTTATGATCTCTTTGAGCAAGAAAATGTTTGGATATCAAGAAAATGACCTATTATGCACTTATATACTTTACATACAAACAAGAATAGTGGATGCCGATCTATATGGTTATTATCCCTACCTAAGTAGGGAAAACTGTAATTGGTTTGCCTAAAATTGTGTGCATTCATTTTAAAGAACTAATTTAACATTTGTTATCCTAATATCCATTGTCCTAGTTTTGAAAACTTATACACTTGAAGCATCTTATTTTCAAAAAGTGAAAAATAACTTTTCCATTTCGAAATCGACAATGGTGGTCGTTATTCCACTAGTTTTCGTTGTAATTGATGCACCAAGTGGATATCATATTGCATGCAAAGAGGCTTATGCTCATTCCACACTCCAAACTAACATATTGTATGCCCCTTCCACCTGGAATGGCATGTGTATGCTCTAGCTTTCTCTTCTTCTCCAAGAGCTCCATGTGTTGGACACACCTACCNGGGGGGGGGGGGGTGAATGAGTGTGGGGCTCTTTTTCCCAAAACTTCCCTCTTACACAAAACACCTTAGTTAATATTCAATATTTACTCATTAATCATTGCTGTCATTTATAACCAGTTAGATGTGAACATATATCAACAACATATATCAACAATATATCAACAATAAGTCATCACCACAAGGAACACAAAGAACACAAGATGTATGTACAATTTTTCTTTTTATTATGGACAAAAATCTGGGGGTTTTCCAACAACCACTGAATAGAGTACAACTCTACAAGAGCACCAACTCTATAATGCAAGACTCAGCTTACACCCTCAACACCAACTGAGATGAGGCAAAAATCCTCAACATATATCAATCTGTCAATAGGTACGTGACCTATCAGTAGTGCAGCCAACGTGTGTACGCACCCTGGCTCACTACAACCTGTGTATGCACGCGACCAGTGTATACAACAACATGCGTATACCTTATGAGTTGTTAGGGTTTGTCCTTCAAGATCAACTCAGATTCTCTGCAATAAATATATCATTCTCTTTTGTCTCTGACTGTCCAATCTGACCACTAGCCAGTCACAACATCTCCAAGCTCTCCAATAGCTTGTTCATGCTCCACAAAAAATCAATATGAATGCTATCTCAATCATGTATAAGAAACTAGTATACCATATAAATCATGTCCCCACTGAATCAAAGAGTACTTCTCACTCCATCAGCGAAATCAACCAAACTGAACCACATCATAGAAGCCATAACAAGAATTCCCTAAGCATTCACAACACATCAAACAATGGTATCCATCAAGACAATAATGTAACCATACTAGTGTCTCAGTGATAGATCTGAGCCCATAGAATGTAGATATGGAACCTGCCTCATCAACCAAGAGCTTGACACCAGCTCAAACACAAGTCCTCACCATTCTATACATTGTATGCGCCATGTACTCATACAGCCCGCATGTGTACGCGCACTGGCCCATTACAGCCCGCGTATACCTCAGAAACTAGGGATTTTGAATCTCTGAGAATTTTTCCGTCAAGATCTCCGACATTGCCGAAACTTTGATGCGTCCATGAGATCCTCCTCTCGCTTTCTTCCTCAGAATGGATCTTCAATCATGCTCAAGAGATCCACACCAAAGATGCTCTCACAAGAAGCTCTCCATCAATACTCCACAAGATAATCTCACAAGAAGCTCTCCATTGATCCACCAAAAAGGATTCTCTATGAAGTACATTTCACAAGAGATCCTAGCTTCTTATTTATACTTTCATCCTCTAGGTCACTTAACCCATTTTTAGGTCACTTAACCCATTTCTAGGTCACTTAACCTATTTTCCTTATTTTAGGGTTAACCACTTTCCATAAATAGAAAGTTCTCCAATATTTTATTATTTAAATATTCTTTCTTGATTTTGTCACCTTACTTTATCATTTAAATAATCTTTCTTGATTTTGTCACTTCTCTTTATCATTTAAATAATGATTTCTTCTTTTAGGTCACTTTGACTTCTTTGACCTTTTGGGAGTTTCAAGCCTTCATATGGGGTCCCTTCAACTTCGTACGACCATAACTCTCAAACCATGAGGAGTTATGTGACATTCCACATACCACCACAAATGGCATGACAAGCACTATCCATCTAGATAGTTTCACCAACAATTTCCTTGATCTTCATCTCATTATTCCACATACAAGCATGGGTCCTCTCAACCACAACTCAACCACAAAGCGTCTTCCAGTGAGGGATTTCACCATAAGGGGACCACTTTGGAGTTCATCCATTTGTGCACTTTATCAATCATGATAAGACAATAATGAGTCATCTTTTCATCATGTATCAATGACAACTCATTGATTAATCTTCATCTATGCATTCTCATCA
>ML804380.1:100384-123519 GCA_009831015.1 Picea engelmannii
TCTCCAACACCTCATGGTGTTATAAAATCTTCCATTATATCTTCTTTCATAAGATCTACACTCAAAAGATTTGTGACCATATCCATTACATGAATAACAATGCCCATGAAAAATACTTTCATACCTTTGCTTTGGTGTCCCAAAAGCAGCTTCTTGATTTCTTGCTTGCTTTGTTATTTTGAGATTCTCTTTGCCTTGTGTAGATGGTTGTTTTGCAACATTGTCTTCCTTCTTTGATGGACTTACCTCATGCTTCTTTGAGGTGCTTGCTTCAGCTTGTGTATCTTCTCCTTTGTATCCAAGACCTGATTTATCACATGGTGATCTTTGACTTTCCAATATCTCATCCAAGATTCTTGAGCTATTCAAGAATTTGTTTGACTTCTCTACCTTCTTTCTAAGGTCAACAATTTCGGCTTCTAACTTACAACATGACTCTTCTTTTTCATTAATTTGATTCTTCAAAAGTTCTTCTACCCTTTTGGCTTCTTCAATTTGGATCTTGAGATGGAAAATAGTTTCAAAACTTTTGCTAATCTCATCCTCCACCTTCATATCCTCTTTTTAATTATTTAGTCTTGTGATATCTTCTTCCTTTTCTTCTAATTTAGAACTTTCTTCTTGTTCTTTAAGCATTCCCTTTAACTTCAAGATGTACCTTTGACTCCTCCTAAGAAACTTCTTAGTGTTATCTGAAAGATAGTTATAGTGTGTATACAAATGATCATTTCTATATCTATATAAACCCTCTTCAATTTCCTTTTGAAGTTCTAATAGATTTTCTTCTATTCTTTCCATGGGATAACTATCATCAAACTTTACACAAACTGTTTCTAGATCATCTTCTTCACTTGAAAAAAATTCAACACCATCACACTTTGAATTGTTTCAATCAAGAGTCTTTGGAAATTCTTTACCTTCAATATATTCCTTCTTGCCAACACCATCACATGATTCTTTTCCTTCATTTGAAATGTCTTCAAGATCTTCCTTTGTGCTATCATTACTTGATTCTTTATCTTCACTTGAAATGTTTTCAAGATCACATTTGGAAATAATACAATCACGGGTTTTTGGAGATTCTTTACCTTTAATGATCTTGATGGAGTGATATTCAATATCTTCCTTTTCCTTCTTGCTATGATATGTCTCCTCTAGCTTTAGCCATAGATCCTTGGTGGAAGTGCATTCTCCCATGCTCTCTTTGATAGGGCTTGAGAGCCCACTAAGAATGGTCTTCAGAGCCAATGCATCATTATTCTTTCCTTCGCTTTGAGCTGCAAACTTTGAATTGTTCTTCAATGGAACTGATCCACCAATGGTTGCCTTCCAAATAGTTGCTCCCATTGTCTTCAAATACACTCTCATCTTTATTATCCCAGTAGAATAGTTTTCCTCATCAAGGATTGGTATTTCATCATCCATTTGTGTGTCTATGGATCTCCTTCAAGCTTGTTAAGGCTTGTAGTGAAGGCCCGCTCTGATACCAATTGTTGGACACACCTACCACACTCAGAGGGGGGGGGGGTGAATGAGTGTGGGGCTCTTTTTCCCAAAACTTCCCTCTTACACAAAACACCTTAGTTAATATTTAGTATTTACCATTGCTTATTGTTGTCATTATAACCAGTTAGATGTGAACATATATCAACAATATATCCTCAATAAGTCATCACCACAAGGAACACAAAGAACACAAGATGTATGAACAATTTTTCTTTTTATTATGGACAACAATTCGGGGGTTTTCCATAAACAACTGAATAGAGTACAACTCTACAAGAGCACCAACTCTATAATGCAAGACTCATCTTACACCCTCAGCACCAACTAAGATGATGCAACAATCCTCAACAGATATCAATCTGTCAATAGGTACGCGACCTGTTAGTAGTACAGCCAGCGTGTGTACGCACCTTGACTCACTACAGCCTGCGTATGCATGCGGCCAGTGTATACAACAACCTGCGTATACCTTCTGAGTTGTTAGGGTTTGTCCTTCGAGATCAATTAAGATTCTCTGCAATCAATATATCATTCTCTTATGTTTCTGACTATCCAATCTGACCACCAGTTAGTCACAACATCTCCAAGCTCTCTAATAACTTGTTCATGCTCCACAACAAATCAATATGAATGCTATCTAAATCATGTATAAGCAACTAGTATACCATAGCAATCGTCTCACCACTGAATCAAAGAGTACTGCTCACTCCATCATCCAAATCAACCAAAATGAACCACATCACAGAATCCATACCAAGAATTCCCTAAGCATTCACAACACATCAAACAATGGTATCCATCAAGACAATAATGTAACCATACAAGTGTCTCAGTGATAGATCTGAGCCCATAGAATGAAGATTTGAAACCTGCCTCACCATCCAAGAGCTTGAAACCATCTCAAACACAAGTCTTCACCATTCTATCCACTATACGCGCCCTGTACTCATACAACCCGCATGTGTATGCGCACTGGCCCATTACAGTCCATGTATACCTCAGAAACTAGGATTTCTGAAGCTCTGAGAATTTTGTCGTCAAGATCTCTGACATTGTCGAAACTTTGATGCGTCCATGAGATCCTCCTCTCGCTTTCTTCCTCGGAATAGATCTTCAATCATGCTCAAGAGATCCACACCAAAGATGCTCTCACAAGAATCTCTCCATCAATACTCCACAAGATAATCTCACAAGAAGCTCTCCATTGATCCACCAAAAAAGATTCTCTATGAAGTACATTTCACAAGAGATCCTAGCTTCTTATTTATACCTTCATCCTCTAGGTCACTTAACCCATTTTTAGGTCACTTAACCCATTTCTAGGTCACTTAACCTATTTTCCTTATTTTAGGGTTAACCACTTTCCATAAATAGAAAGTTCTCCAATATTTTATTATTTAAATATTCCTTCTTGATTTTGTCACCTTACTTTATCATTTAAATAATCTTTCTTGATTTTGTCACTTCTCTTTATCATTTAAATAATGATTTCTTCTTTTAGGTCACTTTGACTTCTTTGACCTTTTGGGGGTTTCAACCCTTCATATGGGGGTCCTTCAACTTCGTAAGACCATAACTCTCAAACCATGAGGAGTTATGTGACATTCCACATACCACCAGAAATGGCATGACAAGCATTATCCATCTAGGATATTTTCACCAACAATTTCCTTGATCTTCATCTCATTATTCCACATACAAGCATGGTTCCTCTCAACCACAACTCAACCACAAAGCGTCTTCCTGTGAGGGCTTTCACCATAAGGGGACCACTTTGGAGTTCATCCATTTGTGCACTTTATCAATCATGATAAGACAATAATGAGTCATCTTTTCATCATGTATCAATGACAACACATTGATCAATCTTCATCTATGCATTCTCATCAAAGACAATACATATTACAATACATCAATAATCAATCAATCCTTTGAAATCAATCAATCACTTGACATCAATCAATGACATCAATCAATCAAACCATTGGAATCAATGACAACATGATCCAACAATCTCTCCCTTTGGCATTGATGGAAATACCAACATTGATGTCAACACCAATTCACCAATTACCAATTATTGATGTCAACATGTAGATAAGGCATGCTATACATCAATAGTCAATGTGACTATCTCTCCACATCAATATCTCCCCATCAATAGACATCAATCAAATCAATTTGAAGGTCGCATGTTCGGTCCATGCTCACCGCACCAATATCCCCCTTTGGCATTGATGGTAATACCAACATTGATGTCAACACCAATTCACCAATTACCAATTATTGATGTCAACATGTAGATAAGGCATGCTCTACATCAATAGTCAATGTGACTATCTCTCCCAATCAATAATCATCAATCACATCAATGTGACTATCTCTCCCAATCAATAATCATCAATCACATCAAGTATGATCAGGTCCATAAAGTGCGGGAAGAACACGTTAGTTCGACACTTAGTGATTTTTGAGCACATAGCAAGATACAAGTGTGTTCCCTAGATATAATTGTGAAAAGAAGAGAGCGAGGGTTTGAATCGGATAAAAGATGGCACTACCAAAGTTTGGCACCCAAGGCCAATACGTATGAGTTACTCGATAGGAAAAAAGGAGGAAGGAAAGGATGAGGGAGCCCGAGAACATCGTCGAGCTCGAAGATGTCACTACTTCTGAGAAAAATTCAATCAGCCTGACACAGGTTGAGGATGAAACATAGACAATGACACAAGGGAAAGTAGGGCAGAGTTTCGGGACCCAAAATGATATTCCAAACCCTAATCCTGAAACACCAGCTAAACCCGATGAAATGAATGGTCAACAACAAAGTCACGATGAAGAGAAGGTGTTGGTCGAGGATATCACCAACCAGCCAGACTCCGAAGCGGAAGAAGATGACGCAGAAACAACAGAGGCATGACCAGTTATTTTAGGGAAGAAAAGAAAGGCACAGGATGCCATGAACATTACACTTACCTACCTCCCAAACGCAGTGGTCACTGTGGGAGACATGGTCAGAAAAGTACGAAAACTTTGGTAATCGGACCATGATGTGCGCAATGCGACCAAATTCCAAGATTTGGCTGAGGAATCTTACCTAGAAAACACAGGGGAAGTTGGACCCCTAGGAAAACCAACAATGGAGCCTGTACAATGGATTACATGGTCTTACAACTCTGGGATAATGAACCTCCTAGACAAACCGCACTTCGGGCGTGGTAAAAATGTTCGGATTTGCATCAAACAGTTGCTAGCCTGGGTTCATTAAGGCATCCTTTGGATGGATAGGCTGGCACAACTTGATATGGCATTGATATCCAAAATTATGGGATTACCTACAGTACGCGCACAACCAGAGGAGTACTTGGACAACAAAGTGTGTGAGAAGGAGATCGTTGAGCTGGTAAAAACACAATTTGGCACCAACACGGGAAACGTGGGAATTATTGTCAGAGATATCAATGAAAATGTGACAAGGTTCACCAGCACGCTCATGACTTGCAAGTTGTTGAGGAAGTGTAGGAAAGAAGAGGCTCAAGCATGAGTCATCATAGTAGTCGCGCAGTGCACAAAAGGAGTAATGTTCAATTGGGAACCGTACCTCTTGAACCATTTTTTGGTCGACTACAGAGATGTGCAAGATAATGGAACCGAGTTCCATTATTCTTGGCTCAACATTCTCATAGCTTTGGTAGGATGGAAGGAGCCAAAATTTTCAGCCTTTCTGGAAAGGAAAGGAAAGTGTTATGCGGCTAGATATGAGTCCCTCCAACAGGAAAAGAACAATAAAAATCAGCATGCAAATAACACAGTATTTGTGATGCTGCTAGAATAGATACAACAATGCACAACCAATGTGTGGCGCATTCTTGTGGAAGTGGTCCAGGAAACTGAAGGGATAGATAGTTTTAAGGCATCCAATAACCACATGTGGATCCAGGCTGCAAGGGATCCAAATAAGGAATGGATGGAGATGAAATATTGCGTCACAAGCGAAGAAATTGACTGGATAATCAAAGACTGGCCAACATAGTGGAAAATACTAGTAGGAAAACTGTCAAAAAATCCAGTCGTAACACAATCCACCAAGCCCAAGGGGTAGGCTAAAGTAGCTCCTTCAACAAAAACAAAAAACCCAAATAATAACACTAGTTAGGTTGCAACACGCACTTAGGCGTCGGGAAGTAGTGTAGTGCCAAAAAGGACAAGGAGGAAAACAACAGTAACCAGGACATACAGTCAACATGATGCCAAAAAGGGGGACACATCTCAAGCTGGTGAGGAAAGGGTACAGGTCACAACGAGTGGGGCGCAACCCTCACAGACAAAAAGGGAGACAATGTAAGTAGAGGAGACATGCAAAATGATGAATTATACCAAGGAATACCCAATCATCCCCTTGACAGAGGATGATGTTGAGTTCGTTGTAGAAAATGTCCACGACAGGGGGGAAGAGGTGGTCCATGTTGCAGAGGCACAAAGAGAAGAGATCATGGCCAAACTCATAGAATTCCATGAAACTCTACCACAATTATATATTTATGCAGTACCACAGGCCACTTCGCAACAACATGAAAATATAGAGCGACCCCCTGCACAGAAAGAAGGAGAGGAGACAGTTCAACTAGTATTGCAAGGCAGGGATACATTCACAATCACACAAAAAATGGTCAGAATGGATCAAGAGACTATGAAGAAACCCATGGGGGAAGTTGACCATTTTAAGGTAGTCATGGCCCAGATACACAATAAGGAACTATATAGACTCTAGGCTTGTATAATGCAATAAGTACAATCCAAAGCCCGCGCGGATGCCACTAACTTGGAGGTGGGTAGGGGAGTCAGAGAAATGTTACAAATCACCTACGACCAATTGACCTCAGAGAAAGAGGAGGAGAAGAACATGTTGACAAGATAGAGCAAGGGATAACAACGGTATACTACCTCATTCTAGATAGTGTGCAAGCACCAAAGAGGAGTGTAGAGGAAAATATCAAAATCATTTCACATACGATTGAGGGATATAGGCATGAAATCGAGGAGATAAAATAAAAATGTAATCCTACGACTCCTCCCAAGGTTTGAGAACAGAGAGAACAACAATCCACACTCCAGATAGCGGATATGGCAAAGGAAGCAAGGAAATTTGTAGAAATGTTCAACATAACTAAACAAATTTGGACCATTTTGGAAGAGGATGAAAAGGTCCAACAGTTGGACCAAAAAGAGGATAAAATCAACACTACCATACAGGAGTTAAAGAAACGGAAGAAAACCATGAGAATTACAGAGTGCTTGAAGGGAACCCAGGAAATAAAGACTCTGTAGACAGAGTTAAATACATCGCAGATGAATAAGAAATAAAGACAAGCCCAGTTGGATCCCATATAGGAACAAGCAACACAAATGATTGTGCAGCTAGACGAAGAGAAGACAAACATGGCGCATGCACATTCAAAGAGTGCAACATTACTACAAGAGCATATAACAACGTAGATAGTCGAGGAGCTAACAGACAAATCTACGCAGGCGAAGGAAAAAGGAAATGAACTAGCAGAGAAGTTCCACAGCTTGGAAAAGGTTGTACAGGGAGCACGCACCACCTAAGTGGGTCAGGACGATCCACATGTCAGTGTTGGGGGCTTGTTGGGTGCAGGACTATTTTGGGAAGAAACTTTATTTTGGGCACAAGCCTATTTTTGGAGAGAGATCTGTTTTGTGGAAAGACCTATTTTTGGAAAGAAAGACCTAATTTTGGAGTGTGTGCAACATGTGGAAAGAAAGAAATATGCAGAAAAAGAAGGAAAAGTAGCATGCATGAGGAAAATAAATGCGGCGTGCAGGCAAACAAGCCTAACCATGATAGGGTTAGGGTTTTTGAAAAACATTGGAATGGCTATAAGCCTATAAAGTAGTATAAATAAGGATCTAGGAGGTCTAGGTTGAGGGATGTCAGTTAAGTATTGAGAGTTAGATGGTCGGGAATCTATTGATTTGTAACAAGTTTTGTGGTAGAGCCAAATAAGTTAGTCTTTAAGGGTTAGGTTATAGGCTGAGGATCCTGGTGTGATCTAGTCAGCCTCACAGAGGGTTCCTACCCTCATTTTGATAGTATTATGGAAGATGTAATGTGCGCAACACAAGATTTTGCAGCATAATAAATAAAATAGCAGAGAAGTCAAATCTTTGTGGACGTAGCCCCAGGAGGGGGTGAACCATGGTAAACCTTTTGTTCTGTGTGATTGTTAATGAATGCTTTACTTTTCTGTTGATCATTAGCGTAAGAATGAATGGTTAAAGTAGCTTTATCTACATGCATGCATATGTATACAGATGAATGAATCATAGAAGTAGATGAATAATTAACAAGGATAATGCATAAGGAATATAGAATCCAACCACAATCCCCACTCATTCCTAGAATGAAAACACCTAAGTATTGTAGTCCCCCATAAAATCTATCTTGGGTGAGACTGTGTTGTGCACCCTGTGCGCAGCATTTTCTTCTAGTTTACCAGGAGGGTTGATAGTTTTGAGTGTTTTGTTGGAAAAATGTTTGAGATCAGGACTTGGGTCAACCCAAGAATAATTTAACCAACACCTCCCGATAGGGGTGGGTTTCGAACCTGGGTCGCCATGCAAAACAAAGCCCATCGAAACTGATCTCTCTATCAAGATTTGACAACTAAATATGTTTATTCAATTTAACATCCTTGGTGATTTGGAATAAAAAATTGTGTCAAGTTTCTAGATGGAAAAGGGAGCTTGGGAAATATTCTAGAGGGTTGTTTAAGGTTTCCGATGATTTGAGTAACCTGCCAAGTGTGAATACTTGCCCGATACATAAGGAAAACCAAGCATATGATATAATATGTTAGTTGGAGAATAAAGTTAAGCTTGATGCCCCTAATTGTAGAAAAAGTAAATGATATATATCAGCTCATAGAAGATAGTAAAGGATGTAAAATAAGTGCTAAAAGTATTATTGAATAAGCAAGAGACAAGCTAGTGAAAGCTAGCTCAACTCAACAGTGATAAAGAAATATTCTAGCACAAAAGAAAGGCTAAAACAAAATCTTAGTGCAATGATATTTACCATCCTTATGGCTGTATCAAACCAAGCTTTATAGAAGAAAAATAAACCAATGAAAATCACCTTTAACTAGCTCAACAAATGCGCTAGGATTAATAGAGAGTTAGGGAAAAGTTAGGGATCTATCCTAGGGTTAGTTTGTGAGTTATTATAATTTGGAGGGTTAGGTTTTTTGAATATTTATGGCTGTAGAAGTTAGTTGTAACATAAATAAGATTAAGTATTTGAAAGAGAACGCCTCAATGAGGCAATATAGCCTAGGGATCAAAGAACAACTTCCAAAATAGATAACTTCAAAACTTGAAACTTTCACACTTACCAAGGAAGCTATTTATTTCTCCAATGCAACAAGTAATGACTAGTGCCTTTAATGATTGGGTTAATGGAGTCAAGAAAATAATAATCTAGAGGCACTACCTCCTTGTGGGTGTAAATCCTCTTACTCCCCAATGAAAGTATCCCTAGCTAGTGTTTAGACTAAGAGGGTGTATGCACTTATACTTCTCTTAGAAATGATCCAGGTGGATATTGGTAGCCACCCACCTATTCCAATTGGCTCCTCTTGTTCGTTTTAGTTCAGCACGTTCTTCTGTACTTATTTGTAATTGTGGGTTCTACACTTCTGGGGTTGTTTGAATCCCTATACATCTTCCATCTGGATACCGGTGACCTCTCACCTAATCCAATTGGCTTGTTTTGTATGTTTTCATGTCAGCACATCTTGTTGTACTTCCAAGGCCATTTTAGAGCCCTAAAAAATGTTTTTTTGGTTTGCCACAGTCAAACTATAGACAAAGTAAGAGTTTGACAGTGTAATGTGTCGTTCTCTAAAATACCTTTCCAATGGGCTATCACGTGCCTAAAATGAAGGTCGTATGAAAAAGTTATGACGCCGGGAAGTTGAGGTTCCAACTTACCCATAAGGGACCACATGACTCTTGGCGTTTGACCTCCTAGGGTTAGGTTTATGGATGTCTAGGGTTTTGGATTTCATGAGTAATATCAAAAAGGTATTTGGAGCCTCATTGTGATCATTCTACTCAGATGGATGCACGTAGCAACCACATCTCTTATCAAAGATAGCTACCACCATTCGAGCAAGTGTTTCAGTTCTGCAGTTTTACAGTTTCGGCCTATTTCATTTATTCAATAGAAGATATTTTTCACTGGATATCTGTGTTGTTCTTCATATCTCTGTGTTTATTGTATTTAGTCTGTTAATCAGTTTGTTCCGCTCCTAAATCCGAATCAATGGTATCAGAGCGGTCTTCTCTTCATTTATTTTTCTTTGTGCATGTCCTCGACAAGCTCTGGGTACAAGAAGTTGGGACTCAAACCATTCGATCCATTGCAATATCGGTCGCGCCGAGCCCAAAAAAATGCATGAGGGATGAAAAGAAAGATGATGGAGAAGGATATCCTATTAAAATGTTGCTCGAGGAAGCCCTCGCGTGACAAAGGAACGAAATGATGGACAACTTTGCACAGATCCTTCGATGAATACCCACAGGAGAAGCATCTTCATGATGCGGCCATGCAACCCCCTTCAAGGTACAGGTAAATTTTGATATTCCATTATTTTAAGGATTGATAGATGTGGATGTTGTAGATAAATGGTTGAATATGCTCGAAGGGTATTTTTCAGTCCACAATTTTTCTAGTAGGGAAAATATTACTTTTTCACTCCTCAAGGTCGTCCCCCATGTCAAGGATTGGTGGGATACTTACTCTGAGCCAAGGGTCGTAGAGGAATCTGCAATATTTGTGGTTTTCCCTACATGGGATTCCTTCCAAGATTCCATTAAAGAACAATACTACCCTGTTGGAATCTACGAGGACCATTACAACAGATGGACCACCCTGCGTCAAGAAAGGGACCAGATAGTACCAAATTTCACCAATATTTTCCGTTCCCTCTGCACAAAATTGGGTATCAAAGACTCTGAGAGACATATGGTGCTCAAATATTGTGATTTTTTGCATATATACATTCAAACATAAATGGATTTTCTGGACATCACATCATTAGCCACAACTTATAGATACGTTATCAAGATCGAGAAGAAATTTAAGCAGAAGAGGTGAGAATTTGGATCTGCAAACTCCTCAGAGCCAAAGAAGGGAAAAGGCAGCCCCAACCCACACAACAAGGGATCGAGCAGATATGTCCACTCTCAGGACAACCAGTCCAAGACGCAACACAATAATGGAAATGAGAAGATGAAGAAGGACACGGGAAAATGGTGTGAGTACAATAAAAGTCCTTGGCACAACACTGAAGAATGTTGCTCCAAGCAATCACTCATGGTTGAGCTGAAGGCTGCCGAGTCAGAGGCCAATTTTGATTCCAAATCAAATCCAGAAGTAGGGAAGTAGATTTTTTATTTTGAACCTAGTGCCACTATCACTACCACTGAAGTCCAGCCAAGCAAACCAGAAGAACGAGAGGAAGGGGAATGCCTCTTTCACTCAAAGATGTGGGTAAAGGGGGATTTGATCCATTTCATTGTCGATAGTGGGAGTCAGAAGAACATGATCTCAGCAGAGGTCGTCAAGCGGATAAACCTACCAATGACATCGCACTTGCATACCTTCACCATCAATTGGCTTCACCAAGGGAGAGATCTTTGTGTCAGCCTATAGTGTCGTCTACCCAACGACATCAAGCCTTTCAAAGATGAGGTATTGTGTGACATTGCTCCCCTTGAAGTTTGTGATGTTCTATTAGGACAACCATATTTGTGAAAGCATCATGTTGCGTATGAGTCTAGACTCTGTAGTGTTATTATTACTTTGGGTATACAATTGTACAAGATACCAGAGGTAGCGTTGCCTACCGTTATTTCTTTAATATCTGCTAAGCAATGCAACAAGGTCATTTCACAAACCAACAAGCTTGTCTCCTTTGTGATCCATTCTCACAATAAGCAGAAGGTCGCTGCCACATTCGTGGCCTCTACATAGAGCCTCTCTTTGTGGCAGAAGCAAGTGGATGGGATCATGGAAGAATAGAGACACATCTTCTCCTCACCCACCAGGGTACCGATGCACCACCAAGTCAAGCATCCAACTAATCTGACCCCTAGTGCACCTCTACCTAATGGACCATTCTATCGTCTCTCGCTGAGGGAAAATTACGAAATCAGGCATCGGATCTAAGAGCTTCTTCAAAAGGGTCGCATCAGACCCAACTCCTCCCCTTGTGGAAGCTTGATTGTGTTGGTGCAGAAGCAGGAAGGGAATTGGCGAATCTGCATTAATTACATAGCCTTAAACAAAATCACAGTCAGGAACCGGTACCTAATTCCTAGGATTGATGAATTTCTTGACCAACTCAAGGGGGGGAATTTCTTCAAAAAGATTGACCTAAAGTCTGGCTACCACCAGGTTCCCATCGAACCAACTGATGTATGGAAGACAACCTTCAAATCTAAAGAAGGTCTCTTAAAATGGTTGGTCATGCCCTTTGGATTAACAAATGCACTAGCCACTTTCATGAGGTTGATGGATGATGTATTGAGACCCTTCACCAACTCTTTTGTGGTGGTATATTTGGATGACATCCTCATATTTAGTAGAACTTGGGAGGAGCACATGCAGCATATTCAACAGGTTTTGAGCACTCTGTGGAAACATAAGCTATATGCCAACTTGGAAAAATGTTCTTTTGGCATGAACATGGTCCAATACTTGGGCTACATTGTTGATGCGCATGGGGTACATGTTGATCTAGCTAAGATCCAAGTCATTCATGATTTTCCATCCCTGACCACACTAATCGAGATTCATAGCTTCTTAGGACTGGTCAACTTCTACCGACGGTTCATGTTGGGATTCTCCCATATTGCATGGGCCCTTAGCCAGGTGACCAAGGGCGGTGGCAAGGAAACGTTCATGTGGGAGAAGGTACAAAAATGATCATTCGATGATTTGAAGCATCTCTTGTGCTCAGCTCGATTACTCTCCTTGCCCGATCTACAACAATCGTTCGAGATTGATACTGATGCATATGACTATGCTATAGGTGCAGTTCTCACTCAACAATGTCATCTGGTGGCATACCATAGTGAGACACTCTCAGATATTGTCCGGAAATACCCCACCTATGACAAAGAAATGTATTCCATTGTACAATCCTGTTGTCAATGGAGACATTACATTCTAAGAAAGGAGATGGTCATCCACACTGATCACAAGCCTTTGCAGTTCATATAGACACAAGGGAAATTGCAGAACGACCACCATCAAAAGTGGTCCACCTACCTGCAACAGTTCCATCTCAACATCAAGTATAATACATGGATATCAAATTGTGTTGTTGAATGCCTCAGTCGACCTCTCGTGGATGTACTCACCACTGTGCTCCATTCCTGTGGACATGAGGCATCTGAGTGGCCCCAAATTTATCAGCAAGATCCAGACTTCGCCACCACCTATCAACTCTTGGGTACAGGCGCGACTGTCACCGAATTTCACATTTAGGATAGACTATTATGCCATCTAGGCCATATCTATGTTCCTACAAGAGATCATGCAAAGTTGATTTGGAAATCCCACTATAGTCGGATGGCATGACATTTCGGTGTGGAGAAAACTGTGTTCGTTCTTCAGAAACATTTTTATTGGCAAAAACTTCGTCGGGACGTCAACAAGTATATCAGATCTTGCACTACCTGTGTCATTGCCAAGCCAACCATCAATAAGCAAGGCTTATCCACCCCTCTTCCTACTCCCGAGAAGCCTTGGGAATCCATCTCAATGGATTACATGTATGGCCTTCTATCCACCAAGCAAGGCAATGACTATGTATTTGTGGTCGTTGATTGGTTTTTGAAGATGTCCATCCTCACAGCCTGCAAGAAGAATATCACAACAACAGATACTGCCAAGATCTTATCTGAACGAGTGTGGGTCCATTTTTTGATACCACATACTATTATCTCCGACCGGGACATCAAGTTCCTCAACACATTTTGGTCGAGTCTCTGGTCACCGTTGGACACCACGCTCACTAAATCCACTTCTTTCCACCCCCAAACATACGTCCAAATAGAGGTTGTCAGTCAGATTATTGTGCACATCCTACACATGCACAACTCTAAGCATCCACGTACATGGGATGACGGTCTCCCATATGTTCAACATAGTTACAACAAGGCTCTCCATAGCTCCACCATCCATAGCCCTTTTCACATGGGGCTGGGATTCCAACCCTTGGGTCCCATTGATGTTGCACTACCTCTTGCCACCACACAGACAAAATCTTCCCATGTTCAATCTGAGACCGAAAAATCCACCATATTCATTGAGTGGATTCAACACATACGCTAACAGGTCTAGGATATTTTGCAGAAATCCAATGCTAAGTACAAGCAATGCCATGATAACCACAGGGTATCGCACCGATTTTAGGTTGGAGACAAAGTCTGGTTACATTTGCAAAAGGAACATCTCGCAGGGCCCCATCAGAAGATCCAACCACTTTTCTATGGGCCTTACACTATCACCAAGGTTGTGGGTAGCAATGATTTTGATCTCAACACTCCACCCTTCCTTGGCCTGTACCCAGTGTTCAATGTGGACCTCCTCCGACCATATTTTCTACCATTATTGGACACCTCAGAGATCGCAGAACAACTAACACCAACAAAGCTTAACCTTGAATGCATGGCACAATCATCCACTGATAAGATATTGGACACATAGGTCAAGGGAACTCGCTAACAAAGGATCCAACTTTATCAGGTTGTCAAGGCAGGGAAGCTCCTACACTAAGGCAAGTGGCTCACCTACGACCAAATCTAGCAGAATTTTCCTCACATGATGGGGGAACTCAATGCAATGGATACCATTGCTTCCTAATGGGGGAGGATTGATTCAGGTGGATATTGGTGGCCACCCACCTATTCCAAATGACTCATCTTGTTCATTTTAGTTCATCACTTTCTTCTATACTTCTTTGTAATTGTGGGTTCTACACTTTTGGGGTTGTCTGAATCCCGACACATATTCCAGGTGGATATTGGTGACCTCTCACCTAATCCAACTAGCTTATTTTGTAATTTTTCATGTTGGCACATCTTGTTATACTTCTAGGGCTGTTTTGGAGCCCTAAACAATGTTTTTTTGGCTCGCCACAGTCAAACTGTAGACTGAGTCAGAGTTTGACAGCATAATGTGTAGCTCTCTGAAATACCTTTCTAGTGGGCTATCACGTGCCTAAAATGGAGGTCGTATGAAAACGTTACGAGCCCGGGAAATTGAGGTACCAACATACCCATAGGGGCCCACATGACTTTTGGCGTTTCAACTCCTAGGGTTAGGTTTTTGTATGTCTAGGTTTTTGACATTCATGAGTAATATCAAAAAGGCCTATGGAGCCTCATTGTGATCATTCTTCTCAGACAAATGCGCGTAGCAGCCACATCTATTCTCATAGATAAATACCACTATTCAAGAAAGTGTTTTAGTTCTACAGTTTTACAGTTTCAGTCTATTTCATTTATTCAATAGAAGATATTGTTCACTGGATATCTGTGTTGTTCTTCATATCTCTGTGTTTATTGTATTCAGTCTATTAATCAGTTTGTTCCACTCCTAAATCTGGATCAAGTAAACCCTTGTTAAATCAACAATACTTAAGCAAAAATATGATGGAGACTAAGGTGGGGTTGTATGCCCTTATACTTCCCACCTTGCTCTAGCAAAATAACCTTGACTTGAACACAAATGATAATACAAAACATATTTTCTTACCAATTCAAGAAAAGATGCTAAGATAAACCACCACAATAGCAAGAGAAGAGCCTTCCAAGGCTAGAACATTACTTCCACCAACCAATAACCGAGAAAAATAGTCATACACAAGAGCACAAGAAAGAAATAGCCAAGGATAGCGAAAATTTCAGTCCAATATTTCTCACAATGGGAGATTTATGTTTTTTTAAATGAGATCTTATTATCTCTATTTATACAAAATGCCACTAACATGGTTTTTCCACATTAGAAAGGGTAAAAAATAATACAAGGGGTACACAACCCTTATCTTACCCCTTGCAACCAAATAATACTAAACAATCCATCTTTAAATTCACTTTTACACAAAAGAAAACAATTAAACATGAGGACATCACCCATTTAGGGGATGTTTTGACACTAGGAGCAAGTCATTGGAGTTGGAGATGCATAGTTAGGCCTCCAAAGGCCACATGTCAATCATCTAGGCCATATCCTCATGGTCAAGGCCTTCTTCTCCTCAAATTGTCCATGTTTCAATTAGTAATACCTTCACCACTAAACCCTATCCCTTTTAGGTGACGCCATGCCTCCAAATATGAAATATCCAACCTAGAGTCCACTAGGGAAAACAAACAGCACACGCTAAAAATCTAGTAAGAAAACAAGAAAACAAAACCTTCTTATAAAGAACGCACTAGTTGGTGATGAAATCCAACGTCGCGGGAACAATGTAAGAATGGGTTGAGATAGAGAGGGTGGAAAAGTTACGTTGACGATCTTCTTAACGGAATTACACCTTGGTGCAAGCTCCCACACATAAACATGGGTATACCCTCCAAGGAGCCCGAGTGAGTTTGGCCAACGTCGATTCCAGGTACCATGGAGACTTTCCCCTCCATAGTCACCTCGTGTAAAGACCCTAGAGAGATAGGCCACTAAGGTTACCACTTACTACAATGATGCCTAGGGAAACAATTGATAGTCCGATCCACGTGCAAAGGCAAGGCATCTAGCCCGAAATCAACTTGAAAGGCTTCCACTCATCATTGTGGGTATACCTTCAAGTGACCCCCATAATACATGCAATCTCTACAACAAGACCAACAAAGCAGTGTGAGTAACTCTGCCAGTCTCAATGCGACCTCGCGATTGACCCTTGTGTGAGAAGGGCTTCCCAGGACAAAATGTAATAAGTGGATTTGACTTCTCCCTAAATCAATATTCTATGTTTGTTTACAACTTTGGAAAGTTATCTTTCACACCTATTCCAAATCCCTACAACTAATCTAATGTAGGTTTGCTACCATAAAATATAAAAATGTCTAATCAATTTTTATAAGCGCTTTATTTTTAAGGTTGTTGTTACTCAAGAGGAAAATGGTGTGGACTAAATGATGTTTTGACCGACTCTAAACAATGAAAAGAAATGAGAATGCAAATATTTCACTTCGATGAAAGCTATATTACGAGAAGGAGAAAACGTTTATCATTCCCATATGCACAATGTCCCAAAATTTGATTAAACTCATCAATATCAAGATTCTAAAGAAATGAGGAAAAGAGACTGTATACCAATACACGATTCTTCCCCCCCCCGGGCCATGAGGGAGATCTTTTTTTAAGAATTCAAGACCAAAAATGCCAAAAATATGCAATTTCGCTACTTCAAATGCAAATATGCCCCAAATCTAATGCAAAGCAAGAAAGTAAAACTTGTAAAATGATGAAGAAGGGATTTCAATCCCTAAAAGCCAATCAACAACAAGTCTTACACTTAGAAAACAGTCAAATGCTGGCACCAAAAGTTCTTCCTAGGTGATCAAAGCAAAACTGGGAGTCAAAAGACAAAAAGACCTAATCCAAAAAATTCTACAGGAGACGTCACAACCCAACAGGAGGGTACAGTGTGGCGATTTGAGGTTTCCGCAGGCTAGATATGGGTAGGGTGCGAAGATTCCACACTGGTATAAACAGTCAGGGTGCGGAGGTCTAAGGTTTACGCAGGCTGCATATGGGATACAGTGCGGAAATGCCTGTAAACAAAGGAAAATTGGAAAAAAGGAAAAGAGTCTACAAGAACTTTTAGATCCAGAGAGTCTGGATGGATCCCCCACATACTCAGAGACTAGTTTAAAATGAAAGGAGGTAGGATAAAGGAAAATGTACAACAAAAAACCAAAACAAGTCGTATCCCCAGTGGAGTCGCCAATTTTATTATTAGAGAAATCGGTGAATGCAGACATAAATTGATCTCCCTAGATCCACCTGGATCTAGAACAAAACAAGACATGACATGATGCTTTCCCTAAGCTTTAATCAATGAGTTTACTATCAAACAAGAGATGAATGACATACCTTTGAATATTGCTTCCTTGTATCTTTTTTGTCCCTGCTCCGCTCTGGTGCTCTTGTGATATTGGATCTGCAATGAAACATAAACCAACCAAAGTGAAAGCAACAATAGTATATTCAATGAAAACTGACACATGTGATCAAGGAGTCATGTAATAAAATGAGAATGATTTTATGGGAAAGAAACATGTCACCGTATTATATTAAGTAAAAGTGGAAGATACAACCAAACAACCTTGATCTTGCAAGGTTCCCTTTCGGTGTCCCTTTGCTCCAACACACACACTTTCTCCAAACTTGTGTGAAGATGATCCACAATAGCTTGATGGTCAAATGGAGACCTCAAACATCAATTGAGATAGAATCCCTCACACAATTCTCATCCTATTCCTTCATAAATTCCTTACTTGATCTAGCTTTCTCTTTCTTACTTGCTTAACCTTTTCCATGAGAAATCCATCATTATATAGGAGAAGGAGAGATAGTTAAATAGATTAGGATGATCCCACCAAATCAGATAATCTAGTAGGATCCCAACCATACGGATGCCACCTCATATTCTAGAATATTCCCTCCTATAAACTTCGTGAACTTCGTCCTTTCCTTAGTCTTCAAACGCCGCCGCACCCTGACTATAGTGCAGCCTGTGGAAACGTCGCAAGCAACTTCATTACAACCTGCAGAAATTAGGCATTTCCGCACTGTACCTTATGGTTGGCCTGCAACGGCCTTATAAAAATAAGTTTTGTAGAAGAGGGAGCTAGTCACTTTTCTCATGAAGAAAGGTTCTTTTGGAAGACTGAACACATGCTGTAGAAACATAACCAGGGTGACTAAAATAATGTGTAGAACTCACTACAACAAACTGCATTTATTTCTCCTTTTTGACTTCATTCAAGAGTTCCTTCCCACTCATGAGAAGTATACTTGAACTAGCTTCCCTATTTTTATCTTTGTCTTCTATTGGCAACAACATGTGTGTCCTACTATTCTTTTCTAAGGTATAAGTATTCTTCCTCCCATCATGAATAAATTTTCTGTCAAATTGCCATGGTCTCCCCAATAAAATATGACAGACATCCATAGGAATTACATCACATAATATTTCATCCCTATAACCTCCTATTTTAAATTCAACTTGGCATTGTTGACTGACCATTACCTAATGTCCTTTCTGCAACCATGATACCTTGTATGGGTTTGGATCTATAGTTGTCTTCAACTCTAGTTTCTCCACCATATCTATGGATACTAGATTGTCAGTGCTCCCACTGACTATGATCACCTTGCAAACTCTGTCTTTAGTCTTGCAACCAGTTCTGACCAGACTTGTTCGTTGAACTGGTTCCTCTACCTCCTTCTATGGTTTAAGAATAAATTTCCTCATCATGAAGTTCTTTCCTCCTTTTGCTGCTTCTGCTTCCACATGCTTTTATGCTTCAGAAATGTGTGCTTCTCCTCCTCCTTCTTTCTTTCTCTTGGGACATTCCTAAGACTTGTGCCCTAGTTTTCCACAGGCATAACATCTAACTTCACCTCCTCTGGATCTTCCTCATCCTCTCAAAAAAGAGCTTCTTCATCCATGTTGTCTTTAGAAATTCCACCTTTCTCAGGGTGACTATGTTTCTTGCCAGCTTCGTGCTTCAGTTTCTGGAACTTCTCTCTATTAGTTCCCTTACCACTGCTTGAGTTTCCTCCTCTGTTTCATTGGCTTTGTTTCCTGACCAATTTATCTTCATCTTTCAAGGCTGCTTGATAAGCATCCTCGACTTTACTAACAAACATCATGTTGATCTCCTCTTGTATTTCATATCTCATCCCATTGATATACCTGGTTGTTTTTTCATCTTCATTCTCTTTCTATCCAGCCTGATGTTTAGTCTGTAAAATTCCTCAGTGTATTCCTTCATTGATAAGATTTTCTGTCTCAGTTTCTACAATATTATGAATAGACTGATTTGATAATCCTTTGGGATAAATTTGGATTTCAAATTAGCTACCATCCTATCCCATCTTTTAATTTTCTTCTTACCCTTGCACCTATGTTCGGCTTGCAGTTCATCCCACCATAGTGTTGCATGTCCTTTCAGTCTTGTTATTGCATGCTTCACCATATTGTCTTCTTCGATATCTTTGTAATCAAAGTACTTGTCCATAGCATGTACCCAATCCAAAAATTCTTCCACTTCTAAATTTCCTTCATACATCAGTACCTCTACTCTTGCTCTGACTCCTATTCTTGAAATAAATTTCAATAAGCGGTCTTGTGCAGCATCCTTTGCTACATTTTCTTCAACCTCTATCTCTTCTCTCTCAGCTTCACTGATATATCCAGTGTTTGGTGCTCTCCTCTGTGTTGTTTCCATGGAGTCCAGTCTCATTCCGAGTCACCTCATTTCTTCTTCCATTTCTGTATTCCCTCTATGCCCTCTGGGTGGCATGATTCCACTGTGTCACATTATGATGCCTACAAACAAAAATCAAATTTTTGATACCACAAATGATACCAATTTATCTCCTTTCTCTTTTGCCTGTTGTCTGTAAACAATCTGAATATTATCTCTGATACCACTTGATGCAACCCTCCTAGTCCCCCGTAGGGCTACACGACCTCCCAATCAAGGATCTATGATTCTTGAGTCAAATGACTCTTTGAAACCTTGATGGTCTCATTCTGTATCTAAACACATGCCCTTTTGGTTTTCTGGCGCAGGTCTTATGGCACCCACGACCTTCCCCTTCGCACTTGCGAAATATCAGAGTTTGGGCACTAGATCCTTTTCTAATAAGCCCCTCCTTGATGTGACCTTGGGCGATGAACTCACGTAATCACGTGATTTCGGGCACGCCCAAGAGTGGTTTGGAACCAAACTACTTTTGGCCCCACAATTCACCTCTAGCCACCACGTGTCCTTTTACCAATACAGTGGTCTCGATTGAGGCCCACCCTCAACTTTTTAAATCTCGAGCACCTTCTGTCCCCAAAATGTGAGGTGATCGTTGATCTCATGATATTGATGGTGCTTCGGAATTGACGACTCAGATCTGCCCCTTTTCCAAGTCTGCGGATCAGATCTAACCCTTTCAAATCAATGAACCTGATTTTCTTCACGATTCGACATTCAGAGTTTTCAACTCTCAAACCTTGATTTCTCTTGAAATGAAAGATCTTCTGCCACGTTCCCTCTTCAATCGATGGTTGTGTTCGTTTTGGGACTCCGGACTTCAAAAATTTCAAATCTCAACTCCTTTTCCAATGGCTTTTATCCGGAGTTGGTAATCCACTGACCTCTGCCTCTCGTTGATATGATGGCTGTAATCCCTTCGGGTCTTAGGGCTTTGGAATTTTCAACGCTCAAACTTCACTTTCCCTCGAAGTATGCAAATTTATGCCGCGTGTCCCCTTGAATTAGACGGTTGAGGATTACTTCAGCTCTTTACCTGGATTCCACGGATTTGTACCACGTCTTACCTTTAATATGACAACTATGAATTACTTCAGGTCTTTACCCGGAGTCCACAGATTCAAGCCAACTATCCTCTGGATATGACAATTGGGATTTACTTTGGGTGTTTACCTGGAGTCCAAAGATTCACCCCACCTTTCCTCTGGATCTGACGGTTGAGATTCACTTCGGCTCTTTGGATATTCGAGCTTTGGGAGTTTCAATTATCAACTGAAACTCTCGAAGTGATTTCTCTAGAGCTCACAATCTGTCGCCACATGTCCCTCTGGATCTGGCGGTCTAGGTATTCTCCGACTCTCCGGGCTTCAGGAGTTTCAACTCTCAACTGAAACTCTTGAAGTGATTTCTCCAGAGTTACTGATCTACTGACACATGTCTCCTGGCAATCAACGGTCAGAATCTACTTTGGCTATTTCACCTCCTCCTCATCCACGGACTTCCAGAGTTGTGGATCTTGCGCCACCTGTTCTCCTTGACGATGGATGGTCCCAAATTACTTCGGGACTTCGAAACCTTGGCAAGTTCACTCTCCTTCATGTACAAAGAGTTAAGGCTCATGCACCTTACTTTAATCAAACGGTTGTTGGTCCTATTAACTCCCAAAATGAAACCATCTTCTTGGTTGAATTTTGTAGTCGATAGCATAGCCATCGGTATTGTTCTCAAGTTATTTTTTGAGTTTTATAGCTGAAAAATTTAGGTTTTTGGTGTGTCATAAGAAAATAATTTGACCCATAAAGTCTTCTTTCCAAAATTTTCATTTTTTACTTTCCTCAACTAACGTATGTTCAAAAATCAATTGTGCGTTGTGGAAAGTATCGACTTTCAACAGCTAAGGAGCTCTTTTCATTTAGTTGATGCATTGTTGAAAGTGGTAAAGTTCAAAAAGTCCGACATTCAAGTTCGCGGGTGGCGCGTTATGGAAAGTACATACTTTCCGCGGCTAAGGAGTGTCTTCTACAAAGTGGTGCGCTGTGGAAAGTGCATACTTTCCGCAGCTAACAGGGGTTTTCCAAGGGGTCGCGCGCTGGTGAAAGTGGCAAACGAGCAGTTGGCAGAGGCGTTTTCCACGGGCCATTGCTACATGAAGTGGGAATCACGTGCGTGATATCCATGTATGACAGTAATGATGATGTGATCATCCCCACGTCAGAGTAAATCCAAGGCATGCGCTGATAGGAGTGGGCAATCATATAAATTCAGTCATGCATGTCAGGATATGACTGTAATTTGAATCCGCTCCAGAACCCTCGCTCAATGCTCATCACATCTGGAATGGCAAGTTCGTGTTTGGTGATGCAGGTACAGAGGAAGTACCGCTAGCCTGACACCATCAAATCAAACAGAGGTTTCATATCACAAATCGTTTCCAAAATACTATCGAAGTTTTCATTTGATTCAAAACAGAGCCGAAGCCCGAACTGCTTTCAACAGCGCAGAACCTCGGCTCGACTGGGCAGTTACAGGGATTACATTTGTCAAGTTTTTGAGCTGCAAAATGGTAAAAAAAATGTAGTGGCACTCTGCTCAAGCGAGAACTGGACAACTTATCATTTCTACAATCACACCCCGAGGTCCAGAGGCATTTTGCAAATGCAGGGTGTATGATATTCGTAGAAAGGTTACAAGTTGGGTGCCATCAGGCCACAGCTGAAGCCTTCGCCACGAATTTCGATGGCAACATAGCACACGTTGACTCTGTGGAAATCAAAGTGGACGAGGCTGTCATTGTCGCAGCTACAGGATTGCTAAGAACTGGTCAGAGCTGGTTTAAAACCACTGCTCCTAAAAGCTTGGATTTCAGAGTCTATTTGAAAGATGGGTACAGACACAAATCTTGGAGAAAAGGTATGCTTGTTTCATATCTAGATGAAGAATGGCAAGAATTATTCAAAGGCATACAATTATACATTACATCAGAGGGAAGATATGACAAATTGATGATGTATCACTTTAAACTCTTGGATCACTTCTCAGGC
>ML804380.1:125409-144000 GCA_009831015.1 Picea engelmannii
GCACTGTCTATTTGTTTATCATTCTGATGTTTGAATGCTATAAGCTGAATTGAGTTGTCCCATTGATCCACATTTACAAAATACAAAAACATTTATTTCTTAAGTTACCAAGCACCTTTGGTCTGCAACCACAAAGGGTTTCTACATGTGACAAATGTCAAATATTTGAAGGTAAAAAACAACTGAGGTCCCTTCCTCTCAAACCTATAGTAGTCATAGGGCCTTTCCAGCAGTGGGGCCTGGACTTCATAGGTGAGATTCATCTGCCTTCTAGTGGACAGCATCGGTGGATTCTGGTTGCCACCGATTACGTTACAAAGTGTATTGAGGCTATTCCCACCCGGAACGCCAATCACATTGTCATCATAAAATTTCTGCAGGAGAACATATTCGACAGATTTGGCTGCCCCAAGAGATTGGTGACTGATAATGTTGTTGCATTCAAAGATAAACACTTGGTGAAGTTGTGTGAAGAACTGGGAATTTAGCTGGTACATTCCACAACCTACTATCCGCAAGGGAATGGTCTAGCTGAGTCATCAAACAAGAGTTTAGTCAGAATCATAAAGAAGATGCTTGAACAGAATGCCAGAGGTTGGGATTCCAAATTGAAGTTTGCATTGTGGGCTGACAGGGTAACATGCAAGAAATCAATTGGTACATCTCCTTTCAAGTTGGTATATGGTACTGAGGCCATATTTCCTATTCAACTTGCATTACCAGTTGTGAAATTCTTGCAAGAAACTGATGCTGAACCAAGTGATTTGACTAGGAGGATTCATGATTTGGTAGAATTACAACAAGATAGAGAGCATCTCTTAGAAAAAACTAAATTGCATCAGGAGAGGATCAAGCAAAATTTCGACAAGAAAGTCAAATCAGATGTATTCAAAACAGGGGATATGGTCTTAAAGTGGGATGTAGCAAGGTCGGAGAAAGGGAAACACGGAAAATTTGAGGCTCTTTGGACAGGTCCTTTTGTCATAACAGCGATGTAGCAGAACAATACCTTTGTTCTCCAAACTCTTTCAGGCGAGCCAGTATCAGGGGGTCCTTTCAATGGGCGCTTCCTGAAGATCTATTTCTCATAAGGCTTCCTTTGAAGCCAGGTTCTTCTTGTACATATTTTCCTTTTTCAGTTCTTTTTTCTTTATGTTTGTCATTCAAATAACTCCGTGCCCAATGGTACTAGCAACTAGTTTTCAAATTGCATAAAGGCTATTGAGTCTAGCTAGGTTCTTGGTCACCTCACAGGGAGATGCCCATCCCAGTTGGAGCCAAATGTTAACTCCCAAAATGAAACCGTCTTCTTGGTTGAATTTTGTAGTCGATAACATAGCCATCGGTAGTGTTCTCAAGTTATTTTTTGAGTTTTATAGCTGAAAAATTTAGGTTTTTGGTGTGTCATAAGAAAATAATTTGACCCATAAAGTCTTCTTTCCAAAATTTTCATTTTTTACTTTCCTCAGCTAACGTATGTTCAAAAATCGATTGTGCATTGTGGAAAGTATCGACTTTCAGCAGCTAAGGAGCTCTTTTCATTTAGTTGATGCACTGTTGAAAGTGGTAAAGTTCAAAAAGTCCGACATTCAAGTTCGCGGGTGGCGCGTTGTGGAAAGTACATACTTTCCGCGGCTAAGGAGTGTCTTCTACAAAGTGGTGCGCTGTGGAAAGTGCATACTTTCCGCAGCTAACAGGGGTTTTCCAAGGGGTCGTGCGCTGGTGAAAGTGGCAAACGAGCAGTTGGCAGAGGCATTTTCCACGGGCCGTTGCTGCACGAAGCGGGAATCACGTGCGTGATATCCACGTATGACAGTAATGATGATGTGATCATCCCCACGTCAGAGTAAATCCAAGGCATGCACTGATAGGAGTGGGCAATCATAGAAATTCAGTCATGCATGTCAGGATATGACTGTAATTTGAATCCGCTCCAGAACCCTCGCTCAATGCTCATCACATCCGGAATGGCAAGTTCGTGTTCGGTGATGCAGGTACAGAGGAAGTACCGTTGGCCTGACACCATCAAATCAAACAGAGGTTTCATATCACAAGTCGTTTCCAAAATACTGTCGAAGTTTTCATTTGATTCAAAACAGAGCCGAAGCCTGAACTTCTTTCAACAGCGCAGAACCTCGGCTCGACTGGGCAGTTACAGGGATTACATTTGTCAAGTTTTTGAGCTGCAAAATGGTAAAAAAAACGCAGTGGCACTCTGCTCAAGTAAGAACTGGACAACTTATCATTTCTACAATCACACCCCGAGGTCTAGAGGCATTTTGCAAATGCAGGGTGTATGGAATTCGTAGAAAGGTGACAAGTTGGGTGCCATCAGGCCACAGCTGAAGCCTTCGCCACGACTTTTGATGGCAACATAGAACACATCGACTCTGTGGAAATCAAAGTGGATGAGGCTATCATTTCCGCAGCTACAGGATTGCCAAGAATTGGTCAGAGCTGGTTTAAAACCACTGCTCCTAAAAGCTTGGATTTCAGGGTCTATTTGAAAGATGGGTACAGACACAAAGCTTGGAGAAAAGGTATGCTTGTTTCATATCTAGATGAAGAATGGCAAGAATTATTCAAAGGCATACAATTATACATTACATCAGAGGGAAGATATGACAAATTGATGATGTATCACTTTAAACTCTTGGATCACTTCTCAGGCAAGACCTCCATCAATTTGCCTTATTTCTTGTATCACAGTTTGACTAAAGTATGCAAAAGGATTAGAGCTCAACCCTTGAGCATGAAAACTACTCTATGTCACCTTGGCCTCATAAAATTGATCATCCTGCAAGAATTGAAGCAACGGGAGAGGAGATGAGAGCACTTCCTGTTCTGGGAAGGTTTTGAAACCCAGAATCAGACTGCAAATGAGCAGATGGCAGGTTCAAAGAAGAAATTGTCTCCTCAGAGTAGCTCAAGGAGAAGAAGGGCCTTGCCAAGACCATCGGAGGACAGAGTTTCTGGAATAAAGCCTCACAGGCTGAAAAGAAAATTGAACTTCAAGCAAACTACAGAGAAGACTACCCAGCAGAATTTAGGGCATCCTACACAGTAGAGTACAGGGAAGAACATCCTTAATTTGCCATACTCAGATTCAGAATCTGAGCAGAAAGATCAGTGCCCTGCCATCAAGAATTCTGAGCAATCAGCTGAATGTGCACAGAATTATGAAACTTTCAATCAAACAGAGCAGGGAGAATCATCAAAAAACCCTAGATCAAATAAGTCTCAGAAAATCAAACATCTCAAGGAGGTAATTGCCCAGCAAGAGGTCTTGGAGCGGGTGATTAAGGATAGGTACAAAAACTTATCTGATAACTTTGCCAAGACAAATGCAGCGTTTGAAAGATTGGCCAAGGAGAGTGTCAGAGAGAAGAAGAGGAGGGAAAAACTCAACAAAAACTACAACAGCCCATGGTGTCTTACCAAGCACCTCAAAAGACAAATAAGAAGATTGAAACAGAAATTGAAGCAAAGACACCATCCAGATCTGAAGGTGCTCGCTCAGGTTGCAGTCAATATGCAAGGTGAAAAGTCGGATGCCCATTGATTTTGGTTTGAAATCAATTTCGAAGGTAAAAACTCTTTTTGTGTGTTATCGGGACTTTCAACAGCGCCAGGCTACTATTTCATTACCCGTTAGTTGTGGAAAGCGACAACTTTCAACAGCTAACCCGTGAAAAAATCAAACGGTTGCGCTGTTGAAAGCTGGGCAAGCAATTTTTGAGGCCGAAAATGAAACAGTTTATTGTAAACAGGTTTTGAAGATATGCCAACGTATCAGTGGACTACTAAATCATATGCAAGAAGTTCAACATCAGGGATTCGAGGGATTTTTGGTTGCACATTCAAAACCACTTCCTAAGAACTCGACCATAAATATTGGAAAATTGAACAGTCACATACATGTGTCTTGCTACTTCACCACATTGCAGACGCTGAAAGCTGGAGGAGGCAAATGGCGAGTTTGGAGACTGAAGACAGTTCGACTACTCAGTTTAGTTGTTGAAGACTTTAATTTCACAGTTGTTTAAATAGAATAGAACTGTTTTTATTAAATATAGACCCATGTTTTTAGGATCTGTATAACTGTTTGTAAGGGCTATAAATGCCTGTTTTTGATACCAAACAGGGGTTCGATTTTGGATAGAGTAATTTGCTATTGTACTCAGACTTTAAATGTTAATACAGATCACAGGTTCCTTTCAATTTTGATGTCAGCTTCCCATCTTTCTTTCTGCACTATTATCTGTGTTGTCAAGCTTTGAATGGCTGTTATCCCATTGTTTAGCTCATAGCCTGATAATAGGTTTCTTGATTGTTCTTAGACCCTACATTGTACTGGTTTAGCTACAATCTATTCTTCACCCACTTTAAAGTTATCTGCTGATTAATCAATCTTTGAGAGCACTGTCTATTTGTTTATCATTCTGATGTTTGAATGCTATAAGCTGAATTGAGTTGTCCCATTGATCCACATTTACAAAATACAAAAACATTTATTTCTTAAGTTACCAAGCACCTTTGGTCTGCAACCACAAAGGGTTTCTTGGAGTGATAACAGGTCCTATGCGCTGTGATCCAATGGATGTTGTCGCTCCTCCTCCTGAGCTTCCGACTTCCTCTAGCTTGGAATATTTTCTAAGTGTTCAAAGGCCTCCACCTTTGCTCCTCCTATGAGTATGTCTCTTGGACTTTGTCTAGACTTCTGAAAAGAACTATCTCTTTTGATATTGATCTCTTTGAATATTTTGATTTCCCACGCACTCCTTGTGTTCCTGGGATTTCGATAACTCAGTTCGAAGGATTTCTTGAAAATAAATTCTTCCCACACTCCTTGCGTTCCTCTGTTCTAGTTCTTCGACGCTTGGTCACTCCTTGACAATGTGCACTCCTTAAACCTGGTCTAAGTTCCCTTTGTTCTCTCTGAACTCCTCTAAGTCAATCTAAGACTCCGTCGGCGCACTCCTTGCGTACAAGATGCACACCTTGCATACGAGTTTCAGAAGAGAAACAATTGAAACTTATCCAGTTTCTTCACAAACTCATATGATCAACTCTTAACAATCATACATGGACGAAATGAACTAAATCACACACAAAAGATGTAACATTCATTCAATCACACATCAATTGAACATAGTTCGAAGAATTTGGAAAATTTTGTATGTTCTATTCATTCATGAAACAAATTACATAATATTGTAGTTCTTCATTGCATCTTTCTTCTACTCTATTCTGTTTCTACTGATCTATATCTCCCTATCTCTATGCCTATTACAATACAACAACAAACTATCTAAGGACTGGCTCCATGAGCTCTCTCCATCCTGTCTGCAACCTATCCTATCAGGTCTTAGTGGTTACCTACCTTCTTCTATTACAATAACTATCATTTATTATCCGATAGGGGCTCCCACTCCCTATCTGTAACTCCTTACAGTCGTATAAGACTCTTACAAACAAGATTTATTAAAAAACGCTGTTTCCAAAATATCTCAACAACTCGATTTACTTCTAAGTTAAATGTTGATTTGAAATTATTCCATGCTGATATGTCATATCCCTGCCTCCACACTTGCATATTTGACTTTGAAGGCGATTCTCCTACATCAAGTGACAATCTCCTTCGGGATATTGAACCTTGCTACTATCTGATTAAAGATGAAAAGAGCCGCATTTTTTCCATCATTGCTAAACATTGGCATAACTTCGACCCACTTTGTGAAGTAGTCTACTGCTATGATGATGTAACGATGCCCCCTGGATGAGGTCGGGTGACATGTGGTAAATTCAATCCCCCACTTGGTGAACGGACCAAAAACAATGACCAGAAAAATAGGAGCAGGATGTGCTTGCATCTTCCGACAGAAGATCTAGCATGGGTGACACTTCTTGACCGCCTCAACACAATCCTTGATTAACGAGGGAAAGAAGTAACCTGCAAGTAGAATATTTTGGGTTGTTTGCAACCCATACAAATGACCGCCACATTCTCCAATGTGATAGTCGTTCAAAACGAGATCTACTTCTTCGTGGATAAGGCATCGCCGAAGAATGAAATCTACGCCTCGACGGTACAAAGTGTCATCGAGTATAAGATAGTTTCGCGCCTGATGTCGAATTATTCAACGCTCATCACGGGAAGCATAAGAGGGGCACTTCAAAGTATGGATATACACAAGTATATCTCCATACCAGGGGTCCGAAGATGCAATTAGAAAAATATCTCTATTAATAGGCGACTCTTCGGGCATGATATCACTACATTCGACTAGAAGTTCCTAAATGAGTTTGGAAAAGACCAATGACTTTTTGGATTTCACAGAACCAAAATCCAACTCAAATTCCTGTAAGATAAATATCCATCTACTGATATTTCCACCAATGATCGGTTGTGTTAACACGTATTGGAAAGGGTTGACGACGATGATGACGGTGGTCTTGTGAAGCAAAATGTAGTGACAGAACCGTTGGACAGCATGAACAGTTGCCAAAGCAAGTTTCTCAACATGAGAATAGTTAAGTTGCAGTCCAATGAGGCCTCAACTAAGGTAATATATAACATTCTCTTTGAGAAGATCATCTTCTTGAACCAAGACCATGCCAATGGTCGACTCCACAACAACCAAATACAACAAGAAATATCTGTTATAATCAGGAGGCCGGAGTAGAGGGGAAGATGTTAGGGCACGTTTCAACACTTCAAAAGATCACTGAGCAGCTTCATTCCAACATAATGGGACCCCTTTTTTCAAAAGACGCATAAACCATTTAGTGATCTCAACGTAATTCGCGACAACACTCCGAAGAAAATTCTCTTTCCTATGTAAGCTCTGAAGTTGTGGTATCGTGCACGGGGGAGGCAATTGAACTATTGCCTCAACCTTGAGAGGATCAACCGTGATCCTTGTTGTCAATACAATAAAACCTAAAAGATGAACTCAAGTCACACAGAAACTGCACTTGTTAGGATTCAAGCAAATCCGATAGTAACGACATCTCAAAAAGATTAGTCAAAGATGGGCGAGATGATCAGATCTCTTGCGAGAACGTGATGCTATATCATCAAGATACACCTTGACTATGTGTTTGAGGTCATGAAAATCGATCGACATGGCCCACTGAAAGGTGGCTCCAACATTGTTCAAGCCAAAAGGCATCTTATGATACGCAAAGGTACCCCAAGGACAAATAAAAGCGATTTTATGTTGGTCCTCGGGTTTGATTTGAATCTGATTGTATCCCAAAAAACCATCCATGAATGAAAAGACTTCACAGCCTATGCATTCATCAAAAATATGATCGATAAACGGGGTAGGAAAATTGTCTTTCGGACAGGCCTTATTCAAATCACGAAAGTCCATACCCATTCTGTCAATTGTATAGGGTAGATAAAACCGAATTTGAGCAATTTTTCTACTTCTGCCTTGATTGTTGCCGCACCAGATCAATCTTCTGTCGGACCGGTTTGGCATTAGTATAAGTCGTAATTTTATGTTTGACAATGCATGGGTCGATGCCTGGAATTTCCTCGTAAGACAAGGCAAAAACGTCACGAAATTCTTTGAATAACTCGGTGTAAGTTCGAATCTCTTCCGGGGAGAAATCTACTTCGACAAAAACATTCTCCACAATGCCAAGGGTTTTGGAGATATCGATTGGAATCGTTGTAGAAATGATTTCCATGTTACACTTGGCAAAAAATCCGTGCATATCCAGAGGATTGATAGGACAAGGATTATCTCCATTCACGGTCAAAATGAATTCTCATGCCTCTATTCTGCTAAGCTTTGGAAGGAAGTAAGATCTATGATGTAGATCATCCCAAGGTCTATCGGGACCATTCATTGCCTCAATAATCGCCTCGTCATAGGGAAAGACCAATTCTAAATAATATTGAGTGGCAAGAGAATCTTTAGCCCAAGTCTAAAGGATCTGGATCGGGGTTGGCCGAAGTCTGTTGGACAATGCTATACACAACCTCAGCCACAGATAAGTGCATGGCCATGCCATGATGCTCCATCCCTTCCATTAAGGCTGATGGGGAGGGTAAAGTCCACAAATCATTAAATTAGTTCATTTGAAATGATGATACTTGTAAAATTGCAACCCTCGGCTGGTCGAGAACAATCGATAGAAGCCTTACATCACTAGAAGGAAAAAAGTAATCAAAAGTTACCATCAATGATGGAAACAAACCAACACCTAAGTTGACAATTCCAAGTTGCGGATTATCAATCATCAGGACCGTGGAAGCCCTCGGTGAAGGGTCAGGACGAGAGAAGGATAATTGGTCAATGGTCATAATCCGACCTCATGCTGAAAACACAAGACCCGAAAGACCGTAGAAACCACCACATGCATTTCATAAGTCCACCTCCTTCCTAACAATAGGTTGTAGTCGAGAGGTGCATCCACCACTTCAAATTCGACACACACAATTTTACCTCCCAACTACATGAGGAAGTAAGAAATAATTATGTGTGGTCTAAACGACCGACCATCAAACTCCGTAAGAAACATAGGCGACAAAGACAACTCAGGCTGGCCAATGGCCTTAAAACATGCCAACGACATCATGTAGGTTGAGGCACCCTCATCAACCACTCTATGGAAAATTTTCCACGTAAAAGATTTTATGGTGTAAGCCACTACTATTTGAAAGGAAACATGGTGAGGAAGATGGGGTTTTAAGTCAGTTGGATCGAAAACAATGACTTCTAGGTTACAAGTCTATGTCGATCCCAAGGCGAAAAACTAATCTTTTCTCTGCGAGGGAAAACTCTGGAGGACTTCCAAAGAAAACATCGCACAAGGGGTTTATGCCAGATCCTCTACAACAGAGTAGTTCTTGGAGGACCTTGCGTATGGATTATGAGAATCCTTCTTAAACACACCTTTAGGGATGCGAGTCATCATTTCTCCCACTGCCTTCTCAATTTGGAGAGGAGTCGGTGGGTTAGTGGCTTCCTCGCCCTTCTCAGCAGATTCTGACATTTCGTAGTCTCTAGTCCTGGTAGCTGAATGAGCCTCGACATTCATCATGTAAATATTTGTGGTCGAGTTATTATTGGTAGGGACAGGGGGGTTAGTGACTACCCCCTACCGCGCTCGTGGATGCGGAAGCCTGAGCCATATTTTTCCCTTGTGGAAAAGGGTTCATCGACACAACAGGTCGTTGTTGCGCTAATAACTTCTGGGCTTCTACAAGCCAAGGGCACAGGTGAGTCGGGTGTTCTTTCGTGCAGAGATTACACAGATGCTTCAACTTCTTCTTCTCCGTTTTTCCCCGCCAGCATTATTGGTAACATTTTTATTCCCTTTACCCTTCTTATTTCCTTGTTTCTTCTTTCCCTCGGTCTGTTGTTTGGCCTTGGGATTTGTCGACTGCACACTGTGTACATCCGACGTATGGGTAGGGGGTACAACCGAACTCGAATTCTGACTGGCCATAGTCTATTGTATCGACAATTGTTGCAACTGATTCGACAATAGGTCCGTGGACTTGCTTTGTGTTGAGCCCACAATTATGTCGGCACGGGGCCCAAAATTTTTCTTGGCCTTATCAAGAGTAGACCGCGATGCATCTGGAAATATCTTGTAGAGCATGTGAGACTGAGAGTGTATCGTTTCAAGCTTCTCAGCTCTCATAATCGCCTCCTCTTCTGAAAACACTCCAGAAGTCGCTACGTCCTTGAATACGCAGGGCACCAAAGACTTCAAGAACCACTCAAGAAAAAAAGTAGGAGGGACCTTGACCTTGATTAAGCTCTTTCTACGCCACCATTATCGGATGTGATCAGCCTTGGTTTGCTCAAAGTTGGCTAGCGATTTCGGTGCCGACATCATATCTCACGGGTAACTGGAAATGGTTCAAGAAGACCATCGCTAAGTCATTGAAGTAAGAGTACCTCGAGCCATTGAGATCAATATACCACTTCACATCACCCCCTATAAGAGTGTGTTGAAAAAGGTGCAATTGGACAGAGTCATCACATGATCACCTGGATCTTCATCAGGCTTGCCCTCAAATTTTGGAATATCTGAATACAACTTAGTCGACATGCAGGGCCATCGCGGATTGTGAAAAATCGGGTCATTCAGTAATGTCGATAAGTCTTGCAGATGTAGAGTTGCCAGAAATGGTAGTTTTAGTTGTGAACTATTTACAGGAAAATAGGGTCCTGGAGTTTGATTGGCACTAGGTTGCCAGGAAAAGTTGGACTATTGGCCAGGGTTTTGGTAAAAACTATGGCCTTGACCAGCATAGAGAAATTGTGTATGTTGGGGTATCATCAATTGACTCCTGAAATTGGACGACATAGCTTGTGCAGGGATTGCTCCCTGCATTATGTTCCAAGGACCTTGGAAGGGGATGCCTCCAGCCGATCCAACGGGCATGGGTACTGTGCCTTGCCCGGGGTTCCATTGAGTATGGAAGGGGTTTCCTCTAACCTACATCCCTTGTGAGGGAACTGATCCCTGCCAAGGATTCAAAAGACCATGTGTGGAGAAAACTCCAATCGTTGCTCCCTGTGAAGGGACAATACCTTGCACCGGGTTTTGTTGACCAAAGTTGGGGTTGCCCCCAGTCGATAAAGTGGCCGAAGAAAAAGTATTATTCCCAAACGCACCAAACAAAGAGAATGACAAAGATCCCATCGATGTTGTATAAGATGAAGGTCCTAAACTGCCTCCACAAAACAAGCTATAATTATCATTCGACCCAATCGGCTACTGAAAAACGTCGTTGAGTGAAGGGGACGGAGGAGGTATATGACCCCCATTGTAAGGGATAGCATTAAAAGGGACACTAGAGCCCATGGTTGACCCTTGCAGGGGAGCGTTTGAGCACCCTGCCCCTAGACCCATGGTATGTAAGGTATAATAAGTAAGAACCGAGTTTATATCAAAGTCGGGCATCCCATATGAGAAGGGAGGGCCTGTCGCACTCAGAGTAAACGAAACAATGGTTGAAGCTGATAAAGGTATCAGATTACTTCCTAAAGTTGAGGGAGTCGATACAACTGTAGTCCTGACTGGTGAAGGTGGGAGGGGAGGTAGGATGCCCCCTGCAGTAGTATCCATAACAGGAGTATGAGGACTTCTGAATGAATTATTAGCATTTGCTTCCATTGTTTCTCATAGGAACAACTGGTGCTCAGAAGATGTCACCTTGGGAGGGACAATTTGAATCAATATCAGCATCGACAAGTTGATAATCGAAGGGTTAGTTGGCCTGAAACCTTTAGTTTCAAGGTCAGAGATGGTGGATTCCTCCAAAGCTGAAAAGTCTCCTCGTGGAGCTGGCTCAGGCATAGTTTCATGTGGACCGGTCACTTCGAACGACCCTTCTTCATCTAGTCTTCTCCTTAACGGTGGCAGAGGCAACTCCAAAGTAACCAATGACAGACCCTGAAGCCTTCATGACCAATGGAGTTGTTGATATTCCACTTTGTGAAATGATCAAACGACACAGTAAGGCTCGACTAGCGTAGAACACCAAGCACACACTAAAAGAGTTTCCTAAAGATAAATCAAGCAATTAACTAATTAGTGGGAAGGATGGTTACGCCAATCAACACTAGAGAAACTAATCGATGTAAGTGCAACTTGAACACGGAAGTACCCTCCGGGTATACTTTGCGAAGTGTGATTCGACGTCCACCCTAGGTACCACAGTATGCCCTCACAATAACTTGTGTAAGTCCATAAAATATGGGCAACTAGGTTTCCAGCTCACAGTCAGTTACTAGGCGGGTAGAGTCGACAGTCAGGTAGATCGTAATGAGAAGGATAACAAGTCTGAATCCCTTCAAGGGTATCAAAAGCAAATGGTCTAGAAGACAACTAAGGATATCGAATGGATTTTAGGTCCACGAAGCTCCGTAGGAAAATACGATCGATATTGTTCCTGAGAAAAACCCTCAATATGCAATCCCCACTACGTTCAGTCCAGCTTTGGAGGGGTTATCTCCTCTTCCATTCCTCACGCAACCTCGTGTTTATCCCCCGTGTTAGAGGGGGGTCCTAGATAACTCTTATGACATTGGACTTAAATCAATTCCTAACTCAGACTCCAATGTTTGTTTTAAAGTGGCCTTGAAGAGTTTCCTCTTCACACCTAATTCAAGGCCCTAAAACCTTAAACTAGTTTGTGAACCCTACAAACAAAAAAGTCTAATGTATTTTAGATTAGGCGTTATTTTTAAGGCTTGATTTACTCAAAAGGTACAGTAGTGAAACTGATGGTGTTATGAAGAGACGAATAAGGAAGATAACTCTAAAGCACTTGAAAGAAAAAAATACCTCAAAATTAAAGCAATGCTTGTAAACAACTCTTTGTAAATTCAATTTTTCTAACTGAAATTTCAAGATCTTGTAAATGAAGAAATCCTAAAACTTGCTTTCGTTTGACTACAAACTACTTATATTTCAGGAAATAAAAAGAACTTGGAAATAAAGAGTCTTTTTCCTTTTGCAAATAACAACCTTCACTACTTTACCCAACGAAATGCAAGAAAATAAATTCTCTTTTTTTATTTTTCGAAGTGCTTTAATAAGAAAAAACTGAAGTAAGATTTTTTTTTTTTCAAAGAAAGAAACAGGGACAAAGAGAAAACTGAAAACAACACTGATAAAGACCCTAAGCCCACTGCAGATTGCAAGGATTCAATCAAGAAACCAAAAGGCGGATCTAAGACTTGACAACTCGCTCTAAACCTTTTAGGGAACATACAAGAAGACTAAGGAAAAAAGTAAACTAGAACTTATACCAAAGATATGGGCACAGACAGAGTCTCTGACTGATTCAAGAAAGTCTTGAGAAGCCTGAACTTCTATCAGGAAAGAGGCAAACTCTCTCTTTACTAAAAAACACTTTCCTGAAATAAAGACATGGGTTGTTGCATCAACATCCTACGTATGTACATGGGCTATCTATTGTGCAAAGCGTGTATGTATGCATGCAGACCAAAAATAGGTCGCGTACACCTCTGAGACTTTTCAAAAATAAAAAGACAAGGAAAACGTACCGGGCAGGGAAGGCTGGTATGCACGTTGGAGGTGACCAGAAACCCTAAAAAGACTCAGTAAACTTGATTGAAACTCGAAATGAAAACAAAACCAATCAATTAACCCCAAAAAACTTCCAAAAAACCCTAGAGAGATCCCCAGTATGGTTGTCAGTTCTGCTAGTGGGAAAATCCCCCCTTTAACTATACCAGGGTTTAGGATATAGACAGATCGAATGACTGTATAAAAGTTAATCTAGTGTCTACTCTACCCCAAACATACCAAAATAAATGAAAAGAAAGCAATAGAAGATAAGATCTATAACTATACCTTTTATCCCACGTCTGGTGATGATCTCCTCAAGCTTTATAGTTCCAAAGACTGCAAGTCTCCTCCAGAGGCTGACCTACATCCAAGACTAGGAAAACAAGGACTACAAGCATGCTATTTCTATTCATAAATTAAGGTCAGATATCAAATGCTATGTATAAATCAAAGAAAATACACAAAACATCATCATTTGGGAAAGATATTATTTTATTCATCAAACAAAGACTTAAACTTACAATCCGTGTCAGCCACTGTTCCGCTAACTTGGTCTGATCTCCTCTTTACAATGCTCCAATTTCACCTTCAATAGGACTCTTCTCTTATTGTTTTGATCACCTCAAGGGAAGGGAATGGATTGAAAGGAGGAAGAAGGGGCTGAAGAGGGAATGTTGAGGAAGTAACTCACAAAAGGTAGCAAATGCTTGGGCAAGGTAGGGAAGTGAAATTGGGCAGAGTTTCACTATTCTTATGCTCAGTTGTGAAATGAGACCCCAACACCTCCTTTTATATGAAAAAAGGATGGCTATTCGATTGGGGGACGGGTTATAGAAGGTGAATTGGTTGGGAAACCTCCAATAGCCCATGAATTCCACCGAATTCCTTACAACTTTTTATTTTTTTCAACTTTTGGAGGTATACGCGGGTTGTGTATTGTGCAACAAGCGTATGTACGTGGGTTTTCTAGTATGCAGCAAGCGTATGTACGCGAGATGTAGTGGTGCAGAGCGCGTACATGCTCTAAAAATTGGTTTTTTAAATAGATATTCTTAGCAGTGATTTGGAAAATTATGCAAGTAAGAGGGCCAATGCCATGTATGCATGAGTAGGGAATTTTAGGGCTATAACAACTGATATATCGATCTGCTCATTATCATTTGAATACTCAAAGGAAAAAAAATTATTTTCATGACAACTTAAAACAATAGATACATTTGATACAATTTCAAAAGTATCTACATCCTAGCTATCACTTTGAAGAGAATCATCCTCTTGATCATTATGAAAAGGGTCTTCTACTGCAGCATACTCTTTATGATTATTTGACCCTTTACTCAACAAATCGAATTTATAACAACATTCTTGATAAAGGAATCAACTGCAAATTTCTCTTTGCAAAACAAACAAAATGTAGCATGAAAATGTCTTAGTGAAGTAATACAAGAAACTATGAGTGATCTACACCAATCACAAGATGCTCCATCTAACGATTATGTAAACAATTTGATGAGGACATCTTCATGTATAACTTTTATCTTAAGTATGAACTCGTGAAAATATAGTAAAAAATTAGTTGACATTTCCCAATTTTCCCCTCTAAACCTAGGAAGGCAACCTTACCATTCACTTCTATCAGGTATGGGGTTTGGAAAACCAGATATATTTGAGAAATCACAAAATGCATACCTCTAAGAAAGAATCTTGTCCATTTCAAACCAGTGGAGTTACCCATAGATTCATCTATGATGAATTTGGAGTCGCCAGGTAGAAGATTGCAGTCAAGCTTGTGTCCTGCTCATGTCTACCATCAAGAGCTGGATTTGATCGTTGTCATTCTCCCATGGAAGATTTCTTCACTTCCGTCCCCGACAGCAGTGCCAAAAATCTTAGCACTAGAAGTCACACTTAGACTGTTGTAAGTGCAAGCCCATTACCCATCATAATATAAATGGATTAAGTTGGTTTGAGTAGGTGGATTAGTAAGACTGAGAAAAAAAAGAAGAGGGAAGCAAAATGCAGATCAATAGGCTACACCATTGGGCAATGGAGTCATAAGCATTCTACAGATTGATGGCAATCAAGCTGCTTATTAGATAAATATCTTATATGATGATGAATGAATGAAAGGAACAAAGAAGGGTCAACATATAAGTGAACAAATAATCCTCACACCATGCTCAAATGATAACATCCACTAGTTTGAACGTTCACTGATTTGAAATCCTTTCCAACAATGAATGTGCATGCTTAAATATAACATGTAATAAACTTCTGCAACAAGTCCTTTACCATAGAAATCTCATACATAATATTGCTAATCAAACCTACATTAACAATAATCATATTCAATCAAGATGAAAATATATATGAACAACAAAGAAATAACAATATGATATGACAGATCTCATGAGTCTTCAATGGCAAAAATATTTACAAAACAGGCCCTCAGGCTTACAAATGAGAACAAATAGGGAAACTACATTTCTCCAACTCTCTCCATCCTCTCTTGGGTCATGGACTGAACCCTTTCCTTATCAAAATCCCTCTAATATATAGTGAATTATATCTATATACCCTAAGTAGGTCAAAACCAAGGAGTTACATAGGATCCTCCTCCATTTATGAGTCTTGTCAAAAAAGATTCCAACAAAAACCTAACAAATTCCTATTTTGGGGGATCTTGTCTATTGTGATAAATGCCTTTTGAAACAAGTCATTATGCTTGATATGGAGATGAAACACATGTCCCTCATGTCCAACTAAGTCCTAGGAGACCATTCAAACCTTCCCTAACAATTGGAATCCTTCCCATATCTCGGATTTGTCAGATTGTTAGAGTTTGCATCGCCTATGACAACATGTGCTGCAAACTTTCCTATAGTTGATGATTTTGTCTTTTATCCCAAAATACGAACTGGTTTAGGCTGATTTTTTTTCAGCAAGTCAAAAACATCATTTTTTTCTCCAAACCAAATTTCATAGTAACCCATATTGGAATTCAAAAATTATGATCAAAACAATATTATGGTGTGTGCTAATTTCTTACAAATTGTCGTAAATTACCAATTTGCAACGTTGGCACTACGAACTTTCCTGTAGCAACCTGTTTCACTTTACCAAGGTTTTTATCATCTCAAAATTATATCAGGTGTCAAGCTATACTGCAAAAGATTCATTTTCTTGATATATGACTTAGAGGAAAACACCACAATTGATACTCATGGCTTATAACTCATAGCCATCACCCAAAAATGTTGTAAAATGCATGAAAACAGAAAATTTGGGTTTTAATGACTAAAATGTTTTCAAAGTGATGAATTTGTCCAAATATTTTATGCACCTTACTCTATACATATTGAGGTATGAGACAAGACACTCTTCCAACATGAGGAATAAGGAACAACAACTAAGAGTAATCATAAGAGGGAGACAAATATCAATTTTCTGCTAAAACATGGCCATTTCATCAATATAAATATCAATTTAACAACATGATAATTTGTGCAACCTTAAGCTTTCTTCAACATATGGCCAATAATACATTTCAAATAATACATGGATGCAGATCCATTCTGTAACATACAAAATATATATGATATTAAGTGATGATAATAATAATAATAATAATAGTTATTAATTATCTAAGGGATGCATCCTTTCATGGATGGTCACCACATGTGCCTTTAGGTTCTCCCTATATATTTGGCAATCTCATTGTACATCTATTCATCATATATATCTATTTTATCTCGTTATATACATTCTTATTCAATATATTTTCTTGCCCAGTATGGATTACAGTTATTTATTCCATTTATGATGGATGTTTGTCATAAGAACCAGATTGGTTCTTTACATTGGTATCTGACCCCAGCCTTTGGCTGCCAAACTTGTGGTCAAAATTTTGTTCTCTTGGCAACGTCACTGTAGGCCTTTGGCCACTCAAATTTTCAAGTTTTTGGAACTTCGCTCTTTGAACAAAACCTGGCCTTTGGCCATTCGAAGTTAAGAATTACTTCGTTGCCAAAAACAATTAGAAGAAATACCAAGTCGTATTGTTGCTTGAAGAAAAAAGAAAAACCATAAAAGAAAAAAAAAACAAAAGAAAAGGTTTTCTTAAGGTGCATGTGAAGAAGTATAAGTGCACACCAAGAAGTTTGAAGGAAATATTTCAAATTTGGCATTAGTTAAGTTAATTGTCATTTAAAAAGTGAGAAAAGTAATTTAAAAGAATAAGTTTCAAAGAAGAGGAAAAGTGAATATTTTATTTTACCTTTGGAGATTATCATCCCATGGTTTTGGAAAACCATTGGCCCATGGTATTCTATACCATATATAATATATATGTGTGTGTATTTACATCTAAATAAGTATTTCACAAAACTTAGGGTCACATTTGTTGAGTCTCCACTAACAAATAGCCAAGAGTATAAAAGGGATTTGTAAGGTACTTTTTATAAAGTTTAAAAATGATTAAGTCATAACTTTTAAAGAAAATAAAGTGAAAAGAATATTAAAAGGAGTAATAATTAAAAAAAATAAGTAAAAGAAAAAGAAAAAAAGTGGATTGTTTTAAAAAGTGGGCTTTTGGAATTCATACATTTATCACTTATAAAAAATAAATATGAAGTGAACTATGACATCTACAAAGAAAATATTTTCGGCAAAATGTCCCTATTGGGAAAAAGAGGAAGAGTATGAAACAGGCTTATGAATGGAACTCACCCTTGTCCATATTGTAAAAAGATTTTTATTTTGGTAGAAAATCAAGGTGACATGCATTGGGAAGTGAAAATAAAAGAATTAGAGAGCCAACTAATTCATTATCAACAACACAACATAAATTTACAATTTCAAGTGGGGTTGGAGCAAATGCAAAAAAACCAAGAAGAGAGACAAAAACAAAATGTTCAGGGAAAATTACTAGAAAAATACAAAGACATTTCTTACTTAAAAAAACATAAACAAAATTTATTCGTACAAATAAACGAGGAAAAAGATAAGAAACAAAGGGATCAGAAGTTAGAACAAGCTAATCACGATCTTATTAAGAAATTAACAAAGAAAGATGAAGAGAATTGTCGTTTAAAGAACCATAATCAAAGCTTGGTTGAACAAATCAAGAAGTTAAAGAATGAGAAGAAATTATTTGAAAAAGATGAAGAAACCTCTCGCCTAAGAATACTTAATCAACAATTGCTTGCACAAATTAAAAGTTTAAAGAACAAAATAAAAGAAAATTTGGAATCAAAAAATGAAGACGACAAGTAAGGAAATAAGGATGAACTCTTATGTTTAAGGCGGCATAATCAAGAGTTACTTACCCAAATTAGAAAGCTAAAACATGATAATAAGTATTTACAAGAAGAGATAGATCACAAAGAAACAATGACTAAATCAATTGAAATAGAGAAGCTTCTAGTTCAAAAAATCCAAACCTTAGAGAAAGAAACAAACACTGATCCAATTGAATTACCAGAAACATCAAAAGTTGAAGAAAGATCATACTTTGCT
>ML804380.1:151919-166735 GCA_009831015.1 Picea engelmannii
CAGGACAAAGAATCAATATCAATTCACTAAAGAAGGTCATGATTATGTGGTTCATGCTCATCGTGTTAAAGCAAATAAAACACTTCAAACAAGGGAACAATTAACGAATGCAGTGCAAGCATGCAACAAACCAATAATTGTTTTGAATGAAGTAATTGATCTTAAGCAAGAACAAGACATGGTTGTTGAATGGAAAATCAATCATAAATTGCTTAAAGATAAGCTCATGTCGTGAAAATATCTAAAATGTATCAGTTCATTTGCAGTCATCTTTTTGATGATGTTATTAGAAATGTTTTCTACATGGATGATAGTGGCTTCAGTAAGATGTAACATGGTTCAAATGGCTAACAATATACTGTCAATTGTCATGATTGTGTTACAATTGATCTTGATGAGACAGGTGCACAGGACAGAGTTCAGAGACAGAGAGAAAGCCGATTGGCCTATCCCGAGCTTGTTGACTGGTCAGTAACCTTTTGGGGACCAAAAGGTCTTATTGTGGGGAGGTGTGATCCGAAATCGGATCCAGAAGCCTGACAGGCCTTGAAAAATCCTCAAAAATGAAAGTGCTCAGAATTCGACGAAACCAACGCCATTACGTCCGTCTCATCTTCCCGATTCCGATGGTATATTTACTTTGTCAAATGGGCTCCGTATGTGAAAGTTATCGCATTTTGGTCGGAAGCCCAATCAGGTAAAAAGTCAAAGGTCAACTGGTCAAAAAGTCAACGCTGATGACATCAGCATGTTGACTGTGCAGGAGATGATGTGGCACTCTCTGGATGATGGTGATTGGCAAGTTAGCTGACAAGGCAGACATGTGGCTGGCAACTGGACTAGTCAATGGTTGACAAGTGGCATTAATCCGTCGAATGGGGAGATGCCACGTGGCCCATTCATGGGCAGCCACGTGGCACCCAGTCATCAGTTGAAGTGGCATGTTAAAAAAATTGTTTTGGGGTCCATGGGATTTGAACCCATGACCACCACCAAACCCAACACCTTAAGAAATGGTCTTTGCCAATACACCAAATTATTTCTTATGTTGTAAAACCCACATTATAACATATATTGCAAAGTATTGTATGGAGAGGGGCCAACGCTTAGCCATATGAACCCATATGACCCTGTCAAGGGGGTGCATGCTGGGCAAAAGGGGGCTTATGCCCAAATCTAACTATAAAGTGGGTTTTATAACCAATTTTTGGGTTTTAATGGTAATTAAGCCTATTTTTAATGGTTTTTGGGAGTTATTGGGTAGTTTTGGAGGCTAATTTTTGGGAGGAAGTTGGGGATGAGAAACCAACTTTTCCAGCTATATAACCAAGGCATGTTTGAGGCCATAAGGGGAATTCAGAGCAGAGTTATGCTGAAGCGAAGCCAAGCCAAAGCCAGTTTGATGCAGAGAAGCTTTTGAGGAGGAGACGCTGTCGGACCATTTCTGGGAGCTCCGGACGTCTGTTTTGCGTGCTGTTTTCTTTGCATGGTTCTAGAGATCTGGAAGAACATGACCAGATCAGTCCTGTATCCATTTGGCATTGCATAAATGTACTTTTGATCTCTTGAACAGAAATAAAGAAGCCTCCCCCACAGAGAAAAGGCCCGGAGACGTAGGCAAAGTTGTGCCGAACTCCGTTATCAATGTGCGTGTTATGGTTTGCTGTCCATTATTTCATTTCAGATCTGCATATGTGTATATGGCTGTTATAATTCCTCTTCTTTCCTCATTCCTTCACTAAGTTTCTCAAATGGTTAATTAACGCATGCAAAATTAAAACTCAACCATAAGTCATTAAAAGATCCGACGGATCAGTTAACCAGATACATCAATGATCCAATCAGTTGTCTGTATAGAGTCAGATCAATTTCGTCAGAATCAGAAGAAGACACACTTAGTTGCTTTAGATTCATCACCATTGATGTAGCCATGGGCTTCAAGTTCAACATCCCAAACTTCTTCAATATATCAATTGTGTACTTCCCCTGAATCAAGAATATCTCATCAGTTCTCTGCCACACCTCTAGTCCCAAGAAGTAGTGCATCATACCAAGGTCCTTCATTTCAAACTCAGAGGCCAACACATACTTGCATTCAACAATAAGGCTCTTTGTACCGGTGAGGAATAAATCATCAACGTAGAGGACCAAAATTAGGGACTCTCCATTAACAATCTTGTAGTATAGGCTGGGATCGACAACACTTTTGATGAAGCCAAAACTCATCAGGTGTCCATAAATCCTCACATAACAAGCTTGAGTTTCTTGCTTGAGTCCATAAAGGGAATTATTCAACCTACACACATGAGACTCCTTCTCATGTATCACGAAATCATTTGGCTGCTTGATGTATACTTGTTCTTCAATCTCTACATTGAGAAAGGATGTCTTCACATCCATCTGATGTACTCTCCAACCCATCTATGCTGCAGGGGAAATAATCATCCAGATAGAAGTGTATCGAGCAACAAGAGAAAATTTCTCCTCACAATCTATTCCCTCCACCTGAGAGAATCCTCTAGCAACAAATATCATTTTGTGCCTCTCGATGCTCCCATCAACTATGTGTTTGATCTTATAGATCCATTTGGAAGTCACTACATACTTCCCCTTAGGTATTGGAACAATATCCCACACATCATTCTTCATGATGGACTAGTACTCCTCCATCATGACATCTCTCCATACTGGATGACTACTTGCATCCTCATAACAGGAAGGCTCAAAATGAATGATGTGGCTCATAGATGTGGCATATCATGGATATATTTGAGGTCTCTTTCTCACTCGAAAGGTACCACGAGGAGTTGCATGTCCTTCTTCCTCCTACAAAGTCTGACGAGCCCATGCATGTCTCTTCCAACCTATTGCAATATCTCTGAAAACATTAACTAGAGCTATAAGATCAACGAGACCAATTTGATTAATAGGATCAATTGTCTCCTTGTGAAAGGTAATGTCATCTTGGACCATATTTGACATATAGAGGTTTCCTCGTGAAACCAATGTCTAAGACATATCGAGGTTCCCTCATGGAACCATTGTCTCACAAGACATATCGAGGTTTCCTTGTGAAACCAATGTCTTGGTTCCTTCATCTCACCATTTGAAGCACGTAAGGATGAAGTCTACATTCCCCCCTACTAGTCCACACAAGACCCTCCGGAGAGAATGTCTCATGATGTTTCCTCAAACATCAACACTCTCTCTAGAGTTGGAGGTGACTCCTCCTTTGTCTCTACTCCCTCTAACACCGAAGGTAGCTCTTCCTCATTCTCTGGTGGTAACTCAATCTCTGCTCCCTTTGGATGTAGTACAACCTCCTCTACTTAGATCTATCACCATAGTTGTGCTACAATGTAATGTTCCCTAGCTAATTTTTTTCCCGAAACCAAGGATTGTTTATTGTATGCTTATTGTTTCAATGTGTTTTTCAGGTTTATCTCATCAAGTTGTGCATTTAGGGTTTATTCTTTATATATTATAACATGGAGATATAGATCTGAGCATATAACACAAGAAAATGATAAGATACAAGCAATGAAGACCAATATGGAACCAACAAATTCATATCTGACCTTTATTTAGATAATAGAGTGATTGTGATACAATAGATCTGTAGATCTATAATAATAAAAGAAGAATAATCAAGTTGGAATAAGGACAATTCCAATAAGGTCCAAAATTGAAGAGAATAACCTCCAAAGGCACCACAATAAATTGGAGGAAGGGACAACATTAGTTTCTTTCCCTTCAATAGATAGATCTGATCCTCCTGGTTGAGTTTCCCCCTCCTTACTGGTTGTAGCTATCCAATATTTTGTCCTCCCTCCTAAAGACATCCAAATACCACCAAAATTGCTAGAACATTAGATTGAAGCAAGACAAACCCCTTGGCAGATTTCAAGTTGATTGGAGAAGATTCGACCCCTCTAATGGATGGATCCCCTTTCTGCAGTGCACTCTCCTTCTCTCCAATGCATGCCAAGATCCAAATAAAACAAATAACAGAGAAACCTCTCCCACAATAGGATAGAAAGGGTGCCCTAGGTCCTACAATGAAAACCCAGTAGGCCTTATGCCCCAAAACCTCCTCCTCTTTCCAGATCGAGCAGTTCTTCTTAAGATGGTGTGTCCTCCTGTTGGAAACCCCCTGAAGCTATGCAATACCTCTTCCTTTACTGATTGAGTGATCTGTACCTGTTGTATAATGGTGGGGGAGTAATATTGCACCTTTGTGACCAATCTTGTATCAATATAGGTGGGATATTTCACCACTGAGTTGATCTCTAGGGTTTGTTATCCCAAAACCCTCAAAACATCTTTGTGCTCAAGAGACCAAGATTCAAAAGTAATAATAATCCAGAATGAATGAGAGATGCTCCCTCCTGTTCCTTTTATACCCCCGATCTATTTCTCTGATGAGTTAGTTAACCACCTCCTGGGGTTAACTCCTTACTTTTCCTCATGTAGTCTTTTCCTTCATTTTCTTTACCTTTTCTCCCCAAAGTTAAATTAATATTATAACATTATTCTTAGGTAAGTACTTTGGGTTTTCTTGGTCCCCACAACTCATGAGACTATAGTCTAGTGGGGACAAATAGACTACTGATTCTCTCATAACCTCTTTATCAAGAGGCAGGGGACATTACAGTCTCCCCTACTGGAAATTTCTTACCCACAAGCAATTTTGACCATGCCTCCTGGAGAACTTGTTCATTTTTCCAAGTAGCATCTTCTATAGGTAAGTTCTTCCATTTGATCAAGTATTCCCTAATGCTCCTCTTCCTTAGCCTCTTCTCCCTTACTTCTAACACTTCCTCCAGTATTAGTATCAACTTCCCCTCCTCATCCAAGGGAGGTAGTTCCTCAATAGGAATGATGTGTTTCCCTATGGCCCTTTTCAAGCAGGATACATGAAAGACATTGTGTATCTTTCTTCCTAGGGGTAGATCAAGCTCATATGCCACGAACCCTACCTTCCTTTTTACCCTGTATGGTCCAAAAAAGAGAGGTTGGATATTTTCTACGCCACTCCTCTTAATACATGCTTGTTTGTAGGGTTGGAGCCTTAAGTATACTAAGTCACCAACCTCAAAAGTGCACTCCACTCTGTGTTTATATGCCTGTACCTTTTGTTGATTTTGCGCTCTTTGCAAGTGGTCTTTAAGCTCTCTGAGTATATCCTAACTTTGTTGAATCTAATCTTGTACCATAGGATCTCTACTGTCACCGAAAACAATCTCCACAAATGTGAGGGGATCATAGTTGTATAAGGCCCTGAAAGGTGACATATCAATAGACATGTGGTAGGTGGTGTTGTAACAATACTCACCCAAATGAAGCCACTTAACCCATGCCTTTTGTTTTCCTGAAACATAATTCTGAAGGTATCCTTCAACCCACTTGTTTACTATCTCGGTTTGGCCATCAATTTGAGGGTGATAGCTAGTACTGAGAGTCAAGATCGTACCTACCAACCTTAATAACTCCTACCAAAAGGTGCTCATAAACCTGCTATCCCTGTCACTCACTATGGTTTTGGGTAAACCATGCAACTTGAAGATCTCTCTGAAAAAAAAATCTGCAACCTATGAAGCACTGTAATCTGTAGCAATGGAGAAAATATGGGCAAATTTGGCTAATCTATCCACAAATACAAAGATGAAATCCTTTCCCTGGACCTTGGGCAATCCTGTGATTAAATCCATCGATATAGTTTCCCATTTATGCTCTGAAATGGGGAGTGGATGCAATAAACCTGTTGGATGAGTGTGTTCATCCTTGTTCTCCTGACAAGTAGAGCATTTCTTGATATGGCACATCACATTTTCTTCCATGCCCTTCCATGTGAACCTCTCCCTTGTCTACCTGTATGTTTTGATAAACCCATGATGCCCTGCTAATGGTGAATCACGACATGCCTATAATACTCGTGTTTTGAAGTTTGAATTGGGAACCAAGAATATTCAACCCTTGTTGTATATGATGTCATCCACAATACGAAAGTTGTCATATTGTACCTACCCATCCATCAACTTGCAAACAAACTTGTTTTTAGAATATTCCACCAAAATGTGTGCCTTCTAGTCAACTGAAATATTAGTCATGGCATAAACTGAAGGTCTTCTAGATAATGCATCTGCCACCACATTAATTTTCTCTTTTACAAATTCAATTTCAAAGTCATAGGGTTGGATATTTCTAACCCATTTCTGTTGTCTTCCATTTAGGTCCTTTTGGTCTAAGAAGTACTTGAGGCTATTATGATTTGTCCTCACAACAAATTTGTCCCCAACTAAGTATTGTCTAAATTTAGACAATGCATGCATGATGGCTAACATCTCTTTGTCATAAATGGTGTATAAAAGTTCAGGACCCCTTAGTTTTCAAATCTCATAGGAAATGGGGTGCCTATTCTACATAAGTACTGCTCCAATGACCACACCTGAGGCATCACACTCCAATATGAAGGGTTGTGAGAAATCTAGTAAAGAAAGTACAAGACAAGTGCTCATTACTTTCTTCATTTTGTCAAAGGTCAATTGTTCCTCTTGACTCCATTTAAATGCACCCTTTCTAGTCAAAACTATCAAGGGTGTGCAAATCTGGGAGAAGCCTTTGAAAAACCTCCTGTAGTAACAACAGATGCCAAGGAATCCCTTCAAATCAATGAGAGTCTTGGGTGTTTGCCAATGAAGTATGGTTTGTATCTTTTCTTGGTGCACCTATACTCCTTTCACTCCAATGACATGTCCCATATAAAGAGATTTTTTCATCCCAAATTCACATTTGGACTCTTTAGAATATAAGGATTGCCCCTCCATGATGCCCAAGATCTGATCTAGATGTTGAATACGATCCTCCCAAGTTTTTCTATAAATCAACAAGTCATAAAAGAAGACTAAGAGGAACTTCCTTAATTTCTTGTTGAAGACATGATTCATACAATATTGGAAGGTGGTTGGCGTATTAGTTAGCCCAAAGGGCATAACCAAAAACTCATAGTGACATCTGAAGGTTGTTTTGGGCACATATTGCTCCTTCATTTTGATCTGATGATAACCAGAGCGCAAGTATATTTTGGTGAAGTAGACCGCACCATGAAGCTCATCCAATAACTCATCTATCCTAGGGATGGGGTACCTGTTCTTAATAGTCTTTTTGTTCAATTCCCTATAATCAATGCACATACACATAGTCCCATATTTCTTCTTAACCAATACTAATGAAGATGCAAAAGGGATGGAAATTGGTCTAATGTATCCCATGTCCAAGAGTTATTTGATAGCCTTTTCAATTTCATCCTTATACTTTTTTGGGTGTCTATAAGGAGTAGTAATGACATGTTTTTCTCCTTCTTCCAATTCTATAGTATGCTCAAACCCCCTATCTAGAGGTGCTTCTGGAGGAATAGGTTCAAAAACCTTGTTGTGCTTGTCAATGATTTTCTGAATGTCTTGAGAGTAATGAGGCCTCCCCTTATTATCCACCTGAATTGATATTCTACACTTTGCTACATATACTATGTCTTCTCTCCTAAAAATGGCCTCCATGCGCTTTGTTGTCACCACTCTAGGTGTATTACCTGTCATCCCTCTGAGTATCACCTTTTTCCCATTCTCTTCAATGAAAGACATCTCCATGGTTTTGTAGTTGGTAGTAATAGGTCCCAATTTGCTCAGCCACTGAACTCCCAAGATAATGTTAGCATATAGTAATTCCATCACATAAAAATCCTGTGCTAAGTCATGCCTTCCCAAAGTGAGTTTCATTCCTGGAATATACTTGTCACAAGGCATGGTGCGCCCCACTGCTACCTCCACACAAAATCCTTCAAACTCAATTGTATGTATATACCTTATTTTCAATAAGGATGAATCGATGAAGTTGTGTGAAGCTTCCCCATCACTGAGTACTGGAATCTTTTGTCCCTGAAACACTCATCTCATCCTGAAGGTGTTGAATTTAGGCACCCCATTGATGGATGCTATTGTAACCTTATTATCTGCTATAAGGAAAAAACATACTTATTCCCCTTCTTCATTCTCTGTAGAGTCCATCCTAGGTGTATTTGCTTCTATATTCTGGATGTGGTCGAAATCTTCTTCCTCCTCATCATCAAAAATCACTTCAATATAATGACCCTTGCCCTTACCCATGCATTTGTGCCCTGGCTCCCAAGTTCCTTTCATGTGAAGCATAGTTTCTTCCTTCTTAGTTCCCTCCTAGTGGTTTCATCCATTCTGCCTTTACCTCTATCAACCCCCCTTTGATCTCTTCCCCCTTAGTTTATGGGTGGTCTAGGGAAAAACTTAATTTTTTTTGCAGATCCCATCAAGTCTCTAGTCCTACATATGACATCGTGTAAGTTGGAAGGCTTAAAATACTTGACCCAACCCTTTAGGGGTTCCATCAACCCCTATGTAAAAAGAATCATTAGTCTCACTTGAGACACATCTGGCACCATCACGGCTACCCTCTGAAACTCCTCTATATAGTTCTCTGGTGACCCAATTTTTCTGAGTTGTGTGATTTCCCTGAATTGTAGCTCTGGATCTCCCTGATCAAATCTGTCCATAAGTCTCTGAGTGAACTCTGTGTAAGCAGTGATTTGGTTATGACCCAAGATAGTCAAACCATGATACCACTATTCATGACATTTTCCGTCCAAGTACATGGTGGAAAACTTTATGTCATCCATCTCCCTCATGGGGTTAAGTTGTAAATAAGTCTCTAACTTCTGCACTTGAGCTTGCACAGTCACCTTGGAAGACCCATCAAAGTATGGAATCTCCATCTTACCTACCCTGCGCTCCAACTCATTGTTGTTCCTGTGATAGTTTTTGGGTTTCCCCATGAACTTGATACCACAATATTGGTCCAATGTAACCTGTCTCCTGAATCCCGCACTTAATGCATCATATTACCTAGCATATTCCTCAAAGTTGTCTTCTATTTTATGGAAGTGGTTATCCTTTGGCTGGCCATCCAAGAATGTAGGCATATAAGGTCTAGGGGTAACTCTACTATGGGTTGGCCCCCTGGAAGTCCCTCCTCTAAATCTTTGTCCCTTTGTATGGTAGTGAAGATCATGCTCTTGATAATGTCTAGTTCCCCCATGGGAACCACTGGTTTCCTTGTTTGCATAAATGGTTGGGTCATTCCCCCCATGTGTCACCTACATCAGAAGTTGCGCAATTTTTTCATGGTTAGAATTTATTTTTTCCAAAGTCTCCTTCATTTCAATCTGTCCCCCATGCATTGTTTCTTGATTCTCCTATAGATGGTTCTCAAGTGTAAACTGTGTATGATCTATGGAGTTTTTAAGATCCTTTGCTATACCTGCTAAGACCTGTGGCTCATTGTCCTCATCTGAACCTTCCATTTCTGCCTCTGGTTCACCTGTATGTCTTATGTGCCTTCACATATAGGTACCATTGAACTTATGCATGCGCTAATCCCCACAAGCTGGTAGGATTTAATGCTCTGATACCACTGTAATGTTCCCTAGCTGATTTTTTGCTCAGAACCAAGGATTGTTTACTATTTGTTTATTGTTTCAATGTGTTTTGCAAATTTATCTCATCAAGTTGCACATTGAGGGTTTATTCTTTATAGATTATAGAATAGAGATATAGATCTGAGCATATAACATAAGAAAATGACAAGATACAAACAATGAAGACCAATATGGAACCAACAACTTCATATCTGACCTTTATTTAGATAATAGAGTGATCCTCATACAATAGATTTACATATATGGAATAATGCAAGAAGAATAATCAACCTGGAATAAGAACAGTTCCAATAAGCTCCAAAACTGAAGAGAATATCCTCCAAAGGCACCACAATAAACTGGAGGAAGGGACAAGATTAGTTTCTTTCCCTTCAATAGATAGATATGATCCTCCTGGATGAGTTGCACCCTCCTGGTTGGTTGTAGCTATCCAATATTTCAACCTCCCTCTTAAAGGCCTCCAAATGCCACCAAAATTGTTAGAATAGTAGATCGAGGCAAGACAAACCCCCTGACATAGTTTCAAGCTGATTGGAGAAGATCTGACCCCTCTAATGGATGGATCCTCTTTCTACAGTGTGCCATCCTTCTCTTCGACTCGTGCCAAGCTCCAAATAAAAAAAATAACAGAGAAAACTCTTCCACAATAGGCGATAAAGGGCACCCTAGGTCCTACAATGAAAACCCAGTAGGCCTTATGCCCCAAAATCTCCTCTTTCTAGATCGAGTAGTTCTTTTTCAGATGGTGTGCCCTCCTGTTGGAAACCCCCTGAAGTTGCACAATACCTCTTCCTTTACTGATTGAGTGACCTGTACCTGCTATAGAATGGTGGGGGAGGAATATTGCACCTCCTTGACCAAGCTTGGATTAGGATAGGTGGGATATTTCACCACCGAGTTGATCTCTAAGGTTTGTTATCCCAAAATCCTCAAAACGTCTTTGTGCTCAAGAGCCCAAGATGCAAAAGTAATAATAATCCAGAATGAATGAGAGATGTGCCCTCATGTTCCTTTTATACCCCTAATGTATTTCTCTATTGAGTTAGTTGACCACCTCCTGGGGTTAACTCCTTACTTTTCCTCACGTGGTCTTTTCCTTCATTTGCTTTACCTTTTCTCCCCAAAGTCAACTTAATATTATAACATTGTGCTTAGGTAAGTACTTTGGGTTTCTTGGTCCCCATAACTCATGAGACTATAGTCTAGTGGGGACAACTAGACTACTAAGTCTCTCATAACCTCTTTATCAACAAGTGGGGGACATTACATACAATCGGTCTTGATTGGTTGTATACATGATCACTAGAACTGTCTCTGTTATTTGGCATGGTCCTATCCTGGGAGGTACATTGCTCTTAGAGACTTCATGTCTTTGAGCATCATGTCTAGCAATGTCTCTCCTTGATATCATTTTGGAAGTTATATCCCTCCATGTCTTCCTCCTGCGACCGTCATTATGGCTCCTTCTCAGAGCTAGTACTTGTGACCTTCCTGGAACAAGAAACAATAACAACAAAAAACATCTCCTTGAGGAGATCAATTTATCTTGTGCACAACTATATATAGTGACCCTCCAAATGATGTCTTCTACTATGACCAACATACATCCATCATATATTCGATGTCATACGGCTACCAACACACATCCATCATAGACTTGATGTCATACGGCTAACCATGTTGATTTTCTAGTGTTAAATTAGACAAGAACAATTTTCCGCAAGTGGTAATTACTTCCAATGATATACGATATTACTTTAGTAAACACTAGAACATCACTAAGTAACTCAAAAAATTTCAACTTCTTAGAAACTTTGGTCTCTTCCTTAGATCACTTCCCACATGTGAGAGAGAAAAAATGCATGTGTCTATTGTTGTGTCTTTCAAGTGTCTTTTTATAGTAATATTATATTGATCCAAAAAGACATGTCTCTTTGAAAATTAAATTAATTTTTTTTTTCTTATAAATAGTTGGAGAATACCTCACGTAACTACCCAAAGATTAATTTGGTTATAATGCATCCACATAGTATTTGAGTTTGTTAAATTGTTCCTCCATAATTCATGTGATTCTTTGCATACATATAGGTAGAAGTAAACATGTAGTACAATCCTCATATTTAGGTAATTAGACATTTTTACTAGAAATTACTGCCCACCATAATTTATGGAATTCTTTCTATAATTTAGGTAGGAGTAAAAAGTAAATATGTTGTACATAGAGATTGTAACAACCCCATAAATTTAGCACTCCCAACATTTTACTCTACTCTCATTTTCTTGGGCCCTCTTGTGAAGGATTCATGCCCAGTCTCGCTCTGATACCATGTTGTTTTTCTTCATATGAGATATGATCGATACATTATTACAATGATGAGTGTTCCATATATAGAGAACATATGGTGACCATCCATGAAAGGATGCATCCCTTGGATAATCAATAACTATTTATTATTATCATTTACTTATTATATATAGTATTTAATAATCAATAATTATATTATTAATTAATAATCTAAGAGAATGTCTTCCCAATGTTGTCCAAACATCAACAGTGGGTTTGAGACTTCTCCATGTTTGTATGTGTGTATTAGGTGGAAACATATTTGGCATTGTTTTCGAAGATAAGTCTTTCTATTCTCAGAGTACGACTTTTTGTTTTTGCTTTGTTTGTTGCTTCTTCTTTGTTTAAAATAAAATTGATCATCTGCCGACTCCACTTCAAGATAATTTGACAAAGTATTCTTCAAGAAGGATTTCATGGTTTTATTAGCTTCATACTTGAACCTGAAGGGGTTTTTGGAAGAGGTTAGGAAAGATTTTCTTCTCGTAGGATGCTTGATAATCTAGGATCTAAGTCAACATATGATTTTTCATGCTTAATGTCATACTAAAATGGATGGTTTTTATAATTCTATTGATTTTTCAAAAATAATTGGTTATCCTCATGAACTTCTTGAAGAAACTATTGGAAACTCGCTTGATTTTTGTAACAATGATAATGCTAACACTCACATCAAAGCCTTTTGGCAGTGTATTAATAAGTGGTGTGATGCACATATTCATGAGTATGTTCTAATGAAATTGTTTGCCATGACTTTTGAAGGAGAATATGCTTATGATTGGTTTCATGATTAAGAGGATTATAAGTTTAAAACCATACCCGGGTTGTTACTTGCCTTTTTAGATATATGGGGAGATAGACAGAAAGAAACAAAGGAATTTGAGTTTGAAATTGTTGAATTTCTAGATATTAAGATAAATGCTTCAACAGCTCCCATCAAGAAATTAATAGAGGTTATTAAATCCACAGAGTTCATATGTGTGAATAAATTAAAAATCATGGAAGCTCACCGTACCAGTGCAAGTAACTACATTGGATATCTAGATCTTATAGAGCTAGAACTTCATAGAGGAAATGAAGAGGAATTTCATTTGGAAATTCTTGAAGAGATTGAGGATGAGTCAGTGATTGATCAAAAGGAGATAAAGGAATTTGAATTTGAATTTATTTAATATCTAAATATTTCAAATCCCCACCCTCCGCCCAAAGAACCCATCTCTTAAGAAAATATCTTTGACAACTTTGATGAAAACAATGAAGCAGATTCCTTGACAGTTCTAGTTCCACTCTCTCAACCATCAGAGGATGTAATAATGAATAATGGGAAAATGGAAGAAAACCTCGGTTTATCAATTCTGTATCATTATGAGAAGTGGTTGGCCTTCCACCATGACAATCCTATTCAAGAATTCATGCTAATTTTACAAGGCTTGCCAGACTTCGAGGTTTTTTTGAATAAAGAAAGACACATGTTCCTTGGGTGGTCTATTCTCAAGAGAAATTCCAAGTTGATAAAACTTGGAAAAGGATCTTCAACGAGTCATCCCAGACATGGAATTTTCATACATCTCGGGTCTTATGGCATCCATGACTTGGCTGGATCATATGCTTTCTACCTTAACCACTTGGATGGTGAACCCATGAATATCCCAAGGACTGGGCAACAACTAAAGCTATTTTCGAAATGATAAGCCATTTGGTGTCCAAAGGGGCACCCCCTGTAATGTATATCTAACCTTTCTCCTTTGATTCTTCCAGTTTTGTCATTATTTCATTTATGTATATAAATCATTGTATAGTCATTTGATTGATTGATTATTCTTTATTTATTTTATTCAATCATTTACTTATGTTGGGTATTGTTGAGAACTTTGTTTTGCAGATTCTGAGTTCTCACATGCTCTCCTTCCCAAAGATCAAGCATATGTTCCCATGTGGAGCCATATTTTGATCACCTATTTCAACTAGGTGTCAACATCATGTAACATGAATACATCTACCTTGTGGTATGACAAGTTTGAATACCTATGGCTCAGCAGGGCAATCCTTCCCCCAAAACTTCTTTCTCTCTCCACATAATGTTTGCTCCCCTACGTGGGAAAATTTTGTAATGTAACATGTTAGCATGGATCAAGTTTTAATGATTTAGTGGCCTAGGACTTTATCATTAGGGAATTCCTTTCATCGAGTGTTTTTTTTCCCTTAGTTAATTAACTTTGTTTTTTCAACGATTTTAATTACTTACGTTTTTCACTCAATAATCCTCCAAAGTGGTGAAAGGAATTCTAATGATCGAGCCTAGTAGGTGAATAAGGGAAAAATGTGTTGTATATGACTATTATAGACATATCCTAGAGTGTTTCAGAATTCCGTTAAGTTTTAATAGATGTTTTTAATAATTAAAATTTCCCGTAAATTGAAAAGTTTTAATTATTTTTTATGTAAAATGTAAAAATTTGGTCCTTGGGGATTTTGTACAGGGGTGTGAGTGCTCAAATAAAATGGATTATGATCTCCTACACCCTTGGACCAAGTTTCATCTCAATTGGACAAGTTTTTCTAGGTCAATTTCCATGAGGAGTCTAAGTCAGTAAAAAATCATCGAATAATTGGCTAAGGCAAAATTGTCGAATTTTGTAAAAGAGTCTAAAGTCATGAGAAAAGTGAGGAACGTTGTTTCCTAATTCATTTATATGTATTAGGGGGTCAAATAAATCAAATCCCCCCTTTCCTACCTTTCACACAACTTAAATTTAGAGAAGGGGGTGAATTTGTCTCTTGTAAGGCTCACCATCTCCATTGGATTGGCCATTTGGTGATGGGGACCACATGAGTGATCCATTCCACACCTTGGGTGACCCTTTGGGGAATTAGATAGAGGTTTAAAATTAATAGAGGGTGTTTCTTCCCCCATTTTTTTAGTTTCCTCTCCTAATAGGAGTTCCCCTC
>ML804380.1:179775-194357 GCA_009831015.1 Picea engelmannii
TCCCGTTTCCCACACTCCCGTAACCTCTCCCGCAGCCTCCCCACATTCCCGTAACCCACTGCCATACAGTCCACGCACCCTGTAACTCCCACAGACCATGTTGTCTTCCCACCTGCTCCCCACTCCCCTGCAACCCTCCCCACTACCGCTGTTCCTACCCCCTCTCCCCACACCCCCGACCACAGTCCCGTAGCCACTCCCCACTGTTCATAACCCCGACCACAGCCCGTAACCACTCCCCACTGTTCACACCCCCTCTTCCCCTCTCCCCACACCCCCGATCATAGCCCCGTATAAAACCAGTCGTCCAACAGAAACATACGTATAAAAAATTGATTCATTGACTAAGTCAAAAGGTGAAGATTGAAATTGTGGGTACCATCTCTCGGCCAAAAGGAAGAAGAACCTAGTTTTTGGCTATTTTAAACTCAGAATTTCTATTTAAAACTTCCGTGGCAATACCATTGTGAAATTTTCCAAACATAATCAGATAGATGTTTCAATAAATTCATGTTTGTATGGTAAAATATTCCTCAGAGTATCACTATTGTGTGAGGGGCCAACAACATACTCAGTTGTCGTACAAATGCTTTAACACACCTCTACCAATATGTTATCACTTATGCCACCTGTCGTAAATTTCTACGGGTTTAATTATTGAAACATATCCGCCAGTAGTTAACAACTTAACCATCATTTCATTAATCCGCGAAGTTGTGGGTTGTATCAATCGAAAGGAAAACAACACACTCACCACCATTGGGTTGCAACATATCTATTAAATTGAGTTTTCCTATAAAGAAGGTGACGATTGACTTTCATTGTACCCTTAAATTGCAACCCTTCCACCAAGTCGAGGAGATATATTGATTATAATATATTTCAAAGGATTAGAAGTAATTCAAATTAATTCTTAAAATTATAAAGTTATAAGAGGATTATTAAAGCTATTAATTCTCAAAAGTTATAATAGGGTTATTAAAGTTATTAATTCTAAAATATTAGAATGAAACCAAGACATTCATACTTGATCCCATATATAGGGTTATTAAAGTTATTAATTCTAAAATATTAGAATGAAACCAAGACATTCATACTTGATCCCATACATATATATATATATATATATATATATATATATATATATATATAAAAGGAATTGTATAAGGTGAAAAGCAAGAAGAGTATAAAAATAGAAGTTTTGAATTAAAAAAAAAGGGTTGTTCGTGAGTTGGCTCCCTAATATAAAAGAAAAGAGATTGTATTTTACGTTATAAAGATAACTTTTAAGATATTATATTAAAAAAAAGAAGGTGTGGACAACTGAAATAGTAAGGCATATAATAAAAACATATCAAGTAAAGTGAGAAGGTTTAAAAAAAAAGAGGACGAAGAATATTATAGGTATAAAGCTATTAAAACACTTTTTATAAAGTACAAAGTTATTAAAGGGGTGATTATAAGTTTTATTATAGAGTGGTAGTACTTTTATAAAGATTTATATAAAATAAAAAAAAGAGATATATTTTAAAAAAAGAAAAGAGGAGATACTTTAAAAAATAAAAAGGTAATTGATATTATTAAGGAGACTTGAAATATATATATAAGTAAGTGATATAAAAAAATAAAAATTCCCAACTCCAAAAGTACAATTCAAAATGGAAAGAAGAAGATTCCCTCCTACTTATAAAAAATATGCGGATCCCTTATTAAAAGTTAATGGGATTATTCAAGGAAAGAATATCAACATCGTTATTTGCCCGATCGCTAAGAAAAATCACATTAACGTTGACCTGACAAACCAATTAATGGTTTTAGAACCAAATATAATTGAAAATGACATGTGTCTTTTCGATGGGAAATATGAAATTAAGAACTTGCAACTATCTATTGATAAGTACAAATTCATAGGTCAATTCAATGTGGTATCAATGTATCAAGGCAGTGTTGATATAATTCTAGGGTCAACTTGGGTAGATACATTAGGTACTTTTATGTTCAACAAAAGAAGAAATTTTTTAACATTTTCTTATAAGAAGAAGAAATTCACATTACAAGACACTACAATGAAGTCAATTTCAGAAGCTCCATCATCAGAAGACCTGAAGGACATATCAAAAGTGATCCTTCCAGATAACCAGAAGTCAATACAGAAGTTGCAAGATCGACAAGAAGAATGTGACAAAATCATCATTGAAAAAGACGAAGAGATTTCTCGCCTAAGAAATCATAATAAAAAACTACTTGCAAAAATCATGAAGTACAAGGAAAAGAAGTGGTGTTTTCAAAAGTTCGAACAAGAAAATCACGGTCTTAAAGATAAATTAACTGAAAAAGAGGAAGAAAGCTCTTGCCTAAGGAACCTTAATCAGAAGTTACTAGAACAAATTAAAAGCTTAAAGGATGAAAGAAGGGAGAATCTAGAATCAAAAAATAAAGATAACAAGTCAGAAGATAAAGAAGAACTTTTACGATTAAAACGACATAATCAAGATTTAATAACGCAAATCAAAAGGCTTAAGCATGATAATAAGTCTTTACAAGAAAATCTAGATCACGAAACATCATTAGTCGATAAGAAAACGATGACAAACCCAATCAACCTTACAACTCAAAAGGAGGCAAATCCAGCTGATGTAAAGATGTTTTCAAATGTCGAGGTACAAACAAGTCAGAAATATCAAGAAGACTCAATTCCAAAATTTAATCAACAAAAAGCTACAAGTATATGAAGTAATGATCAAGTCGCAAGGATGCCTTATCAACATCCTAATCACAAAAATCGATACTTTAGTCAATCCTTGTATCAACAGAAACAAATGACCAGTATGTCAAAGAATATTACTTCAGCTACAAGCGATGCTCAAAATAGAAGTTATCATGGGAGTCGAAATACATCAAGTTCTTTCCAAGAACCCTATAAACTCCCCATGCAGAAGATCGAATTGGGATGGGCATAGTCCTTTACAATGCGACAGTTCTGCTCAGCACTTAAAAGATCCTATCGTCTCAAGTCCTCAACGATTACTAACTCGATAATGAAGAATAATGCGACAATAATTACAAGCTAGCGCAAGAGATAAGTCTTCCATAAAGTATGCTTTGAGGACAAAGCATTTTTAAGGGGAAGGCAATGTTATGAACATAAATATACATAAATAGATACTCATAACATAATAATAGTTAATAAATAATAATTATTAATAATGAAAGGTCATGTCTCAAAGGACATGACTATTGGTAAAGGGCACCCCTGCGTGGGTATATAAGTTGGACCTCACTCTCAATTGTAATCATCTTATCTTATATCTTATTATTCATTCTTATTACATATATATTTGTCCATATGGATTTGATTACTATATTCCAGATATTTTGGATTATTTATGCGTGACGAACTTTGTTCGTCTCAAACAACTTCAAAGTGATCATCCTACAACAATCTAGAGGAGGCATTCAACAATTTGATGCCAGAAGACTTCTCATCAAACCATACATTTCGTCTTATAATGATTTTTCGTTTGATAGGGTCAAACAATTGATAGGATTTAGACTCTTCAGAGTGTCCCATCATGATACAAGCATGACTCTTTGCATCCAACTTCTTTTTGCAATCATAGAAAATATGAGCCTAGGAAAAACGTCCAAACACATAGAGGTGGTTGACTAAAGGCTTCTTTCCACACCATTGTTCGAATGGAGTCACCGAAGCGACAACTCGAATTGAGATGTGATTGAACAGATAATTTTCACAATATACAGCTTCAACCCCAAAGCAAGGATGCAGATATTTGAACTACAAAAGACATCTAGCCATTTCAACTAATCTCTGATTCTTGCATCCTACGACGCCATTTTGCTGAGGTGTGTGAGGAATGGACCGTCTTCAGTCAAAACCAGATCGAATCAGGTATTCTTCAAATGGTCAATTAACATACTCACCACCATCATATGATCTTAGGCACTTTGATGGGTCGGCCACGTTGCTTTTCAACAAAGGCTCTAAATTCTTCGAACTTTTCAAAGACAAGATTCTTATTCTTCAAAAAATAAACCCAAGTGAAACAAGAGAGATCATCAACGAAAGTCAAAATATACCTTACACCTACCAAGGAAGGTAGATTGATGCAACATACATCACTGTGAACCAGCTCTAGGAGGTTTTGTGCTCGCCACGCTTTGCTAGAGTCAAAGGGTGCTTGATGATGCTTGCCAAGCACACATCCTTTACATACTCCTTCATAGGGAAACACTGTAGGGAGACCAACAACCATGTTCGGAGTTGTGATTGAATGCAGACTTCGAAAATTTAAGTATATGAGTCGTTCATATCAATTTCGACTTCGCTCACCAGTGTGAGCAACAAGAACATTCGGTTTGATGCCGGGTCTAGTCATGTCACAAAATTTATATAAATTGTCCTTTGGGCCGCGAAACCCTTCGACAACAATTGAATGACCTTTCTTCATATCTCGAACAAAGAACCAATCTGGCCAAAACTCCACAATCTTACATGTTTGTGTTAACTGAGAAACAAACAACAAATTGGCACTGAGATTTGGCACATGATAAACGTCGACAATTCTCCCATGTCAATAGGAAACATCACCATGACCAACAATATCGAAAAAAAAACATCGGCAACACAAATCTTCCTCTCCTCGGTTTCATTCAAGGACGTGAACAAGGAATCATCCTTATCCATATGATGAGTGCACCTAGAGTTGTCTACCCATTCGTTCTACGTAGAATGAGAGAGAAAAGTTTGAGAAGTTTCGACTTGGAAGGTGAAATTATCAATGGGTTGGCGAACAACGAACACATTTCCTTCAAGGCGTTTAACCTTCTCCTCTAAATTGTCTATCTTCTTGTAGCATACATTCTCTACATGTCCAATCTTTCCATAGTACTAACATGTCTTCTTCTTTCGACTTTGACGAGGTGCATCTATTTTCCCTTTAGGTTTTTGGTCAAGTCATCTAGGTCAAGTTTGTGTAGGGGTATCAAAACGTCCTCTTTCCCTGTGATTCAGGTTGCTCTTTCCCTTGAGCAAGTGGGCTTGATGTTTACCACCAAGCTTGTCTTCTTCAAGCAATTTGTGTTGATCAGTGATCAAAAGACCACATAAATATTCAAAGGTGTAATCCTTACCATCTTCCTTGTGTGCCTGCCAGTTGGCGTAAAAAATTGAAACAAATACGTCGAAAGGTGTTCTCAAGTTCATCAGGACCAACTCGATGAGTTGTCCATCTTTCTTTTGATAATTATTTCCACATTCACCCAATTTCAACTGGAGTTCCTTTACACGCGCCAAATAGTCCTCTATTATGTCAAAAGAATGAGGATCGAGAGAGATCAACTATTTTTCCAACTGCATGACGTGGCTTTCATCGACTCTGTCGAACAACGACTTCAACTTGTTTCAAACTTGAAGAGAGAAATCGATTCAACTGATGTGAAAAAGAATCTCCCGTAAGATATAGGTAATGATGACCCCCACAACCTCATCCTTTGTTAAGAACCAAAGACTTGCATACAAAAACACCACAAATATGCAGAGACAATATAGAAAAACTCCCACTTTATTATTATGAAAACCCCTGAGGTAGGGAAACACCATACAATGGATCATATTATGGAAGGGATCCCCTATTGTTCACTTGCCTCTTCGAAAGGGAAACCTCCTAATGAGATACACTCTCCAAATACAATATGTCTTCTTCACATCCCATTACATTGCTTGAATGATTTTATATAGTGCTACCAGCCACCTAAGAACATTCTAGGGAGGACCCTTCTAGAAATAGAACCTTCTAGTAAGTCCTCTTACATTTATTATGTTTATACTCTTATCCCCATTTTGTGGGATAACTAAGGAGATCGTGTCTTGAGGCCCTCAGGTTGCAGATATGGAGTGTTGGGAAACTACGTGACCGACATTATCCACTTGCACGGATGGAGACCCTTCTCACCACCATAGAGGTCAGGATTTTCAGATGGCATCCACCACATCAACTGGCTTCCGAGAGGCATTGGGCCTTGCTCCATGAGGTACAATTCAGGTATTATGGTGAGTGTCATTTCAATATTTGAGGCATTTTGAGTATGTTGTATCTTAGACTGCTTTAGATTTCATGACATATGCTTGGAAATTATGCCTTTTTCCCTGTTTCACCTTGCTGGTTGACATTGTTCCCTAGTAAGTGGTCTTCCTCGGGAATGTGATTGCTACTAGGAACTACCTTGAAGAATCCATCGTACCGTTCCCAACCATACATACCACTTTCCATCACTTAAACACCCCATTTCCTTGTCTCTTGAGATTTTAGGGTGTATTGACCCAAGAAGGGGTTGTCCCTCATTCTATGGGAAGAAGGGGATGAAGGCCCAGAGGGATTGTTGTTGGCTAAAAAAGATAAAGCCTATATATAAACCTTTCAAATTCTTTGCCCAAGGATCCCCTAATAAAACAATGAAACACTTCTCTGTAAGAAAACGGGGACCCACAAGAATAAATGATAGAGTGCTTAGGGGGTTAGTTGGAGGATGGGAGGTCTCATCACAAGCCGACCTATCATGATCATGAGTATTTAGTGGTATGACATTACCATCATCTAGCCACCAAGCCAGTGCAGTGGCTCTCAGTTGCACAACTGAGAGAAAGGGGGTCCCATCATGAGCCAACCTTCTCATGCCTGCAAGGTATTTGTGAGTGACACTGTCATTATCTGGACACCACGTGAGGACATTGGCCTTCAAATCATTCCTTAAAACATGAAAGAAACAAAGAATGGTAAGATGATGGGCTTGGAAAAAATGCATTGCAAACGAAGGTGCCACATGCTCTCTACAAAGGAACCCATGAATGAGTCTCTACAACCCCTTGTATGTCATGAACCCCATGCCGAGTTAGTCTTGAACCATAACCGCTCGTAAGACCTGGGTTTACTTTTTGAAATCAAAAGATGAAGTGTTCAGTAAATTCAAGGAATTCAAAGCCTTGATAGAGAATCTTTTGAAAGAAAGATCAAGATACTTAGGTCAGATAATGGAGGAGAATACACCTCAAAAGTGTTTGTGAATTTCTGCAAAGATGTCGGGATCAAGAGGGAGCTCACCACTCCCTATAATCCTCAACAAAACGGTGTAGCAGAAAGAAAGAACAGAACAATAATGGAAGCAGTGAAGACCATGATCCATGATCAAGATCTTCCAATGTGATTATGGGAAGAAGCAACAATGACAATAGTATATGTACAAAACCGATTGTCCCATAGTGCACTTGGGTTCAAAACCCCAGAAGAGATGTTCACTAGAAAGAAGCCATAGGTTAGCCATCTCAAAATATTTGGCTGCCCAGTATTTGTACATATTCAGAAAGAGAAGAGAAACAAGTTGGAACCCTCGGGAAATAAGGGAATATTTGTGGGATACTATGAGGCCTCCAAGGCCTTCAGGATTTATATACCAGGTCACCATCACATTGAGATTAGCGGAGATGTGACCTTTGATGAAGATGAAGCACTCAAGAAATCAAGAAGATGTCAGCTTGAAGAAGTATATGAAGAGGAACCTGTAGCTCGCAGAGTTGCAGAATCAGTGAGGGAGGTTCCCAGAGTTGCAGAATCAGTGAGGGAAGTCATAGCTTCCCATGATGAGGAAATTCTAGAAGATCATGACATAGAAGAATTTCAAGAACCTCCTTAGATGACGATCTCCCATAAGAGAAACCCTGCTTGGGCTAGGGAGCTTATTCAAGATGGAGAGAAGTATGGTGTTCCCGAAGGAGCCACAAGACGGGTGAATAGACCTAAGCCATTCTCTAGTTAGATGGCTTTGATGTGTGATCTCCTAGAGAAGGAGCCTACCTGCTTTGAAGAAGCCATTCAGAAGAAAGAATGGGTAGATGCCATGACAGAAGAATACCAATCCATAATAAAGAATGATGTATGGGAAATAGTTCCCAGACCGAAGAACAAGGATGTGGTATCTTCCAAATGGCTCTTCAAAATAAAACATGCGACTGATGGAAGTATTGAGAAGTATAAAGCAAGGTTTGTCGCTCGTGGCTTTTCTCAAAAGGAAGGCATTGACTATGAAGAGACATTCTCTCATGTACCCAGATACACTTCAATCAAAACCATCATAGCCCTTGCAGCTAAGATGAAGTGGAAGTTACACCAGATGGACGTAAAGACAACTTTCCTAAATGGTGTCATCGAAGAAGAAGTGTATATAGAACAACCTCAAGGATTTGAAGTTGAAGACAGGAAGACTCGTGTCTGCAAGTTGAAGAAGGCTCTGTACGGGTTGAAGCAAGCTCTTAGAGCTTGGTATGGCAGGATAGACAGTTTTCTGACGAGCTTGGGCTTTACCAAGAGTAAAGAAGATTCTAACCTCTACTTCAAGGTTATGAATGATGAGCCGGTGATATTGTTGTTGTATGTGGATGACTTATTCTTAACTAGAGAAGAAAAACTCATCACCAAATGTAAGAAGAATCTTGCTTCAGAATTTGAGATGAAAGAACTTGGCCTAATGCATTATTTCTTAGGTCTTGAGGTATGGCAGAGCCCAGAGATAATCTTCCTTAACCAAGGGAAGTATGCAGTCGAAATCCTGAAGAGATTCGACATGTTAGAGTGCAAGTCCATGAATACACCCATGGAAGTGAAGCTGAAGCTACTGGTCGACACTTCGTCAGAATTGATTGATGCCACGCTGTATAGATAGAGCATTGGATCATTGATGTACCTGACGAACACCAGGCCATATATCTGTTTTGCCGTGAACATTTTGAGTCAGTTTCTGGTAGAACCCAGACATGTTCACCTAGTTGCTGCAAAACATGTGATGAAGTACCTTAAGGGTACATTAGATTGTGGTCTCAATTATGATGGAGATCATGATTTCACAATGAGTGGGTACACTGATTCAGATTGGGTTGGAAGTGTCTCTGACAGGAAGAGCACTTCAGGATGTTGTTTCAGTTTGGGATCAACCATGATCTCATGGCAGAGTAGGAAGCAATCCAACATTGCTCTCAGTACAGTGGAAGCAGAGTACATTGCCGCATGTTCTGCTAGTTGTGAAGCTATATGGCTTCGAAAGTTGTTGACGGGTCTATTCGACCTAGAGATGGAAGCAACCATGATCCTATGTGACAACCAGAGCTGCATAAAGATGACAGAGAATCCTATATTTCATGACAAGTTGAAACACATAGAGATCCGATACCATTACATCCGTGACATGGTGCAGAGAGGAGCCATAAAGCTCCAATACGTTAGCACGGATGAGTGGGTACACTGATTCAGATTGGGTTGGAAGTGTCTCTGACAGGAAGAGCACTTCAGGATGTTGTTTCAGTTTGGGATCAGCCATGATCTCATGGAAAAGTAGGAAGCAATCCAACATTGCTCTCAGTACAGCAGAAGCAGAGTACATTGCTGCATGTTCTGCCAGTTGTGAAGCTATATGGCTTCGAAAGTTGTTGACGGGTCTATTCGACCTAGAGATGGAAGCAACCATGATCCTATGTGACAACCAAAGCTGCATAAAGATGACAAAGAATCCTATATTTCATGACAAGTCGAAACACATAGAGATCCGATACCATTACATCCGTGACATGGTGCAGAGAGGAGCCATAAAGCTCCAATACGTTAGCACGGATGAATAGGTTGTCGATGTGTTGACCAAGCCTCTATCTCATGTAAAGTTTGAGCACTTTCGAGATAAGCTCGGTATAGTTCGAAAGGACCTCCCTCGAAAGGGGGAGTAGTGTTGTGTTGATATGTCAGTCTAGTACTGTGCCTCCAGCTCAATTGTTGTGTCAAGATGTCAGCCTAGTGTTGTGCTTCCAACTTAATTGTTGTGTTGAGATGCCAGCCGAGTGTTGTGCTTCCAGCTTAATTGTTGTGTTGAGATGTCAACCGAGTGATGTGCTTCCAGCTTAATTGTTGTGTTGAGATGCCAGCTGAGTGTTATGCTTCCAGCTTAATTGTTGTGTGAAGATGCCAGCCTAGTGCTGTGCTTCCAGCTTAATTGTTGTGTTGTGATTCCAACTTAATTGTTGTGTTGTGATTCCAGCTTAATTGTTGTGTAGTGTGTCAGCCTCGTGTTGTGATGATGTGCCAACCTCGTGCTATGATGATGTGACCAACCTCGTGTTGTGGTGATGATGATGTATTAGTTTTATACTAATCCATATTGATGCAGATGATGATTTCAATCCATTATGAATGACGATGTTGTTGATGAGAAAAACTTCCGATGATTTATAGATATGCCAGTCAGTGTTCCAAGATGTTGTTGATGATGTTGTCCTCTTACCCACCTGATGTTGTTGATGATGTTGTCCTCTCTCTCGCCTGATGTTGTTGTAGAATACCCTTCTTGTTAAGGGGGAGTGTTGAAATAATGTAACTGCAAAGAGTATTCTAATTATTATTGATGTATTATTCATTAGATCAATCCCCTTTTGCGGATTGATCATGTCGGGTATTGTAAATAACCAAATCCCCTTTTGCGGATTGGTCAAAACATAATTATAATAGGCAGAATAAGAAGTTAGCCCCATAATATATATTAAAGGTGGTTATAACCACCTAGAAGAAGAATTCGGCCCTACCAGTGAAAAGACACCTCCACACGTGCCAGAATTGTATAAATAAGGAGGCTAGCGCCTCACTTAGACACACACTCACTTGTTCATCAAGAGACAAGTTCGGAGCTGTAGAGAGAGAGAGAGAGAGAGAGAGAGAGAGAGAGAGAGAGAGAGAGAGAGGCGCATTCTTGGGAGAGGACTTTATGTATTTGTTTGAGTTATCTCTTGGCATTGTATTGGCTATCTATAATAAGGAAGTTTTGTTGGGTTTCCTCTCCCATGAGGGTTTCCCAGGATAAATGATGTGTCTCTTTTGATTGTGTATTTTTCAATGATCCTATCTATGCTATTGTTATCTAGTGAAATGCAAAGAACTCTAATAATAGCTTAAACCTTAACAAGAGGACTACTTTTCATGTGTATATGATTCATATGTTTGGGAGCTTGATGATGACACGATTACAGATTTTTTCGAGGACTCTCAACCATCTTCGTCCTCAATTTTGGAGGAATACCAGGACATGGCCACCTTAGAGTGATCAGAGGCTCACTCAACAAAGAGGAAATACTTTCATATTGAGGATTTCTACAAGGATTCGAAGATAAAGAGGGCGAACTTTCTTTTCCTAGACCTGAGCATGTCCCTTACCTCATTTCCTCTTCTCAGGGAAATCATGAGGTCTTCTTAGGACATCTCATATCTTCTCAGTCTCTGGGAAGCATCAATCATGTTCAGGAGGATGAAGATAAGCCTTCGTCTACATATAGTAGCTCCAACAAGATTTCCTCCCTCCCACCCATCTCCATGAGTTTCATTTCACAATTGATTATATATCTATTTATGCTCATGATCTTTACGTGCTCGACTTATCTTTGTTGTTTTACATAATCAAGCACATGGGACGATACTTTGATGGGATGATCAACTGGTTGCACTAGTTGTATGACTTCATCTGACATCATATATCGTCTGATCTCCAAGGCCCCAAGGACCCTAGGTAAGTAGGTAAGTCATTTTGATTTCTTGCATTTGCATCTTGATTTCTCATTTTAGTTTAGATGCATTTCGTTTTTCATTTTTCTCTAATTGCATATCGATTTCATGCTTAGTCTAGAAGTTTTTGAAAAAATGCTAAATTTTTCTTTTCTAGATTAGCTTTCATTTGGTATTTTTTTTTTATATGGACGAAGGGTGATAGCACTACCCTAGATGCTCTGACATTTTTGTCTAAGTTTTGGAAGACACGGGTCTATCGAGAGATATTGCGGTTCTCATGCACTCTACGATGAGCACATGTCCCCAAGTAGGAGTCAGATGTTATCCCCATTTTTTGGGATAACTAAGGAGATCATGTCTTGAGGCCCTCAGGTTGCAGATATGGAGTGTCGAGAGACTACATGATCGACAATATCCACTTGCATAGATGGAGACCCTTCTCACCACCATAGAGGTCAGGATGTTCAAATGGCATCCACCACACTAGTTGGATTCCGAGAGGCATTGGGCCTTGCTCCATGACGTACAAGTCAGGTATTATGGTGAGTGTCATTTCAATATTTGAGGCATTTTGAATATGTTGTATCTTAGATTGCTTTAGATTTCATGACATATGCTTGGACATTATGCCTTTTGCCTTGTTTCACCTTGGTGGTTGACATTGTGCCCTAGTAAGTGGTCTTCCTCGGGAATGGGTTTGCTACTAGGAACTCCCTTGAAGAAACCATCATATCCTTCTCAGCCATACTTACCACTTTCCATCACTTAAAACCCTCATTTCTTTGTCTCTTGGGATTTTAGGGTGTATTGACCCAAGAAGGGGTTGTCCCTCATTCTATGGGAAGAAGGGGATGAAGGCCCAGAGACATTGTTGTTGGCTAAAAAATATAAAAGACTATATATAAACCTTCAAGATGCTTCGCCCAAGGATCCCCCGAGAAAGCAATGAAACACTTCTTTGTAAGAAAAAGGGGACCTACAAGAATAAATGATAGAGTGCTTAGGGGGTTATTTGGAGGATGGGAGGTTTCATCACGAGTCGACCTATCATGATCATGAGTATTTAGCGGTATGACATTACCATCATCTGGCCACCAAGCTAGGGTAGTGGCTCTCAGTTGCACAACTGAGAGAAATGGGGTCTCATCACGAGCCAACCTTCTCATTTCTACAAGGTATTTATGAGTAACATTGTCATTATCTGGACATCACACGAGGACAGTGGCCTTCAACTCGTCCTTTAAACATGAAAGAAACAAAGAATGGAAAGAGGATGGGCTTGGAAAAAATGCATTACAAAGGAAGGTGCCACACACTCTCTACAAAAGCACCCATGAATTAGACACTACAACCCCTTGTATGTCATGAATCCCATGCCCAATGAGTCTTGACCCATAACCACTTCATCTACTTCACATGGCTTAGAGAGGGATCACTTGGGAAACACTACATGACCTAGGGAAAGATCCACCCAATAGGACACCTCGTCAACCCTCCCATATCCGAGCTTGGTAAGTCACATAATGTCTTTGAGAAATTACTTGTTTGACCAGGTAACCTTTGATGCACATGCTTAGGTGGCTCATTTATTGATTTGATTTACTCGCCATGATATTATGACTTGAGATCCTTGGAGGGTGTGCATATTTGTCTTTGTAGGATCTAATTGGTGGACAATTTTGGAGGAACAAGCATGTTATCACATAGTTTGTAGCTAGGATAAAAGGCTATAAGGTAGAGGGCCAAACTGGCGTAACAAGAACCTATCCCACCCAATGTGACCACGATGGGAAGGCTCTTTCTATTTAGGGAGGCTAGGCCCAGGGGAGACGTCCCCAGTGACCTGGGGTTTTGAAAGGGCAAAGGATAATAGGACAAGAACAAGTTCCCCCTTTCACAGATCATCGCCACTCAGATAGTCCCGGCTAAACAGCCAATAATAAAGTATAACCAAAGAAAAGAAAAGCACCTGCTTGAGACAATACAACAAGGAAACTGATACGTGCAAATTTGTTCAGTGCTTCATATATTAAAGACTATCTGATATTCAATATGAGCAATTAAAAGTAAATGTTGACGAAGTCAATGTTTACAAGATAGTAATGGCAGTAATGTCACTTCATCAATAAATACTAGAATGATACAACATTCAATACAACAAACAACCTCTTAAATCAATTAATGCCTTCAACTACCATTCAATTACTCAAAAGATAAAACGTTGCTGCAACAAAGATGAAATATTCAATAAAGCAAGCAAAAGAATGAAAAAGAAGAAGAAAAGCAAATAAAAGAATAAAGGCAGACTGGGGAGCAGTGGCATGTGTGGCATGTTGGAGAGGCCCCTGGAGGGCTAACGTTTTGCTTCTGGATGTTGCACTAGCCCTAGAAAGGGCTAACGTCTCCCTCAGAGGGGCTTAACGTCTCACCTTTTGCTTGATTAGGGCTTTTACTTAACATTTAATGTAAAAAAAGTATGATTTTGACATTATGGCCTTGTCAGCCTTTTTATGACCTAAAAAGTAAAATTAGGTCATTGATACACTATATATTGAGGGTTTTGACTCTCATTTTATCATCATATTTCACTCACCACTTGGTGAGGTCTAACATTTGCGCCCTATTTGGGTTATTGGCTGATTTGAGGAAGGCGCACTTGTTGAAGGAAGAGATTTTTGGCATTCTATGGTGTTTTTCTTGAAGGAAGGCGTTACAACTAGGGTTTGCATGATTATTTCTTGATGAATTGTAAGTATTTTTCTGCAAAACTTCTTGATTGAATGGTTGTGGTCTTATTTCTTACATGTATTTATAATTTGTTGAATAAAAACCTTAGGTGACAAGCACACAAGTAGGTCCTTGTCTCATGTCCCTTGATAGAAAAACTTTTAGCCATTGAAGAAGAAGAAGAGAGCCTAGCCATAGCTACACTCCTTTTTCTTCTTCCCTTTAGCTAGCCGTACCTTTTTTACTTCA
>ML804381.1:4122-25442 GCA_009831015.1 Picea engelmannii
TTCGACTAACTATGAACCTCACACACTAGTGGTTTCGGCTGACCATGAACAATCATGATGGGGAAACGAAATTACAATGCACACACTCTCTTTGGATTTCTTCACTATGGGCTTCATCCTTGAACTTTCTTCCAATTCCTTTTGTTCCGGCACAAAACTGATTAACTTGGTATGCTTTTTCTTTTTCTTCTTGTATCTGTAAACAATTGATCATTGATGTCCATATAAAAAACAATCCATCTGTCGAGATACATGGGTACCATCCCCTATACTCACTCGTTCTCTAGGAATCTTTATCACATGCATCATTCATCAATATGTTAAACTCTTAATTAATCATAACTTGGTCCCAACCAATTCACACTTTGAGATTACCCCATCTCACATTCCCCCCTTAATGGAACATTCAACTTCTTCAACTCACCATCAAGCTTAGATATGAGTCCACCTGCCACCCTCGTACCTAATAGTTGATTCAACAACTTGATGCCACATCCTCTCTATAGATAAGAGGGATACACGCTACATGATTATATGTGCTACCACACTAATTCATGTAGTTCTCACTCAACATGGCTTACAAAACACTTGGGAATTCAACTTGCCTATGGCTAAGTTTTACATCTTTGGACCAAAAATATTTAGGGTGTTGGGTACAACTGATCATGCACCCCCTACAACACATATGCATCATTACAACATTTCATCTTAGGTACAACAAGCATTCCAATTTATTTACTAAATTCCCAACAAATTACAAGCCTATTATATATATATATATATATATATATACACACATCTCATCACCATGCATACCTTATGTTTTACCACTTCATATGGAATCTTCTTTATCCTTCACAAGTCATCATTGGTGTCCATGGTCATTCTACATTCAATTATTTTACCTCTCCAACAAGAGTCTTCCCTCTTTGTCTTTCACCATTTATCTTTGCCAAATTCTTCCTCTTTCCATACTTTATCATGAATCTTTCTCTTCTTGTTTATATCTTCTTCTTTCATCTTGTTCTTTTCTTTCATTGCATAATCTTTGTTAAACTTTGCTCCTTGTTGCACTTCAACAGGATTTATCTTCTACATAACTATGTGTCTTAATAATGTTTGGTATTCAATAGTTCCTTTAAATAATTTTGAATAGAATTTGTCTAATTTCGGAATGGCCAATTCCAACATAGACTCAAACTTGTGACAATAGTTGGGCAAACTAAATTTCACTACAATAATTACTCACTTTTCTTCTACCCTGACTTACAACAATGTATTTAAATGACATGACATACATTTTTATTTTTAAGGCATCTTAAGATTTGTTCATAAACTAAATAACTAAATTGAGGTGTTGAGTAACATCGAACATGCACCTCCAACTTCTCAAGCTGACATATTCTACATAACTTATTTAAAGCTTCTCGTTCATTATGATGATCTCTTACTCACCTAGACATGCAATTTAACTCAATATTTGACTATCTTAACAAAATTCTTTACTTTGGTATAGACTCTCACCATAAATTTATCTTAATCATTACCAAAGTTTACAAACCAATTTCATCATCACCAACATGCACAAGAAATATATCCAATGAATCAACCATGATCAGACAACACCAACAACACTTCATACTTCAGTGTCTAATTTGCACATCTAGGTAAGATTTATGTGTGGGTTGACTTTTCCACATAATATCTTTCAGAACTATAGCAAATTTGACTTGAAACCCAAGCCACCAATAGCTAGCAAACACATCATGTTTCACAAGACTCGCCATATCAAGGGTATGTGCACGGTTTTAACATTCCAATTGTAAGATGGTTGTGTGTATTCCTTGAAGTCATCATGCACAACTACTACTATCCTTCACATAGACTTGTAAGAATCTCTACAACAGTAGTGTTGGCACTCCAAATCTTCATGGAAAAATTTATCAACTCCCACACTTTGCTATCTAGAAGCAATTTCTTCAGACAGACTTCACTCACACACTTCACACATCTTCTGCATTGATTCTCCTCTTTTGGTTTCTTTCTTCAACTCTTTACTTTCTTGTTGTTATCACTACCAGGCAATGATCTTCATTAAATAGTGTTGTCCCTTTATTATCTAGCCATCTTATACTACACATGGTCATTTCTCTACCAACGACACTGATCAACATACCTCTATACACATGGGAAGCAATCCCTTTATGTGGACAACAACTCACTCATGTGACTCGGTTCTCCTCCTCTTCTACGCGACTTGTAGCTTGGTCACATGGTCAATTCCTTGCAAGACAATAATTTTGTTTCTTTGGGCTTCTTCAATAGCCATATTTCTTCATAGGTTTGAGAAGATTTAATGCAACTTTGAGTGACTTCAAGCACGCAACAATGAATCCAACAATGCGATCATGTTCTACATAGACCAATCAAGCAATGGGGAGGATGGCTTTTATAGTACAACAAATGATGCAACGTTCTTATCCTCTTAACATCTATATAAGAAAATCGTGTCTCTGTGTTCTAATTAAGCAAAGACTCAGTCAATAGCATCACACACACACCATCCATCATAAAACAAAACAAACCTCCATACTTGAATGTCTGGTTTTATAATGGGAATTTCACTTCTCCATTTTGATTTGCTCCATGTTATGACAAAAAATTCCTTCACATAATATCTAAACAACAATCTAATGCCAATGAACTATAAATGAAACAATCCATCATTTTGAATCAACCTATACCAATATCGTTAATGTAAAGGAATTAACTTCGAGGAAGCACAATAAAAAAGATGATAACCTTAAACACTTACCGAGAAATCACAATTCTTTAATGTTGTCACTTTGTTGTTAATTGCTATAGGATTGTATTCTTGTATCCACGTTCTATCAGTGATTTACCAATGATCCATCCACAATTTTTCAGTTAGACCATAATGTAACAAAACAAATTTCTTCTTGGCATTATTTTCATTTATATCTCAGTATGATGAATAGCCATCTCATTAAAACACTCAGGAATTCAATAATATGCATTCATGGACAAGACTACCAGCACAATATAAATTGATAACATGAATTCAGTAGTCACATGCATTGATTTATGGAAAAGGAGAGCGAATGATTCAATAATGCAACATATATTTTCATTAACCCCTTATTCACTCCTTCACATACTCACAACTGCAATCTCAAGATCTCCTTCACATAGGTTCTCTCCACACCTTCTACCTAAGCTACTCTACTCTACCTCTCACTTTCAACAATCCTATATGTATATATAATTAACATTCAAAACTCTATCATGATCTCAACCCCTCTTGTAAGAGATTCATGGCTAGACCAACTCATACATCAATCTTGGTCTAAAGATAGTCACACTACCTTAGCCATACAATCAAGAGATATCTCATACAGGCACCAAACTAGGAGTTTTAGCTAGAGAGAATTTCTCTCACTACCAACTATCTAACAACCTCCTAAATAATAGACTCAAACAACTCACATTCTCTACCTCTTAATAACAAAATACATTATCAAACATAATCTCCTCACACATTATTAAGACAAGTAGTAGGAGTTAATATTCCAAAGAATATATCATCATATCAGTGAGAGATTAACAAAATAATGATATCTAGTTTTAATATATCGTCATTCTTATCTCAATGAAACGGTAACAAAATAATGACATATTTTAATAATACAATGATTGATTCATTCATCTCATGAATAAAATGAATGTGAAATGAATATGATTACTTGATTGAACTTTCCCTTCTTATTTTCCAATGCTAATGATTGATCCATTCATCTATTATAGAATGTGTAAAATGAATATATTTATTGAATTGAACTTTCCCTCCTTATTTTCTGATGCCATTTTTTGAAGCACTGAGCACTCCATGTGACTCAAGGAAGGGGGGAAAATGGATTTCATCTATATTATTACTAGTTTAGATGTTATTCTATTTTGACATGGTAGATAGGAATGGGAAGTTCCTTGGAAATCCTATGTGGCCAAGCTTATGGAGCTAATCAATACCACATGTTGGGAGTATATATGTAGCGCTCTAGCATTGTGTTATTTGTCTTTGTGATCCTACTCTTACCAACCTATCGAATTGCTAACCACATTTTGAAATTGTTAGGACGGGCATGGTATTGTCGAATTATCCAGAACAATTTCAATCTGGTTCATTCCTCAACATTTTTCATTTGTATTCATGTTTCTTATTCATAGATACCTACAGTCCCAGTTGAAAAACATGGGCATTGCATGGACCATTGTTGCCACATTAATGCTTCATATTTTTCTATGTTGGCTCTTTGTCATTAAATTGGGTATGGGACTTATCGAAGTAGCGATGACATTGAACTTAGCATGGTGGGTTCCTTTGATTGGTCATTTTTTATATATTATATGTGGAGGTTGTCCCCAGACATGGACTAGACTATCAAGATAAGCATTCGAGGATTTGTGGCCTTTCGTCAAATTATATGTCGCATTTGTTATGATGTTATGGTTATCTAAACACTGACACAAAGCGAGGAAAACTCACAGAGAACATATTGGAGGTTTCTTCTTATAACAAAAATGTAGATACAAAACCTGTTTATATGTTTAGATGCAGTAGTCGAGCGGATAGTTCAACTGTCAAGCAGTTGAACAAACAATGAACAACTTAATATACTTTAAATTACATAACTTCCGAGAACCTCGGAGGATTAGTTAACATTCCCCCCTTAATCCGAAGGGACATTTGTCATCCCAAGCATCATTCAAAATTTTTCAAATTTCTCTCGACCCAAAGCTTTAGTAAAGATGTCCACAATTTTCTCTGAAGTGGAATAGTGATTGAGATGAATGGTTTGGATCTCAACATGATGTCAAATTAAATGATATTTTGTGTTGATATGCTTGGTTCGATCGTGAAATTTTGGATTCTTGGCCAATTGAATTGCATAAGTGTTATCAACAAGTAGAGGTGTTGAAGTCATTTGTTTCTCCTGCAAATATTCAAGTATTTTCCGAAGCCAAATGATTTCTTTTGTGGCTTGAGCTACTACAACATATTCAACTTCAGTTTTAGAATCAGTAGGTATAGTTTACTTTTGTGATATCCAAGTGATCGTTGTTGATCCAAGAGACATAAAATAACCTAAAGTAGACACTCCATGCTCTTTATCTCCATCAAAATAAGAATCTGAATAACCAATGAGATGGAAGTCTGAAACTTTAGAATATTTGTTTCCATATGATTGAGTGCCTTTTAGATATTTGAGCACTCGTTTTGCTGCGTTCCAATGACCTTCACAGGGCTGATGCATAAACCTGGAAAGTATTCCTACAACAAAGGTTATGTCAGGATGAGTAGTAGTAAGATAAATTAAACTTCCAACAAGCTTCATGTACTTTGTTGGACCTTCAAATGTGTTGCCTTCATTTGAAGTAAGTGTTGGATTCTGCTCCATCGGAGTGGAAACAGAATTACAATCTTGCATCCCAAATTTGTTCAATAGCTCTCCAATATACTTTTTTTGAGAAATAAAAATGTATTTTGGTTGTTGGTCTACTTCAATTCCTAAATAATAATGAAGTAAGCCCAAATTAGTCATATCATAAACCTTTTTTAGCTCTTTCTTAACGGATTCTATATAATCATCATTGTTTCCCGTGATTAGTAGATCATCAACATATACTACTAGTTTAATTTGAGAAGATGTTCAGTTAATTTTTCATACCAAGCACGTGGTGTTTGCTTCAAGCCATATAAATATTTTACCAGTTTACATACCTTGTGCTCTTGACCTTTGACGGTAAAACCTTTAGGTTGAGTCATATATACATCTTCTTTCAAGTCTCCATTCAAGAATGTGGTCTTAACATCCATATGATGAATTTTCCATTCTTTCTGAGTTGCCAAAGAAAACAAAGTTCTAATGGTGCCCCATTTTGCAGTAGGAGAAAAAGTTTATGTGTAGTCAACACCTTCTTTCTAAGCATGTCCTTTTGATACAAGTCTTTCTTTGTGTTTATCACGAGAACCATTTGCTTTATATTTGTTGTTATATACCCACTTTCAGCCAATAGGTTTGATTCTAAATGGAGGGTCCACCAACGTCCAAGTTCCATTTTTTATGAGAGCATCATACTCTCTCTGCATTGAACTTTTCCATGCATCACTAGCCATTGCTTCTTGAAACGAAGCAAGTTCATCAACAGCAAAAAAAATTAATTCACAATCAAAATAACTCTGGAAACTGTTACCCAAGTTTGAAGTAACACTCGTGAAAAATTCACCACATTTTCTTGGAAATGTCCTGGTCCTTGTTGATCTACGTATTGATTGTTGTGATGTTTCCTCAGCTTCAAGAGCTGGTTCTTCAAGAGATAATTCAAGGACATGTTATGATTCCCTGTTGTCATTCAAAATTTCTTCTCCCACATTCTCTACATTATCTAATGGAGAACCAGAATAAGAAGTTGATGTTGTCGAAGGAAATTTCAAAGATTGATCTAGAACATGAATTCCCCCCTTTAAGATTTGGAAGTTCATTATCCCATTCATGATAGAATTTTTTAGAGTGAAATCGATCAAGTCGATCAAGTTGTTTGTCAACAATGATTTCATCTTTATCAAACTCAAGAAATATAACATCTCTAGAAACAATAATTTTTTTGTTTGCTTCATCGTAAAGTCTATAAGCTTTTGAAGTATTAGAATATCCGAGAAAAATGCACTTTCTGCTTCTTGCTCCCAATTTATTTCTCTGTTGTTCAGGAATCAAAGCATAACAGGTGGAACCAAAAACTATTAAATGCTTGACAACTGGAAGATGGCCATGCCGCATTTCATAAGGAGTTTTATTTTGAAGTGCAACTAAAGGAATTCTATTCTTAATGTAAACAACACAAAGGGATGCCTCTCCCCAAAACATTTTGACATTCTTAAAAAATATCATTGATCTGATCATATTCAGCAAAGTTCTATTCATTTGTTCAGACACACCATTTTGTTGTGGATTAAAAGGAACAGTGGTATGATGTTTGATACCATTGTTCTGCAAATATTTTTCAAAAACGGAAGATGTATATTTACCACCATTATCAGTTCTAAAAGTTCCAATATTGAGTTGAGTTTCATTTTTAATCCATAAATGAAAATTTTTGAATGTATCAAAAGTTTAAGATTTTTCTTTTAATAGATAAACCCAGCACATCCTAGTATAGTCATCAATAAAAGTCATCATATATTTATTGCCATTTGTTGATGGAACAGGAATGGGCCCACATAAGTCTAAATGAATAAGACCAAGCTTTCTAGAAGCTCGATACATAGAGTCATGAAAAGGATGTTTATTGTGTTTGCCTAAAATATATGTATCACATTGAGAAAGTTGTCTTGGAATTGTAGGAATCCCTTTAATTCCTTTCTGCTTCATAAGCATGAGACTCTCAAAATTAATGTGACCAAATCAAGCATGCCATAACAAACTGGAAGATAAATTACCACTATGTTGAGCCAAATTTGTTGAATTCTGAACATTAATTGAGGTACCATTTAGTTTTAAAAGATTGTCATGTTCCACTCTAGTCATGACAATCATATTGTCAGAAGATCTTATAATTTCAATGCTGCCACCAAACACATTAATTGAATGGTCTTGTTTTCATATATGGATAAGAGACTTTAAATTTCTTTTTAATTGTGGAAGATAAAGAACATCATGGAGTATATAATCATCATATCTTGGTAATTTAAGTCTAACTGAACCAATTCCAGAAGGTTTTAACTGTGACTTATCAGAAAAATAAACTACTCCATCAATTTTATCACTGAATGTCTCAAAGAAATCTTTTCTAAATGTCATATGGCATGTGGCTCCAGTATCTAATAACGAAGTGTCATTCCAAGAAGAAAAAGAAGTACTAAAAACTTCTTCAATGCCAAGATTGCAATGTGCGACAACATAATGTGAAGATTCAAGAGAATTACCTTTCTCTGGTGGTTGCTTATGTTTATCTTGATTTTTCTCTTTCTTATTAGGAATATTCTCCCAAGACGTTATGCAAAAACTAGTTGTATGACCCATTTTTACACATCTATAACATTGTATAGATTGCTTATATTTGTTTTGGTGTTGTTGTTGAAAAGGTTGTTTGTCACCTTGATAATTTTTACCCCCCTGCCTCCAAACTTATTTCTACCACAACCTTTGCTACTAGTATTATGTCTAGCAGGATCATTATTGGACTTATGCCTTTCCTGTGCAAGACATAGAGTTTTGGCATTGGGAAGTGACTCCTTCTTCCCAAAGACTTTTTCTCGTTCTGCAATTTTCTCAACAAGTTTATCAAAGGTCAAGTTTTTCACTTTTTCATTGGCTTGAAGAGATTCAACATAGTGTGAATAAGTGGGGTAAAGAGATTTGATAAAATCTATAAGTTGTAAATCAACTTCTACACCAGTGGCCTTAATATCATGGTAAAGACCTCTAATTCCATAGGCTAGCTTCATTGGATCATTATCTTTCATCTCTAAATTGAATAACTTCATTATTATTTGAATAATTTCAAGTTCAGAATGAGAGTCATAAAGATATCTAAGTTTCTTTAAGGCTTGAAATGCATTTTTACAAGAAATCATATGTCTGCTTACCTCTTCACTCACTAAGGCAACAATCAAGAATAGGCCTTTTTTTCCTTTCTCTTCCAGATAGCAAGTTTCTTGGCATTTGTAGGCTCCTTTGGCTCACTGTCACATGAGCTATCATCTGGGCTATCATCTGAGTTCTCACCAGTATTTTCACAAATACCATACCACAAATCGTTAAAAATCAAAGTATGCTTGATTTTTCTGAACCACTCCTGATAATTTACTTTCCCAGAAAGCACAAATCCCACTATCGAGATTAATGAATGCATTTTAAAGGATTATGTTCTCTGAATTTACAAAAACAACTAGAAATCGAACTTTCATCATAGACTTGTTTCAAAATATGAAAAAATAATTCAAAAAATGAACCACGACTCCATCTCTTTGCAACAGTTTGTACATGTGGGGGTTCTCAGTCTCTTCAGTGCAGGCTCTTCAGGGTTTATGCCTCTACGTAGAATCCTCTTTAGTTATCCTCTTCAAAATATTCATTCCACATCTGTGTAGAATCTGTCTCTCTCATGCGAATTTCCTCCACGTGGGCTCCCTCAATTGCACTCTCTCATGTGAATTTCCTCCACGCGGACTTCCTCCATGCGAGCTCCCTCAACCACGCTCTCTCATGCAAATTTCCTCCACGCGGACTTCCTCCATGCAGGCTCCCTTATCCGCGCTCTGACACCACTAACACAGAGCAAGGAAAAATCACAGAGAACATATCGTAGGTTTCTTCTTATAACAAAAATGCAGATACAAAACGTGTTTATATGTTTAGATGGGGCAGTTGAGCGGACAGTTCAACTGTCAAGCAGTTGAACGAACAATGAAAAAATTAATATACTTTAAATTACATAACTTTCGAGAACCTCGGAGGATTAGTTAACAAACACATCTAGATATTGAAAATCTTTATAATCAATAGTAATTTTTGGTTTTATAGAATTTTGTTCAGAACAAGGAACTAACAATCGTTTTCTTGTGAAATACTTTAGAGAATGGGTATTGTAGAGTATTGATATTCTTGATAGGGAATCTACCAGATGCAGAAATTGTAGTTGATGCCCTTTCTATCTGGTAAGACATATTTCATTTTTTTTGTATTAGAATAATGCAATATGCTTAAATCATATGTCAACATTTTTTAGTTTTCATCTCATTTCTTACAGCATGAACGCCAATCATTGGGAGATGATGATACCAGTTGGATTTTTAGCTACAGTTGGGTATGTTTACCATAGTAGTATTTGGAATGGTACAAAATAGCATGTTTGAGAATTTGCAAGGGTTTCATTATGCATTGATTGATTTTTAGCGTGTTAATGCGGTGTGAGGGCGTTGGAATTATGACAAGAAGCTATGGTAAAAAACAAATTTACCATAGTAAATAAATTGATACAATGGTGGTGGTTTGTTTAACGAAGATAATTCTTGAACTGGTGTAACGATGTAACCTACTAGATATCTATGAAACCTTGAGAGACATTTTGTAACTTTGAAGCCTATTGAATAATAATATATTGATACCTTGCCCCATGGATGTTTCCTTGACAAAGTGTTAGGGTTTTACCATGTAAAGTTGTGTGTCTTATGAACATGTTTTTGCTAATTTATTTCTCATTAATTTCTCTTGTTTCACTTTAAATATTCCTCTTTCAAATTCAACAAGTGTTATCAAAGTGAATGGTTGTAGGTCATTCATTTGTAGGGAATGAGAGTTCTTATCAAGGAAAATGGATTAGCTCTTTGTCCAAGGAAAAGCCCAGGGTTTGCAACTCTTTTCGTGAGGAAGGAAGAGCCAGTTGGTTTGTGAGAAGAGTAGAAGGTTTCTCTCGCATAGAAAAGTAGACTCAGTTGATCTGTGAAGAGGGTCAAGGGTACTCGAAGAATTAAGGATGATTCCACATAAATTTTCAAATTCTGTTCAATTTCCTTGAGAGAATAAACTCTTTGTGGTCAATTGTGAACCCTAGTGGAGGCCAAGGATCTAATTACCAGATTTTGGTGGAGGTGCACTTTTTTTTAAATATTCAAATATTTGATTTTTTGCGTGGGGTGAAGACAAATATTAGTTAAATATACCCAGGAGTTGTACAACCATCTACTATTCAAAGAAATTAATTGAAGTTTTGGTGTTTGATCCAATGGCAAAAGTCTTGAATGATAAATTTAAGGTGGATAAATTTAATGGAAAAAATAACTTTGAATTGTGGAAGCTCAAGATGCAGGATATGTTGGTGTAACAAGGTCTACATAAGGCATTGGTAAGTAAGACAAAGAGATTGACGGGTATGACAGATGAGTATTGGGAATATTTGGATGTTAGAACTCTCGGTACCATTTGGTTTTGTTTGGAAAATGATCTTCTATTCAATATTATTAGAGAAGAAACAACAACAAGATTATGGAGCATAATGGAGGGCCTTTATATGACAAAATCCTCGACTAATCAAATCTACTTGAAGAGGAAGCTATAAATTATATGCATGAAATAAGGTACCCAAATTGATAAACATTTAAATGTGTTTAATACTCTTATTACTTAGTTAACTAGTATGGATGTAAAAATCGATGAGAAAGATAAGGTAGTCACATTATTGTGTTCATTGCTTGAATCTTGGGATCACCTAGTCACTAACATTATCTTTAGTACAATTAATACTCTTGACTATGATTATGTTATGGGAACATTGTTGTCTGAGGAGGTGCCAAGGAAATCTAGTATAGAAACCTCCACACTAGAAGAAATAGTGGATAGAGGTCGTTCTACAGAAAGGGGGGAGGATTTGAGTGGAACATATAGGGCTAAGTCAAAGGGTAGAAAGGGTAAGGGAAGATGTTGGTACTACAACAAATCAAGGCATGTCAATAAATATTGCTATAAAAGGAAAGAATCCAAGGATGACGTTAGAAGGGAAGAAAATTTGGTTGAGACAGGTTAAGGTATGGTTGTTGAATTTTTATTTGTTTGTAATATCTCACAATATCAATAAGAATGGTTTTTAGATTTTGGTGCTTCCCATCACATGTCTTCACATAGAATTTTGTTCTCTTCTTACCAATCTATAGATGACGGTGTTGTTTTTATGGGAAATGATATTTCTTGTAAAACTATTGGGATTGAGATCATTAAGATTAAGATATTTGATGGTATTGTAAGAAAATTGATAGATTTTAGACATGTACTAGAACTTAAAAAGAATTTAATTTGTTTGGGAGTTTTGGATTCTAGAGGTTACAAATTTATAGGTCAAGGTGGAGCACTGAAGGTGTCCAAGGGAATTTTCATGGTTACGAAGGCTACAAAAACTGGAAACATTTACAAGTTGGATGGGAATACTCAAATAAATGAAACAATAGTGGTATCTGAGGAGGAAAATGAATATACTTGTTTATGGAATCAACGAGTGGGTCATATGAGCAAGAAAGGGCTACTTGTACTAATAAACCACAAATTACTTCCAAATTTAAAATCGTTGAATTTGAATTTCTGCAAACATTGTATTTTTGGGAAGCAGTGTAGATAGAAGTTTAAAGTAGGTAGTCATATAAGTAAAGGTATTTTAGATTATATCCATTCATATGTTTGGGGGACATCCCCTACAGTTTCTTTTGAAGGATCCTCATATTTTGTAACATTTATAGATGGTTTCTCTAGAAAGGTGTGGGTATATGTTTTAAAAATAAAAGTTAATGTGTTTAATGCGTTTAAACAATTTAGAGTTTTAGTTGAAAAGAGACATGGCAATACAATCAAATGTTTGAGAACTAATAATGGAGGTGAGTTCACTTCTTTGGAATTTGAAAAATGTTGCAAAGAATATAGGATTGAAATCCATAAAACTACATTATATACTCCCCAACACAATGGCATGGCAGAATGCACGAACAAGACTCTCTTAGAAAGAACAAGGAGCATGCTCAACAATGACAATTTGCAACAAGAGTTGTGGGGAAAAGCAGTCTCTACTACTTGTTATTTGGTAAATCGGTCATCATTGGTTGTAATAGATTGTAAAATTCTTGAAGAGGTATGGGCATGTCATCCTTGTGATTACTCGAATTTAAAAAATTTGGTTGTGAAGTTCATGACCATTCACCAGAAGAGCACCCCCTATCACCCTCAAGCCAATGGTACGGTTGAGGATTTTACTAAATATTTAGAACATGATCTAACAAAATTTTGTAATGTGCAACGTGATGAATGGGATCAACACATCCCCGCAATTTTATGGGATTACCAAACAACGTTCAAAAGGATGACAAAGAACACACCATTCAGACTTATCTATGGAAAAGAAGTGGTCATGCCACTAGAATTTGTTGTTCCTAGCCTCCAGGTTTTTCTAGCAACCCAGATGACCAATGATCAATCCCTTCAGCACATTTTAAATGAGCTAATGGAACTAGAGGAATATTGATTGATGGTCGGTTTTAGCCAAGTGGTCGAAAAGGAAATGCAAAAGGCATGGCATGACCGTGAAATACGCCAGAAAATTATCTAACTTGGATCTTTAGTATTAATATATGACAACAAATATTTACATCAACCTCACAAACTATGCATGCATTGGTTGGGTCCTTTCTGGCTAGTCTACATCATAGAAGCATGTGTCGCCAATATGGAAACCTTATAAGGACAATCTCTCAAGGGACTCATTAATGGTATCGGGTTAAAGATGTTTTATGGCACGCAGTGGTCAACCATCATTTAGCTCATTGTATTTGTTTTGAATGTGGGTAGAGTAGGTTAAGTGTAGGTTGTACAACATGTAACACATATCATAGTCAACATAATTTACCTTTTGGACAACAAAACATTCACATGAATCACGCAGGTGGACTCAATAGATTGATAGTTTGTGCAAACGTTCCATATTTCCAAATCAGGATGATACTTTGGCATAAGTACAAGGTCTAGATCCTGTCTGATAATTCACATGGGATTTGGAGGAGTTTCTTGGTGATTGAGTTCATTGAAAGGGAAAGTAATCCCATTTGGGAAGTTCACACATGCCACGAGTACACATTCATTTATATCACCACATTCTCCAACAAACATCGCCAGTACGATGAATCTGGTATATATATATCCCCATGAGTCACATTTCGTCGAGACTTTCTACTTGTTCTCCAAGCCATCCCCTCCATCGAATCTTTCTTTCTCTCCTTCTTCATCCTCCCCACCCTCTTCACTCTATATATACCAACCCTCGTACATTCTCAATGGAGTAATTCTACACATCGCATTCCCTAGCACCTCCACCTGTGGCTTTCGTCATTGTCTCGTTTGTATTTCCCACAATTCCCTCATCTTTATCAAGTTTTCCCAATTCCCTTGTCATGGAGTGTCTTAGCATACTATCCATACTTGTTTATTTTCACTTCGGTCGAGAAGCTCGAGAGCCTACACTTCCGTTTTCATGTCGATTGTCAGAGTGTCAGCAGCTTCTTGGTAGAGTCCCTTCCCCCTTCTTTCCTAGAAAGTATTGACTCAGTACCCCATAGTTCCCTAAACTATGTTTTGTACTCGCGACTGCTCACCAGCTCTATAAGCCCAAAGTTGTGTGAACAGATACCATGCATCATCATATTTGTTGATAGGAAGGGACCCTACTCAATGGCTCACCAAGATCCCTTCTCTCATCCATCGTCATGGATCCCCCTCCAGCAACAGCGAGCTTGGGGAAAACACCTATATCCAAACTCGTTGCTAGAAGCCTTATTCTCACATCTCGCCATGGATCCTCAACCCTCCAGCAGTAGAAAGGTCGAGACTACTAGTTCAATGTGGTCCTCTCAGAACAAAAAGACAAGCAAAGAATGATGCTTTCTCTTGGTGGAACCTAACTTCCTTTCAATGGTTAATGTTTGATGGTGGGATTTAAACATCTCCCTTGTTCACCTCCATAGACACCAACGAAGATTTTGGGTCGAGCATCTAGCCGCATGCACTTCAACTCCATCTCTCATCATGGGGCTCATTATTGGACTTGGGTCGAGTGGCAACTACAACTTGCATAGATTATTTTCTCTTACTTAGGCCCGACCGCAATCACAACTTGTTTTGAAGACCGATGATTTTCTCTTACTCAAAATGACCATCTTGATCGCATATAGTAGTTGGATCAAGGACCAACCAAGTAATAGTGGTGGGGGCATGTTGGTACCCAAAGTTTTGAGTTCATTTCACGCACGCACAAATGAAGTTGTGTGTGCTCATTCCAAAGTTTTGCACACGCCCAAGGTAATGTGTGAAGAATGAAAAAGAATGTGCATCGGATCGAGTTTTGAAAATGTGCAACACGACTAAAATATTATTGAATGTGCGTCGATCCCAATTTTGATGCACACCATAAATCAAGAAGACGCATGCTGGAATCAAGAAAAGAATCATCGGGAAATCCTTTCGAATGATTATTGTCGGCAACACAAAGGATCGTGGAGCTGAAAAAAAGATGATTTGGCAGGGCAGTTAAGATTTCCCTAATTCCTGAAGGTTACGTGGATTGCAGGAAGGTGCTAGAAGTGTGCAAGGCAATTTTGTTAGTCGAGCAAGTGGAGTAGAGTAGAAAGAGACAGAGCTCCCAAGAAGAGAAAGATATAAAAGGAAGCAGTGATATCAAAAATAGGGCTAGCTAGATGTTTAGGTGAGATTCATTGAGTTGCTTGTATCGAGCTCACTCTGAGCCTATTGTAATATTGTAGTGCTTCTTAATATACTTCCGAGTATTTCATATGTTTGAATTCTTGAGAAAATGTGCATTGCGCAGTGTGTAGTATTTATGAAGATATGAAGTTTTGTGGTTGTCATATATAGTCTACTTAATGTATACCTCTGTTATATTGGAATGACTCTAGTAATAAAGATGCGACAATTTTGATCTATTTTGTGTCTATCATGTATTATTTGGATATGTGTGTATATTGTTTCACTTCTTAGTTCTAATTATTTTTCAGATATGAGTTGCATGAATTCCCACCCCGATGGATCTTTGTGTGTTTAGCCTTCATCCTTGTCACGAGACCTTATGATCTTTGTGATCCTCTCTACATCTCGGGTGAGACCTTCCTTGGCCTTAGCCGAGGATTGATATGTTGATGCTTTGGGGATTTTGTTGGTTAATTCTAGACGAACCCTGGGTCAAAACTCCCCAGCATTAAGAAGGATGCATGCAAGAATGGAAAAAAACACCAACAATAGTGAGCATTGGTGCTTGTACTAGTGTTAAAAAGCATTAAGTGACTCATAAAAATGAATTTTTGGTTTAGTGTTTTTTTTTTAATTCATCCTAACATAATGTGGCCCATGTCCTAATACACTAGTGTGTATAGGTATTCGGTGCACCAATAATTTTAAATATTTCAACCTGCATCGGTGCACTTGGTGTTGCTATGCACTGGTGTGGTTAAAACATATGTGTTGCACCGACATGATTTTTTAGAAAAAAACACTAATATTTATAAAAATATTTTAATCTACCTTAGTGTGCATGAAAGGGTTATGCATTGGTGCATTTAATTTAATAGAATGCACCAAACCATTTTTTTTTTAAATATGACCCATTTTTTTAAAATATATTAACCTATCCATGGTTTTTATAAAACATTTTAACCTGATTCAGTACGCATTGTATGGGTACACATCAATGTAGTTCAATAGAATGGAAGCACTCCAAAGGGTTTTTGAAAAAATTATGGATATCTTCTATAAAATATTTTGACCTACATCGATGTTTTTGGTATGATTGTGCAATGGTGTGTGTTAAATTAAATCATAATGATGCATCTATATGGTATTAGAGCACGGAAAGAAACATCCAATAAAACCTTTGGGTGCATACCTCCATTACAAACCTCCGCTAAAAAGACAAGGGAGAAGTGTTTGTGCAAAAACCTCTACCAATTAATGTTTTCCTTGTAGAAATACTTGGTTATGATGCCCAATTGTGTCAATGCTCTATCCTATTTTCTTAATTGGCTATCTATATGATATCGTTGAACTTCAAATATTTATAAAACATGGAAATGCAAAAAAACATCTTAATAATTTTTTACTCGTAATATTAAGGCACCTTCACCATCAAAAAACCAAATTTATTTTCACTATCCAATTTGATTAAAAAAGTATATTTACAAATATATATACATAAACAAGCATATACAAGTTGTAATCCATTAATAAAAAAAATAAAAATAAAATGTTTTTTTAGTGATTTTTGGGATATATAAATTGGACCCTTTCTAAAATATAGTGATACACAATGACTTTAAAAATACAATCCACCCACTTCTAAATAACAAAAAAGCAAGGCCCCATCAAAATTAATCATTTACGAAGAGACATGTTACATATTAATATTGAAATATTAATCTAAAACTAATAATAATATTAAATTATTTTGAAAATAACAATACACCTACTTCTAAAATAAATAAATAAAAAGGCCCTTGGAAATGAATCACTTGGAATATTAGTCTAAAACTAATACCAATATTAAATCATGAAAAATTACAATGCCCCTATTTCTAAATAACAAAAAAGCTGAAAATTAATACACCTACTTTTAAAATAACAAAAAACAAGTCCCCTCACGTACTTCTAAATAACAAAAAAAACTAATACCCATGAAAATTAAAATTAATTATTTATAAAAGAAAATTAATACTAATATTAAATCATAAGCAAGTACCCATGCAAATTATTTAAAATTAATTATTTATAAAGAAAAATTAATACTAATATTAAATCATAAGCAAGTACCCATGCAAATTAATCACTTATGAAAAAACATATAATGTAAAATTATATAAATAAATAGACAAATAACCTCATTTAATAATAATAATAGGTTTTAAAAATACAATCCACCTACTTTTGAATAACCAAAAAAGCAAGTCCCCATCAAAATTAATCACTTATGAACACCTAATTTTGAATAATAAAAAAAAGCAAGTCTCCATCAAAATTAATCACTTGTTTTCAATAAGAAAAAAGACTAGTCTTATATTAGTATAATATAAAAGTTCTTTTATATATCCGACTTTTGAAGACATTGTTTCTAAATCTCCAAAAACAAAACTTTTTAAAAATATGTTACAATAACTCTAAAAAGTCAAAAGATATTCCAGCCTTACATATATAACCTTCTTTATATTACATTACTGTGTCAATTACAAACAGATAAAAAAAAGAAAAGTCGATCATCCTTGTAACTAAAAGCTTTTTCATATGAGCATTCTTTCAAATATGTTTGAACCTTCTTCATTGACCATTGTAAAATATAAACCATCCTCATCCAGGACTAGAGTTTCTTTGAATAGCTAGTTCGCTTCTTTGTTGAAGGTTCTGTATATGTGTTGTGCATTAAGCTGCAAAAAAATTCCACTCTAAACTCAGATTTTCACCATCCAAGTCTGAAGAGAGGCCACCTGAAGATTGTTAGCATTTTTAAACCAGTCAATAATTACTTTTGAGTCACCCATCAACTGTAATCTTGTGATCTTTTTAAAACAAGCAAAAAATCAAATACACCACAAAGCAAGTAGTTATGCCCTAGTGTTGGTCCATTTTCCACAATTCATCTTAATTCTAAAAGTGCCTTCTATAGGACATTTTAAAACAACTTTGGCCCCACATTTGGATCCCATATCTTGAGAAGCACCATCAAAAAATCCCACTGCCATATTCCAATCTAGTAAATGAGGCCTATCTGCCCTGCATACCTTAGATGAAGTTGATCTTTTGGTTTCACCCATATCCCGAAAGATCTTGTTGCAGACTCTACTCATATTCGGCGGGAAGTCCTCAAATATGGTCAGGTTTCTATGCTTCCATACCTCCCACCAGATGAAACATGGAACTTCTTTCCATCTTTCTTCCTTTCTAATCCATCTTTGTAAGCATCCATCAATCTGATCACCCTCCCAGCATGCTGAAAATTTTAAGACCTTTTTAATATTAGCCCAAATCTTAATAGTAAAACTATATTTCACAAAAAGATGAAGAATGTTTTCTTCAACGTCCTCACAAAGAACACATCTGCTAGGCCCATTAAAGCCTCTTTTGACCAGATTCTCCCAGGTAAGTATTCTTTTTTCGAGCATAAGCCAGATAAAAATTTTAACTTTAAGTGGGAGCTGCCATCTCCAAAGATCTACAAACCAAAACTGTTTCCCCCCAACCACATTCTCCATTAGTTGTACTTCATATCCTTTATTTGCACTAACCTGTCCAACCTTTGTGTCCCAAGATCAAATTAGAATATCTTTGTCATTATTCAGTTCAAAACCCGAACCTATTAGCCCCTTTATAAAATAATTCCATTCCTCTTTTAGTGCCCCATCTAGACCCAACAAATCAGCCTTCTTCCATCTAGTGTGGCATGTGTTCTCCATGCTACCTGTCCCTGCTTGTGCCAAAACATTTATACCTTTTTCCTTCAAAACAGAAATAAGAATCTCAGAGAGCTTGTAATATGTATGAAATCCAATCATTGGGTCTAATCCAATTCTAATATCTTCCCCATTACCTGGTTTCCACATCAGCCAATCCGATAGGATATCAAAAGAAGAGGTTAGAGCTCGCCAAATATTTGATGCACCATTCCAGTTTTTCTTACCTTTTCAGAAACCACTCAGCAACATATTTCTTCTTAATGTATTTTTTAATGATTACTTCATGCCACAATCCAGGTATCATGAGGCACCTCCATAAGTTTTTTTCCGCCAAATCTTTCCCAAAGGAGAAAATATTTTTGATACCCCATCCACCATCTTTTTTAGGCATTGATATCTTTTGCCAGTTAATTAGATGCAGTCCTTCTTTTAGTTTTTTGTCAGACCATAAAAAAAATGAACATTCTCTTTCTGATATTGACAATTGTTAAGAGTACTTTTAGGAATTTTTTCTACAAAAAGCCAATACACAGGAATGCTTTCAAGTACCTCTTTTACAAGAGTCACCCTTCCCCCTAGAGTTATCCATATATGGCTCCAGTTAGATATTTTTTTTTCAAATTTCCTTTCCAGCCAAATCCAGTCAACCTTAGTATAACAATTAAGCTTTAAAAATCATCCAAGGTACTTAAAGTCAGATTCTACTGGTTTTACCTCATAAGAAAAAATCCCTTTCAACACTGTCAGATCCTCAGCTTTCCATCCTTCTTCAAGAAAAGAAGATTTTTGTGGGCTAAAAAACACCCCAGTCACCTTGAAAAATAAATCCTTCACTTCCTTAAAGGCTTCTCATTCCGCAAAGTTTCCACTTCCAAACAGAATAACATCGTCCACAAACATCATATGGGTAATGTTTAGGCCTCTAGCCACAACTATTCCTTCAATGTTATTTCCCTTACTTGTTCCCAAATAGCTCTACTAAACCCTTCAATCACCAACAAGAAAAGTAAATGGGATAAGGGGCACCCTTGCCTTAACCCCCTATTACTTTTAAAGAAGCTGGTGGGCCTACCATTTATCAACACAGCAAAATTTGCAGAGGTCACACAACCTATTATCCAGTTTGTAGCTTCAAGGCTTAAACCCACCTGGATCAAAACAAGTCTCAGAAACCCCCAGTCCAGACAATCATAGGCCTTAATCGGGTCCAATTTAAGCACCAATGCTTTAGAATTATTTACTTTGATACTGTGTAAAACTTCATGAACTATACCAGTAGCATATGTAATTTGTCTTCCCTCAAGGAAGCCAAATTTGTCCTTTGAGATACCTAATGACATACTGGCTTTAATTCTAGCAGCAATAATCTTATACACCAAATTAAATAAGGAAATAGGTGTACACCCCCCAAAAGAGTTTGGTTTCTCACTCTTTGGTATGAGAGAAAGAAAGGTAGCATTCAGTGCACCACTAACCCTACCTTTTTTCCCGGTCTCTTCAACCATGTCCAAAATATCATTGCCCACCACATAAAAAAAAGCCAGGAAAAATTCTACAGTCCATCCATCCAAACTAGGGATTTTTGAGGCATTAAACCCTTTAAGTGTTGACTTAATTTCTTCCAAAGAAACATGCTCAACCACTGTGCGACCTTCTTCCTTAGAAAACACTCCAGGATAATTCCTTAAGATAGCTAACTAATCAGTAATAAAAATATTTTCATGTGCTTTAAAAGTATTCTGAAAAAAACAAACAGCTTCCTTGTGTAGATCATGAATCCCATTTATCACATAACCATCTTCCTTTGTGATATCCCAAATCGAATTAATAAGTTTTCTGGAATTGGCATATGCATGAAAAAACTTAGTATTTCTATCTCCAGAGGCCAACCAATTTAACTGGCTCTTCTGCCTCCATGTCTCTTCTTCCAGTATCAAGAGTGTCAATTTCCTTTGTTCTTTTTCTAGTACCAGGGCCCTGTCTACCTCCTCCTCAAAACCCTCTGGATTATTTGTATACAAAGTATCTGGATCCCTTTCAATCTTAACCAATTCTTCCTTTGCTGCCATTTTTTTCTTTCTTTCCCATTTTATTACCAAATTCTTAAGTACCTTTAACTTTTTTATCAGTGCATCCATAGGAGTTAAAATCTCATTTCCCAGCAGACCATTCCAACTTGTTCTTACTAAATTTTCAAAATCTGGATCCTCAAGCCAAACTGAATTAAATTTAAAAGGATAGCCAGTTTGTCCTAAATCTTTTT
>ML804381.1:26110-55128 GCA_009831015.1 Picea engelmannii
ATGCCAACTATAAATGTTTGGCGATATTTTTGTAAAAATATTCAATTTTCTAAGGATTTTATATAGTTTTTATAAAATTTTGGCGATTTTTAAGGTAAAATAATTTTATCCTATAGAATTTGGGCGAATCATTTTTAAAATAGTGAATCTTGTTTTTGAAAAAACCATGGAAAATTAGCCTATGAGTGAAATTTAGCCCCTAAAATCATCCATGATTAGTTTTCTTGCACTTCTAGTTTTTAGGGGTGAGAAGTCTTTCTCCAGCCCACCACAGACAACTCCCTTCAACAAGGCATCTTCTCCCCTTAGGTTTGGATCTAACTTATCCCTACCCGATTCCTCCTTTCCTAACTTAGCGGCAATCTTTGGGAAAGGATCCCCCCCCATAAAAATCGACAGAGGATCTCGTTTTAAGACATCTTTGTAAGAGGGGACAAAATTTAGCATTGAATCTTCAATTTCAGACAGAATACTTGGATCCTGTAAACTCACATGACTCTACACTCCAACAAAACCTACACCTGCAACCTGTGAAGTTCCCATATGGGACTCCGCCCTCCCCTCCATACCTACAACAGAAGAACCTTCACCGTCTTTCAAAGAAAACATCACAGGAATCATAATGTTCCCAATATTTCCCTTCCCAGAATCGGGGATCAATGTAGGGAAGGAAAAATCAGCGAAGAAATTACTCACAGGGACCCTCTCATCTCGAAACAAAACATCATAATCAATACCCCTAGCCCGAGCGCCCAACCTCTCCTCAATGCAAACAACTTTTCCTTCTATAACCAAATCACCCCCCTTCCTCAAAGTTTTATCCCCCTTCACCAGATTGCAAATCTAGTTCTCAAAAAACCCGGACAGAGCAATGTGCTCCTTTTCCTCTGAGGATTCTAAAACCTCCGCACCCTTCGCACACCCAGAGCCGGACGACGAAACTATGGGTTCTACCCTATCATCCATCAACCCATAATCCCTCGGCCTTAAAATCAAATCTTCTAAAATAGAGGCTTCCCCCATCTTACAGTTCTCCACAGGGGTACTAGTTACCACAAAATCCTCCTTCCCTAGAGAATTACTCTGAGAACATGCATTAACAAGTAACAACGAATTATCAAAAGAAACCAGTTTTTTAAACTTACCACAATCACCCATGTCTTCCATTCTTGAAGGAGGCATGAGGTCGTTCCCGCTTGCAGAATCATTCAACATTAAATCAGGAAATGCATCCACTTCGCTCGCTTCTATCTCCCATTCCAGAGGATATTTCAAAGGTTTTCCAGGGAACTGGTGCCTTAAATGCCCAATATCCTTGCAGACAGAGCACTTGAATGGTAACCTTAAATAATCCATCCATTGGATTATTGCCTTCCCCCTCCAACTGATTTCCAACTCGGCTGGGAGTCCGCCAAAAGTATCAACTTCAACTAACAATTTGCCCATCCTCCTATCCAAACCAGACAACATCTTAGGGTCTACATGCAAGAACTTACCAAGTGCATTACCTATAGCTTTAAAGGCCTCCAAGCTCAACAGAGGTAGCAGGCAACCAGGTAATAGCACCCATAAATGCCTAAAACGAAAGCGTTCCTTTTCGGGGTTAAAGTCACAATGCCAATGCTTAAGTATTAAACTACCATGGTTTACCACCCATACCGCATTTAAAACCTACTCTACATCCGCCGAGGATCTGAAGAAAAAACAAAACCAGAGAACCCCAGAACCCAACCACAGAACCCCAGTTCTCAACAACCTAGACATAAATGTCTCGAGCAACCATCGCTCGGTAGCCAAATCTGCTAACCGGCCCTCTATCTGATAGAGCTTCCACTTCATTCATTCCTATATCTCGACCTAGAGTTAACGAAGCGTTAAGATTCTTTCTTATCCCTCCACGCTTTGGGTCTTGAGAAAACACCGCCCTCCACCTTGCTGAGTTGAGGTGTTGTGTTTAGACCTGCTAGCTTTGGTACCTTTGCTTCCGCCACAAAAGTCGTCTCTTTGTTGTTATCTTCCACCATGATCCACCCAACTCCCTCTCCCCTTTTCCCTGTTCCTTCAGGTCTAACCCTGGAACCTCCAGCCCGCTCGCCCCGAAACCTCACTCTTCCATTCCCCGCTAGCCTAATCTCCTTACCCTCCATAGAGCCGAAAGAATCTGGATCGTCCTCATCTCCCTTACCGCATGGCGCATACACCAAAGCCCCCATAGATGAGTATGTTGGGGTCTTTACTACACACATATGACAAGGTTGTTCCGCTTCCCGAGAGAAAAGGTCATTTATGACCTTCACCACCTCTTTTCTATTATCCCCAAATGGACCGTCACCAACTGTTCCAAGTACCGCACGGACCTCCAGCTCGCCCTTACCTTTAATAGCCCTCACGTCATCGAGAGTTAACGAGGCTCTGTACCTCCTGAGCTCCGCTCTGTATTCATCGTCCGATCAGAAAAGTCCTCCCTGGATCCACCACAGATCTTCTGCCACTCCACCCTCGGGATTCGACACACCTACCTCCATAAACCCTAAAGGAGTACCCATCAACCCAGTCAATCAAATATCCTAGTCTACCCCCTATACCAAATCGCAAACCAATCTCACTAAGCAGAGTAAAGGGGTCCATTCCGCCCTCCTTCCCCGATACCTAGGCTCCCAGATCCTCCTGTAACCAGCTCGACTCTTTGATCCATCCTTCTCCGCCTTAAAAAAAAATATAGCTTCAACAAAACATAGTTTTATCACTTATAAAGAAATATATTACTTATTACTATTATAAAAAAAATCACTTAATACTAATTTTTTATGTTAACAGTAAAATAGATAATTAATTGAGTATGTACTGGTCTTATACATGGTTTTGTTATTGGACTCCTATCAACCATGCCAACAGTTGCCCCTCACACAATACACAAGACTAATGAAAAATTTCTAACCTGTGACTTCACATAACTAACTCCATCACTAACTTTTCTACATTAGAAAAAAAACTCAATAATAATATTAATGGTGTCAAAATCTCTTAAATAAAAGTTCTCACTCTCTACTAAATGGGCATGAACCAATACATGATATTCCCACTTCATTGGATAGCTGAAAGACCAAAAAGTTTAGATACTAGCGGAAAATGACCCTTTTGGATTCTAGTAAATGCTTCGTATGCTTGGGATCTACCCGCTATCAACTGTTACTGTGCCAGCGGAAAATGACTTTTGGAATCCAGTAAATGCTCCGAATGCTTGGCAGCCTCACACGCACCATCGTGACAAAAGACTTGAAGAAATGGGATTGGCTATATATTTTTGGAATGTTGTGCCATTGGCGTATTCGTTTGGATTTCTCTTTGTTAGGCCCATGCTTTTATCTCGCTAAAAACTAATAGTTAGAAGAATCGATTCGAAGGCTATCTACCTCGAATCTGGGAATGAAGTTCAACTGGACCCGTATGCCCCCCACCACGGATGGAATTCCACGTCAACATTCTTTATTAAAATTGTGAAGACAAATGTTAGGAGGAGTTGTGCAATTGTTTACTAGTCAAAGAATTTAATTGAAGTTTTGGTGTTTGATTTAATGGCAAAAGTTTCGTAAATTTAAGGTGGATAAATTTAATGGAAAAAATAATTGAGTAGTGGAAGCTTAAGATGTGGGATATTTTGGTGTAACAAGGTCTACATAAGGCACTGGTAGGGAAGACAAAGAGATGGATGAGCATGATAGATGAGGATTGAGAATATTTGGATGTTGGAATTCTCGGTACCATTCGGTTGTGTTTGGAAAATGATCTTCTATTCAATATTATTAGAGAAGAAACAACAACAAGCTTATGGAGCAAAATGGAGGGCCTTTATATGACCAAATCTTTGACTAATCAAATCTACTTGAAGAGACAACTATACAGTCTATGAATGAGATAAGGTACCGAAATTTCTAAACATTTAAATTTATTTAATACTCTTATTACTTAGTTAACTAGTATGGATGTAAAAATCGATGATGAAGATAAGGCAGTCACATTATTGTGTTCATTGCCTGAATCTTGGGATCACCTAGTCACTTCCATTTGCTTAGTACCACTGATACTCTTGATTATGATTATGTTATGGGAGCATTGTTGTCTGAGGAGGTGCCAAGGAAATCTAGTATAGAAACCTCCACACTAGAAGCAATGGTGGATAGATGTCGGTCCACAGAAATGGGGGAGGATTTGAGTGAAACATTCGGGGCTACGTCAAACGGTAGAAAGGGTAAGGGAATATGTTGGTACTGCAACAAATCAAGTAATCTCAATAAATATTGCAAGAAAAGGAAAGAATCTAAGGATGACGTCATAAGAGAAGAAAATTTGGCCGAGACAGGTTAATGTATGGTTGTTGAAGTTTTATCTATTTGTAATATCTCACAATATCAAGAAGAATGGTTTTTAGATTTTGGTGTTTCTCATCACATGTTTTCACATAGAAGTTGGTTCTCTTCTTACCAATCTATAAATGACGGTGTTGTTTCTATAGGAAATGATATTTCTTGTAAAACTATTGGGATTGGGATCATTAAGATTAAGATGTTCGATGGTATTGTAAGAAAATTGATAGATGTTAGACATGTACCAAAACTTAAAAATAATTTAATTTGTTTGGGCATTTTGGATTATGGAGGTTACAAATTTACTGGTCAAGGTGAAGAACTGAAGGTGTCCAAGAGAATTTTCATGGTTATGAAGGCTACAAAAATTAGAAATCTTTACAAGATGGATGGGAATACTCAAATAAATGAAGCAATAGTGGTATATGAGGAGGAAAATGAATCTACTTGTTTATGGCATCAACAAGTGGGTCATATGAGAAAGAAAGGGCTACATGTATTAAAAAACCACAAATTACTTCCAAATTTAAAATACTTGAATTTGAATTTAAATTTTTGGGAAGCAGTGTAGACAAAAGTTTAAAGAACGTAGTCATATAAGTAAAGGTATTTTAGATTATATCCATTCATATATTTGGGGGCCATCCCCTACAGTTTCTTTTGGAGGATCATCATATTTTGTAACATTTATAGATGATTTCTCTAGAAAGGTGTGGGTCTATGCTTTAAAAAGAAAAGTTAATGTGTTTAATGTATATAACAAATTAGAGTTTTAGTTGAAAAAATAATTGCGAGGACAATCAAATGTTCGAGAACTGGTAATGGAGACAAGTTCACTTCTTTGGAATTTGAAAAATATTGCAAAGAAGCTAGGATTGAAAGACATAAAACCATAGTATATACTCCCTAACAAAATGGTGTGGCAGATGCATGAGAAAGACTCTCTTAGAAAGAACAAGGAGCATGCTCAACAATGACAATTTGCAACAAGAGTTGTGGGAAAAAGTAGTCTCTACTACTTGTTATTTGGTAAATCAGTCACCATCGATTGTAAAAATATTGAAGATGTATGGACAGGTTATCTGTGTGATTACTTGAATTTAAAAATTTTGGTTGTGAAGTTCATGATCCATCGCCATAAAGAGCACCCCCTATCACCCTCAAGCCAATGGTACAATTGAGGAGTTTAATACAATTTTAGAACATGATCTAACAAAAGTTTGTAATGTGCAGCATGATGACTGTGATCAACACATCCCCACAATCTTATGGGCTTACCAAACAACGTGCAAAAGGATGACAAAGCACACACCATTGAGACTAATCTATGGAAAAGAAGCGGTCATGCTGCTAGAATTTGTTGTTCCTAGCCTCTGGGTCGCCCCAGCAACCCAGATGACCGATGATCATTCCCTTCAACACAAGTTAAATGAGCTAATGGAACTAGAGGTAAGACTAGATGATGGTTGATTTCAGCCAAGCGATCAAATAGGAAAGGAAAAAGGCATGGCACAATTGTGACATATGCCAGAAAATTCTCTAGCCCAGATATTTAGTATTAATATATGACAAAGAATATTTACACCATCTTGGAAAACTATGCATGCGTTGGTTGGGTCCTTTTTGGCTAGTCTACATCATTGAAGCAGGTATCGTCAAGATGGAAACCTTATAAGGACAATCTCTCAAGGGATTCATTAATGGTAGCGGGTTAAAGGTGTATTATGGTCCGCGGGGGTTAACCGTCATTTAGCTCCATGTCTTTGTTTTGAATGTGGATAGAATAGGTTAAGTGTAGGTTGTACAACTAGTAGAACATATCATAGTCGATATAATTTACCCTTTGGACAACACAAAATTCACATCAATCACACATGTGGACTTGATAGATTGACAATTTTTGCAAATTTTCCATATTTCCAAATTAGGCTGATACTTTCGCATAAGTACAAGGTATAGATCCTGTTTGATAATTCACGCGGGATTTGGAGGGGTTTCTTGGCAATTAAGTTCATTGAAAGGGAAAGTAATCCTATTTGGTTGGTTCACGCATGCCACATGTACATAGTCATTTATACCACCACATTCTCCAACAAGCATCACCTATACGATGGATCTGGCATATCGATATCCCCGTGAGTCACATTTTGTCGCCACTTTCTACTTTTTCTCCAAGCCATCCCCTCAGTCGAATATTTCTTTCTCTCCTTCTTCATCCTCCCCACCCTCTTCACCTTATATATACCAACCCCCCTACCTTCTCAATGGAGTAATTATCCACTCCCCATTCTCTAACACCTCCACCTGTGACTTTTGTTATTGTCCCGTTAGTATTTCCCCCAATTCCCTCATATTTATCAAGTTCTCCTAGTTCCTTTGTCATGGCGTGGCTTAGAAGACTATCCATACTTGGTTATTTCCACTTCTATCGAGAAGCTCAAGAGCCTACACTTCAGTTTTCACGTTGATTTTCAGACTGTCATCATTTGCTTGGTAGAGGTCCTTCCCCGCTCTTTCCTAGCAAGTATCGACTCAATACCCCATAGTTCCCTGAACTGTGTTTCGTACTCACGACTGTTAACCGACTCTCTCAACCCAAATTTGTGTGAACAAATACCATGCATCATCATATTTGTTGATAGGAAAGGACCCTACTCAATGGCTTGCCAAGAGCCCTTCTCTCATCCATCGTCATGGATCCCCCTCTAGTAAAAATGAGCCTAGAGAAAAAACATATATCCAATCTCGTTGCTAGAATCCCTACTCTCACATCTAGCCATGGATACTCAACCCTCCAGTGGTAGAAAGGCTGAGACTACTAGCTCGGTGTGGTCATCCTAGGACAAAAAGACAAGCAAAGAATGATGCTCTCTCTTGATGTAACCTAACTTCCTTTCAATGGTCGATGTTTGATGGTGGGATTTAAACATCTCCCTCATTCACCTTTATAGACACCAACAAAGGTTTTGGGTTGAGCATCTATCCGCATGAACTTAAAATCCATCTCTCACCATGGGGCTTGCTTGATTCATTCTCGAACATGGGTCGAGTGGAAACTACAACTTGCATAGATGATTTTCTCTTACTTAGGCCTAACCACAATCACAACTTGTTTTGAAGACCGATGATTTTCTCTTCCTCAAAATGACCACCTTAATCACATATGGTAGTTGGCTCGAGGACGAGCCGAGTAATAGTGGTGGGGGCCTGTTGGCACCAAAAGTTTTGGGTTCATTTCACACGCGCACACAAATGAAGTTGTGTGTGCTCATTCCAAAGTTTTGCACATTCTCAAGATAATGTGTGAAGAATGACAAAGGGTGTGCACCAAATCGAGTTTTGAAAGTGCGCAACATGCCTAAAATATTATTGAATGTGCATCAATCCCAGTTTTGATGCACACAAGAAATCAAGAAGACACATGTTGAAATCAAGAAAAGAATAATTGGGAAATCCTTTCAAATGATTACTACCAACAAGACAAAGGATCGTGGAGATGACAAAAGATGAGCTAGCAGGGAAGTTAAGATTGCCCCAATTCCTGAAGGTTACGTGGATTGCAGGCAGGTGCCAGAAGTGTGTGAGGCAGTTTTGTTAGTTGAGCAAGTGGATAAGAGAACAAAGAGACTGAGATCCCGAGCAAAGAAAGTTATAAAAGGAAGCAATGATATCAGAAATAGGGCTAGCTAGATGTTCAGGTAAGACTCATTGAGTTGTTTGTATCGAGCTCACTCTGATCTTGTTGTAATATGGTAGTGCTTATGAATATATTCCCAAGTCTGTCATATGTCTGAAGTCTTGAGAGAATGCGCATTGTGCAGTGTGTTGTATTTATGAGGATTTATACAAATGAAGATATGAGGTTTTGTGGTTGTCATATATAGTCTGCTTAATGTATGCCTCTGCTATATTGGAATGACTCTGGTAATAAAGATGCAACAATTTTGATATATTTTGTGTCTATCATGTATTATTTGGATATGTGTGTGTATTGTTTTACTTCTTAGTCCTAATAATCTGTTAGAAATGAGTTGCATGAATGCCAGCCCCGATGGATTTTTGTGTGTTTAGCCTTCATCCATGTCACAAGACCTTATGATCTTTGTGATCCTCTCTACATCTTAGGTGAGACCTTCCTCGGTCTTGGCTAAGGATTGTGTTGAAATAATGTAACTACAAAGTGTATTCTAATTATTACTTGATATATTATTCATTGGATCAATCCCCATTATGGATTGATCATGTCGGTTACTGTAAAGGACCAAATCCCCTTTTGTGGATTGGTCATAATGTAATTGTAATAGGAAGAAAGAGAAGTTGGCCCCATAATATATTAAAGAAGCCCTGAAATATAATAAAGGTGGTTATAACCACCTAGAAGAAGAAGTTGGCCCTGTCAGTGAAAAGACACTTCCACACATGCCAAACTTGTATAAATAAGGAGGCTAGAACCTCACTTAGACACACACTCACTAATTGAGAGACAAGTTTCGGAGCGGCAGTTGGAGAAGAGAGAGAGAGAGAGAGGCGCATCTTTGGGAGAGGACTTTTTGTACTTGTTTGAGTTATCTCTTGGCATTGTATTGACTATCTATATTAAGGAAGTTTTGTTAGGTTTGCTGCCCCATGAGGGTTTCCCAGAATAAATGATGTGTCTCTTGTGATTGTGTATTTCTCAATGATTTTATCTTATGCTATTATTATCTATTGAAATGCAAAGAACTATAATAATGGCTTAAACATTAACATGGTATCAGAGCCAAGATGAAGAGAGCATATTTCACAAGAGAAAAGTGAAAAACGTCATTGTTGTCATACATGCAAATTAAGGCTTTTTGTTGGTGAGGTATTTCAACCCTAAAACCATCTAGAAAAGTGTTCCCTCCCCCAAGGATCATTTCGGCACCTTAAGCGCACCTTTTCAGTGGCTAGATCTTTCGGAAAGTGAAACCCTAGTTTCACAAAGTACCAGAAATACTAGAAAACCAGAGAACCAGAAGTACCAGAAGCACCAGAGGTACCAGAAAACTAGAAGCACTAGTCTAGAAATCCGCAGATCAAGTTTGGAGGGGTAAAAGTTGGATTTTCTCAAATCCAAGCACACCAGGCTACTCGCCTCAGCAAAGCGCACCTCTTGGTAAGTTCATAATTTGATTTTGAACATTTTCATTTTTGGACATTTTCCCATCTTCAAGTAAAAGATGTCTGCAAGCGTTAAGCTTGTTGACAAGCTAGAAGGTGTGGAAAAATTATGTTCCTGAGAGTATAGGATTGGTCTCATTCTTGAAGAGAATGACCTAGCAAGATTTGTCAAAGAAGAAGTGTCGGAGCCCGCCGATGCTGCAGAAAAAGAAAAGCACCAAAAGGACACAATCAAGGCCAAAAGAATCATTGCAGATTCAATCAAAGACCACCTGATTCCCTATGTGTCATCAAAGAAGACTCAGAAATAAATGTTTGATGCCCTAAACAGACTATATGAAGGAAAGAACATAAACCAGAAGATGAATCTTAGAACTTAGCTCAAGAATACAAGAATACAGAAAGGAGAATCAATCTAAGAATACTTCTCCAGAATATCCCAATTCAAAGAACAACTAGAAGCAATTGGAGATACTATAGAAGAAGACGAAATTATAATGACAACCCTAAATGGTCTCACAAGACCTTGGGATGCATTTATCCAAATGATTTGTGACATAACAGAGAAACTAAAGTTTGACAGTTTATGGGAAGAATGCATCCAAGAAGAAACAAGAGTAGCCAACCGAGAGGCTTTACTAGCAAGATATGAAGATCAAGCCCTAGCTACTCACACTAAAGGAGGAAGAAAAAAATATTACTTCCAGAAAGAGACTTACAAAGAGTCTCAACCCCAAAACAAATTTAGTCATAATGAATCTCATCCAAGGAGATTCCATAAGAAAGGACAACGAAAGGAAATAGATTACTCATCTATACAATGCTACCATTGTGACAAGATGGGACACATTGTGAAATTTTTTCCATCTAGACGAGAAGAATACAAGAGGAAACAAAAGAGGCACCATGCCCATGTAGTTGAAGATGAAGAGCCACCTGCAAATATGTTAAGAAAACAAATTAAAGAACATGTCTTAATCTCGGCCCTCTCAGGATCGATAACACCTGGAGAGGACACTTGGCTCATCGATAGTGGTGCCTCCAAGAACATGACAGGAAAAAGAGATATTCTCTCTTACATTTTAGAAAAGAAGTTTTCTCAGAAAGTGACACTTGGAGATGATTATCAATATCCCATCAAGGGAGTGGGAGAATCAAACTACAAGCTTAATTCAAGAAATGCAATGAAGATGAAGGACGTACTATATGTACCAGGTTTGACAAAGAACCTACTCTCCATATCAGCTTTAGAGAAGAAAGGCTTCAGAGTTTCCTTTATAGATGGAGAAGTTATTATGTGGGCTAAAGGAGAAACCTTAAAAGAAGCAATCATCATTGGAAAAGAAGAAGGTGGCTTGTATAAGCTAATGGGTCACTTAGAAGCTTCCATGACCCAGGCCATTCAAAATCCATGTGAACTTTGGCATAGAAGATTAGCTCACATCAACTACAAGGCACTACCATACATATGAAAAGCTGTCACAGGTCTACCAGAAATCAAGGTTGACCATGAAGGCATGTGCAATGGATGTGCACAAGGGACGACATCAAGAACCCTTTTCTGAAGAGAGACACCAAAGCAGAAGAAGTCCTAGAACTCATTCATTTAGATGTGTGTGGCCCAATGTCATCATCCTCCATTAATGGGTATGTATATTATGTATAATTTATTGATGATTATTCTCGTAAGACCTGGTTGTATCTCTTGAAATCTAAAGATGAAGTGTTCAACAAATTCAAGGAATTCAAAGCCTTGATAGAGAATATTTTTGAAAGAAAGATCAAGATACTCAAGTCAGATAATGGAGGAGAGTACACCTCAAAAGAGTTTGTGAACTTCGACAAAGATGTTGGGATCAAGAGGGAACTCACTACTCCCTATAATCCTCAACAAAATAGTGTGGCTGAAAGGAAGAACATAACGATAATGGAAGTCGTGAAGACCATGATCCACGATCAAGATCTTCCTATGTGCTTATGGGAAAAAGAAGCAATGACAACCGTATATGTGCAAAACCGATTGTCCCATAGTGCACTTAGGTTCAAGACCTCGGAAGAGATGTTCATTGGAAAGAAGCCAGAGGTAAGCCATCTCAAAATATTTGGCTGCCCAGTATTTATACATATACCGAAAGAGAAAAGAAACAAACTGGAACCCTCAAGAAAGAAGGGAATATTTGTGGGATACTGTGAGGTCTCCAAGGCCTTCGAGATCTATATACCAGGTCAACCACATTGAGATCAACAAGGATGTGACCTTTGATGAAGATGCAACACTCAAGAAATCGAGAAAATGCCAGCTTGAAGAGGTATATGAAGAGGAACCCATAATCCCCAGAGTTGTAGAATCAGTGAGGGAGGTTCCCATAGATGCTAAACCAGTGAGGGAAGTTGTAACTTCCCCTGATGAGGAAATTCTAGAAGATCATGACGTAGTAGAGTTTCAAGAACCTCCTCAGATGACAATCTCCCATAAAAGAAATCCAGCTTGGGCTAGAGATCTTATTCAAGATGGAGAGAAATATGGTGTTCTCGAAGGAACCACGAGACATGTGAAGAGACCTAAGACATTCTCCAGTTATATGGATTTGATGTGTGATCTCCTAGAAAAGGAGCCTACTTGCTTCGAAGAAGCCATTCAAAAGAAAGAATGGGCAGATGCCATGATATAAGAATACCAATCCATAATAAAAAATGATGTATGGGAAATAGTTCCCGGACTGAATAGCAAGGATGTGGTATCGTTCAGATGGCTCTTCAAAATAAAACATGCTGCTGATGGAAGTATTGAGAAGTATAAAACAAGATTTGTGGCTCATGGATTTTCTCAAAAAGAAGGCATTGACTATGAAGATCCATTTGCTCCTGTAGCCAGATACACTTCGATCAGAACCATCATAGCCCTTGCAGCTAAGATGAAGTGGAAGTTACACCAGATGGACGTAAAGACAACTTTCCTAAATGGTGTTATCAATGGTGTTATCGAAGAGGAAGTGTATATAGAACAACCTCAAGGATTTGAAGTTGAAGACATGAAGTCTCATGTCTTCAAGTTGAAGAAAGCCTTGTACAGATTGAAGCAAGCTCCTAGAGCTTGGTATGGAAAGATAGACAACTTTTTGACGAGATTGGGCTTTACCAAGAGTAAAGCAGATTCTAACCTCTACTTCACGGTTAGGAACGATGAGCCAGTAATACTATTACTGTATTTGGATGACTTATTCTTAACTGGAGAAGAAAAACTCATTAGTGAATGTAAAAAGAGACTTACTTCATAATTTGAGATGAAAGACCTTGGCCTAATGCACTATTTCTTAGGTCTTGAGGTATGGCAGAGTCTAGAGAGGATCTTCCTTAACCAAGGGAAGCATGCAGTTGAAATCTTGAAGAGATTCGACATGTTAGAGTGCAAGCCCATGAATACACCCATGGAAACAAAGATGAAGCTGCTAGTCGATACTTTGTCAGAATTGATTGATGCCACACTGTATAGGCAGATTATTGGATTGTTGATGTACCTGACGAACACCAGACCAGATATTTGTTTTTCCGTGAACACCTTGAGTCGGTTTCTGGTAGAAACCAGACATGTTCACCTTGTGGCTTAAAAACATGTGATGAGGTACCTTAAGGGTACATTAGATTGAGGTCTCAATTATGATGGAGATCATGATTTCACATTGAGTGGGTACACTGATTCAGATTGGTCAGGAAGTGTTTCTGACAGGAAAATCACTTTAGGATGTTGTTTCAGTTTGGGATCAGCCATGATCTCATGGAAAAGTAGGAAGCAATCCAACATTGCTCTCAACACAGCGGAAGCAAAACACATTGCTGCATGTTCTGCCAGTTGCAAATCTATATGGATTCGAAAGTTGTTGATTGACCTATTTGACCTAGAGATGGAAGCAACCACGATCCTATGTGACAACCAGAGCTGCATAAAGATGACAAAGAATCTTGTATTCCATGACAGGTTGAAGCACATAGAGATTCGTTATCATTACATCCGTGACATGGTGCAAAGAGGAGCCTTAAAGCTCCAGTACATTAGCACAGATGAACAAGTTGTTGATGTGTTGACCAAGCCTCTATCTCGTGTAAAGTTTGAGCACTTTCGAGATAAACTTGGTATAGGCCGAAAGGACCTTCCTCGAAAGGGGGAGTAGCTGTTGTGATATGAATAGTATTGAGCTTCCAGCTTGATAGCTGCGACGTAAATCCAGTCTAGTATCTTGCTTCCAGCTTGAGTGCTGTGACGTAAAGCAAGACGATGAGACGAGACTAATACTATGCTTCCAACTTGATAGTTGTGACGTAAAGCTAGTCTAGTATCTTGCTTCCAACTTGAGTGTTGTGACATAAAACAAGACGATGAGATGAGACTAGTACTGTGCTTCCAGATTGATAGCTATGACGTAAAGCCAGTCTAGTATCTTGCTTCCAACTTGAGTGTTGTGACGTAAAGCAAGACGTTGAGATGAGACTAGTATTGTGCTTCCAGCTTGAGAAGCTGTGACGTAAAGCCAGTCTAGTATCTTGCTTCCAACTTGATTGCTGTGACGTAAAGCAAGACGAGTACTGAGCTTCCAGATTAACAACTACGACGTAAATCCAGTCCTATATTATGATGAGCCAACCTCGTGCTGTGATGATGATGATGTATTAGTTTTATACTAATACATATTGATGCAGATGATGATTGCATTCCTTTGAGAATAACGATGTTGCCGATGAAGAAAACTTTTGATGATTTATAGATACGCTAGTCAGTGTTCCAAGATGATATTGATGATGTTGTCCTCCTGATGTTGTTGATGATAAAGGCCTCTCTCTCGTCTAATGTTGTTGAAGAATACCCTTCTTGTTAAGGGGGAGTGTTGAAATAATGTAACTGCAAAGTGTATTCTAATTATTATTTGATATATTATTCATTGGATCAATCCCCATTGTGAATTGATCATGTCGGCTAATGTAAAGGACCAAATCCCCTTTTGTGGATTGGTCATAATGTAATTGTAATAGGCATAAAGAGAAGTCGGCCCCATAATATGTTAAAGAAGCCCCGAAATATAATAAAGGTGGTTATAACCACCCAGAAGAAGAAGTCGGCCCTGCCAGTGAAAAGACACTTCCACACGTGCCAAACTTGTATAAATAAGGAGGCTAGTGCCTCACTTAGACACACACTCACTTTTTCATTGAGAGACAAGTTTTGGAGTTGCAGTTGGAAAAGAGAGAGAGAGAGGCGCATCTTTGGGAGAGGGCTTTCTATATTTGTTTGAGTTATCTCTTGGCATTGTATTGGCTATCTATATTAAGGAAGTTTTGTTGGGTTTTCTGCCCGATGAGGGTTTCCTAGGATAAATGATGTGTCTCTTGTGATTGTGTGTTTCTCAATGATTCTATCTTATGCTATTGTTATCTATTGAAATGCAAAGAACTATAATAATGGATTAAACATTAATAGATTGATCTACTGATGCTCTGGGGTTTTTGTTGGTTAAATCTAGAGGAACCCTGGGTTTAAACTCCCCAACGTTAAGAAGGACACACACAAACGTGGAACAAAACGCCAACGATAGTGAGCATTGGTGCTTGTACTAGTGTTAAAAAGCACTAAGTGACTCGTAAAAATGAATTTTTGGATTAGTTTTTTTTTTAATTCACCCTAACACAATGTACCCCATGTCCTAACACAAATAATTTTAAATATTTAAACCTAAATCGGTGTGCTTAGTGCTATTACACATTGGTGTGGTCGAAACATATGTGTTGCACTGACATGATTTTATAGAAAAAATCAGTAATATTTATAAAAATATTTTAATCTACCTTAGTGTGCATGGAAGGGTTATGCATCGGTGCATTTAAGTCAATAGAATGCACCAAACCATTTTTTTAAAATTTGACCCATTTAAAAAAAATATATTAACCTATCCATGATTTTTATAAAACATTTTAACTTGATTTGATGCACATGGTATGGGTACGCAATAATGTAGTTCAATAGAATGGAAGCACTCCAAAGGTTTTTTGAAAAAATGATGGATATTTTCTATAAAACATTTTGACCTAGATCATGCTTGTGATGCTTGTGGTATGATTGTACAATGGTGTGTGTTATATTAAAGGCTAGTGATGCATCTATATGGTATGAGTGCACCAAAAAAACATGCAATAAAACCTTTGGGTAGTAATACTTGGTTAAGATGCCCAATTGTGTCAATGCTCTATCTTATTTTCTTGATTGGCTATATATATGATGTGGTTGAACTTCAAATATTTATAGAACATAGATATGCAAAAAAAACCTCTAGATAGTTCTTTACTCGTAATGTTAAGGCACCTTCATCATAAAAAAAACCAAATTTATTTTCGCTATCCAATTTGATAGAAAAATTACATATAAAAATATATATACATAAACAACCATATACAAATTGTAACCCATCAAAAAATTTTGTTTTTCTCAACTGATTTTTAGGATAGGTAAATTAAACCCTTTCTAAAATAACAACAACAAAAAAAAAAACTTTAACAATACAAAATGACTTTAACAATGTAATCCACTACTTCTAAATAAAAAAAAAACAAGACCTATCAAAATTAATCATTTATAAAGATACATGTTACATATTAATATTGGAATATTGATCTTAAACTAATAATAATATTAAATTATTTAAAAAAAATACAATACACCTACTTCTAAAATAACAAAAAAAAAATCACTTGGAATATTAATCTAAAACTAATACCAATATTAAATCATTAACAAATTACAATGCCCGTACTTCTAAATAACAACACAAAAAAAAAAGTACCCATGAAAATTAATACACCTACTTCTAAAATAACAAAAAAACAAGACCCCACAAAAAAAAAAAATACCCATGAAAATTAATACACGTACTTCTAAAATAACAAAAAAACAACAATACACCTACTTCTAAAATAACAAAAAAAAAAGGTCCCCACAAAAAAGCAAGTACCCTTAAAAATTAATACACCTACTTCTAAAACAACCAAAAAAAAAACAAGCAAGTACCCTTGAAAATTAAGTCACCTACTTCTAAAATAACAATTAAAAAAACAAGTCTTCTAAATTATTTCTAAATATATATTTCCACTATTAATACCCCAAAATATTTTTAAATAAATGAAAAAAATTGATATTCATAAAAATTAAAATTAATCATTTATAAAGAAAAACTAATACTAATATTAAATCATTCCAAAAAAATACAATGCACCTGCTTATAAATCACAAAAAAGGTAAGTACCTATTAAAATTAATCACTTATAAAAAAAATGTAATCTAAAACTATATAAATAAATCAACAAATAGACTTATTTAATAATAATAATAATATTATTAAGTTTTAAAAATACAATCCACCTACTTTTAATTAACCAAAAAAGCAAGTCCCCATCAAAATTAATGGAACACCTACTTTTTGAATAACCAAAAAAGCAAGTCCCCATCAAAATTAACTTCTTAATAATAATATTAAGTTTTAAAAATACAATCCACCTACTTTTAAATAACCAAAAAACAAGTCCCCATCAAAATTAATCACTTAATCAAAGTCCCCATCAAAATTAATCGAACACCTACTTTTTGAGTAACCAAAAAAGCAAATCCCCATCAAAATTAATCACTTATAAAAAGACATGTTACTTATTATTATTATTATAAAAAAATTACTTAATAATAATTTTTTTATGTTAAAGGGGAAATCAATAATTAGTTAAGTATGTACTGGTCTCACATGGTTTTGGTTTTGTTATTAGACTGCTATCAGGGATGTTAAGTTTACCCCTCACATTGCACACAAGTCTAGTAAAAGATTTCTAACCCATGACTTTGCATAACTAAGTCCATCACTAACTTTTCTACATCAAATAACTCACTCAATAATAATATTAATGTTGTCAAAATCTTTTAGATAAATGTTCTCATTTTTTATTAAATGGGCATGAAACAATATATGATATTTCCATTTCATTAAATCCTTGAAAGATCAAAAAGTCTATATGCTCTATTTTAAATTTCTGGCTAATCGAGAATTTTGATCTATTTTTTTAACATTTTGATTGGTTTAAAATAAGACAAAATCTTTGAAATGAGATTCTAAAATACATGAAACTTTGATCCATACAAAACTCAGAATATCTCTGAAAATCCACCCCATACTTGGGATCCACCTCTGTCACTGTGCTAGCGGAAAATTTGGAATCAGTGTAAATGCTTTGAATGCTGGGCTGCCTCACACGCATCATCCTGACAAAAGACTTTTGAAGAATTGGGGCCGTATATTTTTGATAAGTTGTGCCATTGGCGTATTCGTTTGTATCACTCTTTGTTAGGTCCGTGCTTATTCTATCTAACTAAAAACTAATAGTTAGAAGAATCGATTCGAAGGCTATCTACCACGTATCTGGGGATGAAGTTCAACTGGACCCGTATGCCCCCCACCACGGATGGAATTCGACGACTGTCAACATTCTTTGTTAAAATTGTGAAAACGGCCACTTATTCTTTCAAATTCGATGGACTGTTTAGTTTTGAAACTCCAACTCTAACACCCGCGAGACGGGAGGTCGCATGGCTGGCTGGCTGGCTGTGAACATGGCATGCCTACTAAATAACAGGTGTGCTTACCAACCAAATTACGTAGCCTTGCGGATTCTTATTGTATTTTATACGCCCGTTTGGGCTTGCGTGTCGTTCTTCAAGTGTTTCCAGCTTTGCAGGTCTTTTTTTTTTATCAGGATTACCTTTTTCCCGTTTCCCAATGCTACCACTCAGTCAACGTTGAATGGTAGTTGCGAACGTTGCGTGAAACGATAAGTATCCTGAGGCAATCCTGTGTTCTTCAGTGATCCTGGCTGACTATTCAAATTTCAAAGTGCAATGAACATGCGTTCGGACTCTCTGCGTGATCCATTTCTTCATGAGAGGAATGAGCATGGCAGCGAAAACCTGTCATTGATATTCTCAAAGGATGCAGGGAGACGGTTCTGGGTGGAATCAAAAAAGCTATGGAGGATTGCGGGGCCTGCCATATTCACTCGCATTGCTTTGTATGGGACGAATGTTGTGACTCAGGCATTCGTAGGGCACTTGGGCGCGTTGGAATTAGCTGCCATCTCCATTGCCACCACTGTTGTCGTCGGATTCAATTTTGGATTCCTTGTAAGTTTTCACAATGGTCTTGTCTTTTTCTTCTGGTTATTTTTGGTTCCTTTTAATGGCGGTCAACGGTAGGTTTCCAAATGAATAAGTTTACAGTTCCACATTGTGAGTGGTGTTATGGAAATGTTTATCTTGCGGTGTTATTGATACATTTATCTTGTGGGTTTTTTAGGTTTTTATCAGTATTTGTGTGTTGGTTATAAGTGATTAAAAAACTAATTTTTCCAGTAGATAAGTTTTAATATGTGATCAGATCAGTGAGACAGTAACAAAATAATGATATCTAGTTTTAATTCTGGTCTCAAAGATATGATTTTTAATAATACAATGATTGATTAATTCATCTATGAGTAAAAAGAATATGTTTGTACTTGATTGAACTTTCCCTCCTTATTTTCTGATGCCATTTGAGAAACACTGAACACTCCCTGTGACACAAGGGGCCAAAAATGGATTTCATCTATACTGTTACTGATGTAGTTGTTATTCTATTTTGACATGCAGCTAGGAATGGGAAGTGCCTTGGAAACCCTGTGTGGCCAAGCTTTTGGAGCTAAGCAATACCACATGCTGGGAATATATATGCAGCGCTCTTGCATTATTCTCTTTGTTTTTGCGATCCTGCTCTTACCAACCTATCTATTTGCCACCCCCATTTTGAAACTGTTGGGACAGGAAGATGATATTGCTGAATTATCCGGAACAGTTTCAATCTGGTTCATTCCTCAGCATTTTGCATTTGTATTCATGTTTCCGATTCAGAGATACCTACAGTCACAGTTGAAAAACATAGTCATTGCATGGACCGCTGCAGCCACATTAGTGCTTCATATTTTTCTAAGCTGGCTCTTTGTCATTAAATTGGATATGGGACTTATCGGAGCAGCGATGACATTGAACTTAGCATGGTGGGTGCCTCCGATTGGCCAGTTTATATATATTGTCTGTGGAGGTTGTCCCCAGACATGGACTGGACTATCAAGACAAGCATTTGAGGATTTGTGGCCTTTCGTCAAGTTATCTGTCGCATCTGGTGTGATGCTATGGTCAGTTGCACACATACTATTTTTAGTCAATAGTATTTTTTTGATTTACAGAGTTTAGTTCAGAACAAGGAGCTGACATTCGTTTTCCTGTCAAACAGTTTAGAGAATTGGTATTACAGAGTATTGATCCTCTTGACAGGGCATCTAGCAGATGCAGAAGTTGCACTCGATGCCCTTTCTATCTGGTAATATATTTTTTCAGTTGTTTTGTACTAGAATAATGGCAAAAATGCTTTGAATCATATTTCAACATTTTTGAGTTTTCATCTCATTTCTTACAGCATGAACGTCAACGGTTGGGAGATGATGATACCAGTTGGATTTTTAGCTGCAACTGGGTAAGTTTATCATACTAGTATTTGGAAAGGTCCCAAATAGCCTGTTTGAGAATTTGCAAGGGTTGCATTATGCCTTAATTGATTTTTAGCTTGTTAATGCAGCGTGAGGGTTGCCAATGAGCTAGGGTCTGGAAATGGAAAAGGAGCTAAATTTGCAGTGATTGTTTCCGCCAGTACTTCAAGTGCCATAGGGATTGTCTTTTTGGTTCTGATTCTTATGTTTCGCCAGGATATGGCTCTGGTGTTTACAAGCAGTACAATCATAATAAAGGCGGTTTCTAAATTGGCAATTTTGCTGGCATTTACTATCCTCCTCAACAGTGTTCAACCTGTACTTTCAGGTAAGCGTTTGTTACTATTACTGTTTTTTTTTATTTTGACAAAAGTCATCATGTGGTATGTGTGGATTGTGAAATGGTTTATATAGAAAGCTTAAATCTAGAATTTTGATTGATTTTTTGATTGATTTTTTGAGTATCTGGATTGATTTAAAATGGGGCAAAACCTCTGAAGTAAAGTTATGAAATCCATGGAACTTTGATCCATGTAAAACGACAACTAAAATATGATGGGATTTGATCCATTTTTTTACTCAAAAAACCCATAAAAGTTTGATCCATGCAAAACTCAAACTACCCCTGAAAATCTATCTATCCAGATTCAGACAGATTTTTTTTCCAAAATAATCTATGTACTCCCACCTTGTATAAAATTCCTCCTCTAATCAGAAACAGTGCACTGACATGATGCCTACCCACCTTGCACGGTTACAAAATTTCAAAGTAAGAAATATGTCACTGCTGACAATGTTTTATTATGTACTTTTTAGATATTTCGTATAAAACACTGACATGTTAGATTCTCTGTTTTTTGGGAATAATAAGTGCCTGGCTGCATGCTCGGGTGTTAATCAGACACAGTGAACTGACATGATGCGTACACTTAAGCTTGAACATTTACAAAATTTTTCTAAGAAATTTGTCACTTCGGTATTGACAAAATTGATGGAGGATTGCATGATTTTTGCTTTTATATAATATTGAGGAATGAATGATGTTCATTGTTTTAATATTTTCGGTTGAAATGCTAATTAGTGAAAATAAGTGTTTATTTTTTAAATATTACAAAATTTTTAATATTTTAGTAATTATAAATTGATATTATAAATTATTAATACAATAATAATAAGTTAGATATTAAATTGATGTATAAGATTTTTTGTTTGTTCAATATGTAAGAAAAGAGATTCTTTCCTTATAACAATTTGACTACCAAAATTTATGAGGTATACATATCTTATCTTTTTCTAAATTTAAACTTGTAATCTAGTAAGAGGAAATACATGTTCTTAATCATTAATATTAATAAACAATTTTTATCTAAATATTTGTTATTTATATTGAAATTAGATTCTTATTTATTTATAATATTTATATACTTAAATATATTTCTAAAATATTTATATTCAATTTTTTTTGTTTTTTTAAAGTATATATTAATTTTTTAGTTTTTTTAACCAAATTATGTTTTTCCTTTGAAATGCTTTTCAGGGGTAGCGGTTGGAATAGGATGGCAAGCTTATGTGGCGTGGATCAACATTGGTTGTTACTACGTCATTGGAGTCCCGTTAGGGGTGTTGCTTGGTTGGGTATTCAATTTAAGTGTCTTGGTGAGGACATATAATTTCTGCACTCATTTAGCTTCAGTATAAAATACTAATTGAGAAGTAAAGGCATTAGTAAAATCCGTACTAAATTTGCACTACACTGCAGGGAATATGGACAGGTATGATATGCGGGACAGCAGTGCAGACTATGATACTTGCTTTTATTACATATCGTTGCGACTGGGAAGGAGAGGTGAGATACAGTAAAACGGGAGCAGCCTGGATCGATCTTGTGTCATATATACATATATATGAATATCCATACTTAGTTACTGTGTTGTATATATATGTGTGAATATCCATCCTTAGTTACTGAAAGTGGTTATGTATGTACTAATGAATTTGCAGGCCAGTAAAGCTATTGATCGCGTTAGTATATGGTCTTCCGAAGATCGTGCTGAAATCATATCGCGGGAAGTGAGTAACACATATTTCAATAAATTTAACGATTCATTTGAGTGATTTAAGCTCTGTATCTTATTTTTTATTTCGTTTTGACAGTCGAGAACAACCGGAGATGAAGATGGTTCCCATCCCTAGATAAAGCTTAAAAGAAGAGAGGTTGAAATACTCGTTATTATATATGACAGTGTTCCACAATGTCAACATTTTGAAGAGCCATGGTACATATAATATAAAAAAATTGAACACAATTTACCCTCCCTGTAAGGTGAGAGGTTGCTCTAAATTGTGTTCTTTGAGAATGGTGATTTGTTTGGATACTGGCAATGGTTATACAATCCATCCACAATGCATAATAAGTATATTATTATATTCTTCCAAAAACATCATTATTATCTTCCAAAAAAACAAAAAAAACATGTGTAAATCTTGTAATCCAAATACATAATAATTATTATTATATTATCATCATTTTTCTAATATATATATATATATATATATAAGGTTTAGGATATTAAAAATGAATATATTTATAATTAAAAAGTTAAAAATAAAAGGAAATTTATATTAAGCTTCTTTAAAAAAAAATTAAAAGTGGTTTATGAAAAAGATCAGTATTTATGAAAAAGTCCAACCTCAACTCTTGTGATCAACAACAAGCATGATAAACTCAAGTCTGGCTCTAAACTAATTAAGCTGACCCTCAAGGCTATAAAAAATATCATTATCATGAAAAGCATTTACAAGATATATATAAAATTGGAAAATATGTGTTGAAGAAACACATAATTAGGTAGATTAGAGGAGCTACTATTCGAAGAGAGAGGTTGTGTCTAAAGACATGTTACAACATTTAAGCATAATTGAACATAGTTGTGTAAGAAACGAAAATATTTTCATATGCAATACACAACATACATGTTCACTACTTGTTTTTGCATTTAAATCGATTCATAGGGCCATTTTATAAAGTACCAAGATGGAACCAACTCCCTTGAAATGAGAAAAAAAAGATCCACATAGATTGGTCGGGACACATGACAAACTCCTTAATTTTTTCCTTGTTTTACACTCAAGTTAACTTTTCTATTCTAACTTGTAACGTACCCAACCACCACGTTGGGCCACGCTACCATAAAACACTCTGCAAGAATGCTCTGAAACCAACTTGTAACATACCCGATACAATAAATACCAAAATTGTCTATCTAGAAACTTATCTAAAATGTACCCATTGCATGGGTACTTCTAGATTCGTCCCCTTAAACTGATTATGAATTCATGTTACATTATTTAACAAGAACATGCTAAACCATCCAAGAAAAGAACAACGTGCCATGCACAACAAATAACCAACAAACATGCACACTGAAATACATCTCAGAGATAAATAAATACACAACCGAATATACATTATACAAAAAACACAGAGAGCACTTATCTTTCCAAGTAAGCATTCACCAACTGGTTATAGGCCAAGGACATTCCTTCCAACCATAGACATTGTTATTCATTTACTCCCAACAATAGTGTCACCCCCGAGCTAAGGCTATGAATCCACAAGGACAGGTCCTAGGCCAAATCTAAAAACACACTAGTTAGCTAACAAGATCTCATGTTTTCCCAACCACACAACAGTCCTAATTTCCATCTCTCTTCCCCTCCATCCCGCACAACCCAAAGAAATGAACTCATTTCTTTGCCATGCAGTTCCTCAGGTTGTTCCATTTCTTTCCATGGCTCCAGTGCTACTGGTCAAGAAATCTCCATGCTGGAAACTTCAAGGATTCTCAGTTGCGGACAATTCTTTCATAACTACCATCAATCTCATGCACATAGGCAGTCATTCCCTCATGGAATGATCAACAATTCCTCAACACCATCTAACAATGGCTCTCTGCCTCCAAGCATTTGTTTCCATGCCCATACCAAGAGCACACAAATGAGCAAGAGTGATGGAATGATTAACAATGAATGAAGAACCAAATGAAAGAGTGTAAGAGTGAACGAGTGAACCTCCAAACAACCCAAAAAACAATTTATATATTTGCTTTAAAATCAAGAACCACATGGCCTCCCCCAAGAAGCTCTGGTGACCACTTCCTCAAATAAAACCAAGATGGGTAAATACAAATATAATAAAAATACTTAGCCCATTTAGCCCCCTCTCTCATGGAATCATAGCTCCCTATCTCTTGTCCTTGTCTGTCTCGTAGCCAATGATGTATTTAATTAATATATATAAAGTATTACATTTCTAGGCACTCCAACCTTTCAACATTGTTGGCAGCAGGCCGAAGTGGGAAAGAAAGTGTGCACACAGAAGAATGACAGCTGGAAGAGCAATCGTGGGAAAGAAAGCGTGCAAGAGGAAAGCGACAACTGGTAAGAAACACAGCACGTGCGCATGCAAGAAGGAGGCGACAACTGGAAGGAAGCAAAGAATGCATGCAAAGAAGGAAGACCTAACGACAATAGGGTTAGGGTTTTTGTAAGGCTTTGTGTGAATGGTTGAAGAGCTCGATAGATATAAAAATAAATATGCAGGTATCATAGGGAGGTTCGGTTAGGTTCGATTCACTACCATTGTAAAGGTGGAGATGGTATGTAATGGTTTTTGTTAGATGAACTACTTTTGTAAAGTGATTGAACTAGAGCATAGGAGAGAAGGTAGATCTTGAGGATTAGATCGCAGAATGAGGAGCTTGGTGCGATCTAGTTCACCTCATAGAGATATTACTCGTCTAAGGAGAGTTGTAAGCACGCGATGTGAGATTGCAGAACTACCATAATAAGAGAGCCAAGAGCCAAATCTTTGTGGACGTAGCCTAGGAGGGGGTGAACCACGGTAATACATGTGTAATGTGATGAATGCATGGATATCTTTGTCATACTTTTAGTAATTAAACGCTGTGTGTAATGAATGAATGAGTTATTATATTGCTTGATTAATTGCTATTGGGATATCAAGAAAAGATGCCACAGAGGTCAAAATATTAAAGAGAATAACAGTAGTTCGTAACACAAATTATAATAAATGGTTCAGGATACAGATTCCATATCTCTCACTCAATCCTAGGCTATAAACACCTGATTCTTACAGCCATCCATTTAAAGCTATCTCGGGTGAGACTGCGCAGTGCATTCTGTGTACTCTGTTGCCTTCTGGTTTACCAAAAGGGCCGATAGTTTTAGGCTTTGTTGGTACCCTGAAAGATATGAACCCTAGGTCAACGACACAGGTAGTAGGGAAGAGCCGTTCATGTAAGCCAACAAATGGTTCTGTTGCCGTGTTAAGAGGAACAAGAGAGGAATGAGTAGATGAGATAGAATGCATGACAAAAGAATGAGTGAAACCAGAAGACCGGTGAGCCATTAGAAGGGAATGTTGAGACCATGGAATCCCACGAAAGCATAAATCGAAGGCTGGCTGAGAACTAAAGAGCTAGAGTTTGCCCAGAAAGACAATAGAAACCCTAGCATCACACCTCGCAAATATCTGGATAAATACATGTTTACGGATTTACACAAAATCTTTTTCTGTGATTTTCCCCAGCTACTGCAGGAGTGGATACTAAGGTTGAAAGATAACCACGCGACGAACCGGATCCGACAGCTAGATTGGACACCAGTAAAGGTTGAGCAGTTACAGCAAGTGAACAAAAAATTCACCCACGTAGTCGACTTTTGGCTTGACAACATTGTGGTAGGATTCATCATAGAGTTTGCAGTCAACACAATGAAGTCATACAACGCAACAGAGCAGGAATTTCTATGCGGACCCCATGGAAGGTACATTCGATCTATTGGATCATGTTGTCATTGATGCCATTGGTTTGATTATTTGGGAGATTGTTGGATCATATGTCATTGATGTAAATGGTTTGGTTTGATTGATGCCAAGTAATTGATTGATTGATGATTGATGAACAATGAATATGCCCTTGATGAGAATGATAGATGTCCAAGTGGAAACCAATTGATAAAGATGGATCATTGATATGATGCCCTTGATGAGAATGATATATGTCCAAGTGGAAACCAATTGATAAATATGGATCATTGATATGATGCCCTTGATGAGAACGATAGATGTCCAAGTGGAAACCAATTGATAAAGATGGATCATTGATATGATGCATTGATGAAGATGGATCAATGAGTTGTCATTGATACATGATGCATAGTTTATATATATGATGCAGTGGTGAATTGATGCAAAGATGAATCATTATTGTCTTATCATGGTTGATAAGGTGCACAAATGGATGAACTCCAAAGTGGTCCCCTTATGGTGAAAGCCCTCATGGGAAGATGCTTTATAGATTGAGTTATCCTAGAAGAACGGTTGGAGGACCCATGTTTGCATGTGGATTAATGAGATGAAAATCAATGAAGCTGTTGGTGAAACTATCCTAGATGGATAGTTCTTGACATGCCATTTCTGGTGGTAAGTCGAATGTCACATAAATCCTCACGGTTTGAGAGTTATGGCTCTACAAAGTTGAAGGATCCCCATATGATGGCTTGAAGCCCCAAAAGGTCAAAGAAGTCAAAGTGCTTGAAAAGAAGAAATAATTATGATAAAGTAAAGTGACAAAATCAAGAAAGATTATTTAAATGATAAAGTAAAGTGACAAAATCAAGAAGGAATATTTAAATGATAAAGTATTGAAGAACTTTCTATTCATGGAAAGTTGTTAACCCTAAAATAAGGAAAATAGGTTTAAGAAGCTAGGATCTCTTGTAAAATGTACATTTGGTGAGAATCCTTTTGTGGATCAATGGAGAGTTTCTTGTGAATATCTTGTGGAGTATTAATGGAGAGCTTCTTGTGAGAGCATCCTATTGGTGTGGATCTCTTGAGCATGATTGAAGATCTATTCTGAGGAAGAGTGTGAGAGGAGGATCTCATGGACGCATTAAAGTTTCGGCAATGTCGGAGATCTTGATGGCAAAAGTCTCGGATTCACAGAAAACCCTATTTTTCGATGACCACGCGGGCTGTCTGTGTATAGGGTGCGTGTACACGCGGGCTGACTATGTATAGGGTGAGTGTACACGTGGGCTGACTGTGTACAGGGAGTGTGGAGTGGATAAAATCATGGAGATTTTTGTTTGAGCCGGTGCCAAGCTCTTGGATGATGAGGCATGTTCCAGATCTGCATTCCATGGCCTCAGATCTATCACTGAGACACTGGTATGGTTACATTATTGTCTTGGTAGATACTATTGTTTGATGTGTTATGAATGCTTAGGGAATTCTTGGTATGGCTTCTATGTTGTGGCTCAGTTTGGTTGATGGTGTGAGCAACAATCTTGTGATTTAGTAGTGACATGATTGCTATGGTATACTAGTTATTTATACATGATTGAGATAGCATTCATATTGATTTGTTATGGAACATGAGTAAGCTATTGGAGAGCTTGGATGTGTTGTGACTGGTTGTGGGTCAGTTTGGACAGTGGAAGACATAAGAGAAAGTGATTGCAGGTTGCAGAGGATCTGAGCATGTGAAGAAAATCAAAACCCTAGTTGCTTAGAAGCATATGCTTGTTTCATTATACACTGGCTGTGTTCAGACACGGGCTGTAGTGAGCTAGGGCGCGTGCACACTTGGACTGCACTACTGACAGGTCGCATACCTGTTGACAGATTGATATTTGTTGAGGATTGTTGCCTCATCTCAGTTGGTGCTGAGAATGCAAGCTGATTCTTTCATATAGAGCTGGTGCTCTTGTAGAGTGTACTCTATTTAGTTGTTGCTGATAAACCCCAAGGATTGTAGTCCGTAATAAAAAGAAAATTGTACATACATCTTGTGTTCTTTGTGCTCATTATGGTGATGACTTGTTGATGATATATTGCTGATATATGTTGCTGATATGTGCTCACATATAATTGGTTATAAATGACAACAATGGGTAATGAATAAATGTTGAATGTTAATTGATGAGTTTTTGTGCAAGAGGGAAGTTTTGGGAAAAAGAGCCCCACACTCATTCACCCCCCCCCTCTAAGTGTGGTAGGTGTGTCCAACAATTGGAATCAGAGCAGGCCTTCACTACAAGCCTTAACAAGCTTGAAGGAGATCCATAGACACACAAATGGATGATGATGTTTCAATCCTTGATGAAGAAAACTATTCTACTTGGAGAATAGAGATGAGAGTGTATTTGAAGACAATGGGAGAAACTATTTGGAAGGCAACCATCGGTGGATATGTTTCGTTGAAGAACAAGTTAAAGTTTGCAGCTCAAAGGGAAGGAAAGAAGAATGATGCATTGGCTCTCAAGACAATTCTTAGTGGACTCTCAAGCCCTATCAAAGAGAGCACGAGACAATGCACTTCTGCCAAGGATCTATGGCTAAAGCTAGAGGAGACACATCAAAGCAAGGAAGAGAAAGAAGATATTGAAGAACACTCCATCAAGATCACTAAAGGTAAAAAATCTCCAAAACCCCTTGATTGTATTATTTTTAAATGTGATTTTGAAAACATTTCAAGTGAAGATAATGAATCAAGTGATAATAGCACAAAGGAAGATCTTGAAGATGAAGGCAAAGAATTATGTGTTGATGTTGGCAAAAAGGAAGATACTTCAAATGAAGGTAAAGAACACTAAAAAACCCTTGATTGCAATGATGATGATAAATTTTTCTCTACAAGTGAAGAGGAAGATGTAGAAACAGTTTGTGTAAAGTTTGATGGTATTATCCCATGAAAAGAATAGAAGGAAATCTATTAAAACTTCAAAAGGAAATTGAAGAGGGTTTATACATGTATAGGAGTGATCATTTTTATAAACACTATAACTATCTTTCGGATAACACTAAGAAGTTTCTTAGGAGGAGTC